>KV751334.1:12510766-12525705 GCA_001698575.1 Mola mola | reverse complement strand
TGTTGCCTCCACTCCAATCCATTTCTTTAGGTGGAGGGGCCTTGGTTTTGTACTGACTAATAAAAAGAGACCAACGAAGCGCCTGAATAAAACATAACTCACAGTACGTGATGGAGCCAACGTGCTGGTGCTGTTGGGGGTTTTGGTGCAGAGCAAAGTCTAGGATGTTTAGAGGTCACAGTGTTATGAGTGTACACTTGTTGTTTGTCTATTGCGAAGTTGTTTTGTGTGATAGTTTACCAATTCTCACAAGCTCATTTTTATTTTTAAGTTTACGTGCAACAATTTGTGTTGTGTTTTAAGTCCAATCAGCTAGATAGCACTGTTGCTATCTACCAACTGTCAACTTAAACAGGAAGTGAGAGTGTAAACACAAAATATTTGAAGCAATATACAGTACACGCTTACATACAAGTTACTGAGTAGTAACCCCTATATCGTGATATCAGCAAATTCAATCTGTGTAAAAGCAGCATCCATCTTGTCTCTAGCGGTCATCATTGTTGATATTACTCCTCCTCGCCTGACAGCGACATTAGTGCCCTCCCTGGGCCTGATTGGATTGTTTGCATTGGGTCACGGTATGATCTTAAAAATTACCCCATTCATTCCTCTGAAGGTCGCACAGCCCTTCAAAATAAAAGACCTCAGCAGTGTATGACATAAGAATCAGAAACCCTCATGCATGTATCCAGCTGCATAACAGCTGTTTGTGCTTTTGTTTGTTTCTTTTCTCACATCAGTCAGCAGGGTCAAGGTGCCCGGTGAGGATATCAAAGGATGTTAACTGATGGCAAGGAGTCTATGTCTCCTGGGAATGCATTAGCCAGATTACATGCTTCACTAACAGGCTCCCAGCATGCCAAGTGCTGAATCCATTTCCTGCTGCGCCTGCACCTCCACAACAAAACCACAGCCGTTTGTCTTCCTTTAGCGGTGGTGGACTGTAAATGTCAGCCGTCTGATGTGCAGTAGCACGTGAATCTGATGCAGGAGGTGTTTTAACATATAACTTTCTCTTAAAGGTGCTTGGTGCCCACATGAGAAGGGTTTAAAAATTCTGAAAAGAGGCTTAAAGCACATCTACTTTTCATCCCTCATAGACCATTTCTGAATCTATGAATCACAGGACTGGCTCACAGCCTGCATTACTTTGAGACAGTGAAAAGGCATCTAGTTTTTGAGCACTGGCTCTAAACTTTTTTAAACTTAAGGGCACATTTTTAATCATCAGCATACTTTTTAAAGACCAAAACATAACCAAAAATCAAGCTAATTTGAAGAGAACGGCAGCTAGCTCTGGGAGATAATAGTTTTTGTATTGGCAGATAACAAGTGTGAGGGGATTTTTAACATGTTGGGGTTTTTTATTTACAGTATTTGAACTCTTGTGCAGCTTTACATTTAAACTCTAGCCTACAGTACAATAATAATAACCTAAGCATTTAGCTGTACCACCGTCTCTGAGGCTAGATCATGTAAAATTAGCCATTACGTTACGTTTAAGTCCTCAGTCACACCCAGACTACAGTTGTTTCTCATATTTTTCAGACAGATACAAATAAACCAATGAGACATCTACTTACTTTACAAGAATAAAACAACAGCAAGTTTAACATCAGTTAAAGTATATTTATTCTGTAACTGCCCAAGGACAAATAATGACCAAAGGTGACTCAGCAGTTGGGTGTTAACAGCAGACAGATGGTTGGATTTCCACTCCACCCTGGTAAATTGCACCAGCTATTATCCCATAAAGTACTTGACCTCCGCAAACTTAAAGCTCACTGTAAAAAAAACAAACTTAAATATAAATTCAGCTGTTGTATTAACCAACACCACTAACATGTGCGTCTGTATTTAAACATGATTGGTTTTGCATTTTCAATATTCAAGCCAGTAATTATTAGAGAATGAAATTTAGAAAATAATTTTGATATTCTGGAATAACAATAACTTTTAATATTTAAAATAATTTTATTGGGGTGGATTTATGTTGTGTTTCACACTGTTGGCCACTGTGTTTAAAACTACAATCATGGCTGGCCTTGGTTTCGGTACAGGTACACTTTCTGAACTGTCCTCTCTTATTCCTAACAATTTTTTCATTTCTTTAGATATTTGTGAGTCATTAAAGACAGTAAGACTCAACAATGACGCAAAGAAGCAACATGTTTCCATGTATGTGGCTGTGTTTTGTTGTTAACAGATGTCTCGACGGGTCACCTGCAGACATTTTAAATGACACAGTCGATGCAGAATCCATCAGTTTAATTTCCTGTCAAATTTTGGTTGTCCACGTTAACGTGTTTGTAAGATGTATGTACATGCTGGTGCATGAGACAGATACTGTATGTTGGCTGTGCAAACTAGCTACTAGCTTCACTGCTGTGTCGCTCCGTCACTCTCTGTTACTCATGCAAAAACATTCAACAAGAACTCAACAAGCACAAGTCCATGAAGTGCTCCTCTAAATACATGCTGTATACATGAATTGTAACCAAGATCTTTGGAATTTTGTGTCGCTTTTCTGTCCAAGTGGATCTTATGTTACAACTGTGAATTTATTTTTTTCCGCTGGTGGCTTCTGCTCAGTGACAGCAGCTTTTTAAACAAAAAGGGTTTTCCTCATTAAAAACACGTGTTACACACATATACTGCACATGCTTTTATTACACTGATCAAGGTCTTCACTAAACTGAGTCATTAACCAGGTAATCCATATCAGACCTGATGAAAGCAGCTTTGTTCTCTTTGTCCCTCTCTATTTTTGCTAATCCTCCTCCCATATCAGCTGGTTTATAGTGGTGACGTACATCCATAACTTGTGTCCACAGCTGCACACACTGATGTGACTGTGGGGGGGTTATAGGGGGAGGGGGACTGATGGATCTGGATTCCTGCACTAAAGCAAACAGTGACTGTCCTGAAAAGCTTGCTCTTATTTTTAGGGTCTGACTGTGTTTTTGTTTTTACGTAACAGGTCACAGTCGTAAGAATAGCTCCATCAATCATTGCTGCAGCGCTGTCCAAACGTTCTGGGAACGCTGGGATCAGAACAGCTCGACATGCCAGCACCACGTTTCCACTGGTGCTGTCCAAAATGCAGCGTCTTGGTTTGTAGAGACCCCAAAGAGACTTTACAGCTGCAGCTTGCATTCAACAGGCTGTCACGTAAAAGCCTCGTATCTCCAAAATGGAAGGACAGAACCAGCTTCACATTGTTTTCATGCATTATGACATCACCCGAAATAGTCACGCCCCAGGAACGCCCCAAGGGAGTTTCAGCAGAATTTGGAGCTCAAAGGCCAACATGACCTCACAGAGCTCAAGAATTCAAACAATAATTATGTAACAATTTCACCCAAAAGTCTAGAAGCAACCTCAGCATGACATCATTATGTTTCCAGTAGCATGACTCAGGGGAACACACTGAGAGCATATGTCATGAGCTCTGGTACTCAACTGGAGAATTTAAGGCTGCGATGATTACATTTTATTGTCTGCACTGTTGGCTTCAATGAGTGCGAGGCAAAAACATCCAGCTTTTAGTTTTAGTTCTCAAGCTCATTAAAGTTTCCCAGTAATCATACGTACGTCTGTTATCGTGTAATCCAGTGTGACTTCACAGCAGCTAATTACACTGCAGGGACGAAGGTCAGCTCAGTTAATGTGAGTTATTAACGTTTAAATCTCAGCTGCTTCAGGCACTCTGACAGGATATCTCACTTTATTCTAAAATTAGCTGTTTTAAGCCTACAGATGCTCTGTAATGAGGGTGTGCGTGATTCTCATGTTTCTCATTCAGTCATAATTTTGCAGCATAGATGAATCAAAGACACAAAAGAAGAGAAACAAAAGTGATCACATGACAAGTGTTGGTGCTGCACGCTGCTGTGGTGTGCGCTGGGCGAACACACATGGCACAGCAGCAGAAGCATAGCTGAGCCAGCTCCAGACCATGTGGTCAGCACAGGACGTGACTGACGACAAAATTATTCCTCTGCAGATTCATGGCTGACTCGGATCATCTGTTCGTCATGAACGCTTCCAAACATGGCAACAAGAAAACAGCTACTGGAAAACACTTGAAGTTCTGCTGTTTCAGCTGAGTCATGCACGAACCCTGTGAAATGCTCAAAATCTCTAAAAGAATGAAGCAAGGCTGATAAAGTGCGGAGAGTCGTGTGTTTGATGGAAATGAAAGGTAGCAGTGTCGAAACCTGGACTCCAATTTAACTCCAGCTTTAGCGTCTCGTGTAATTTTATAATATCATCGAGTAGATGACATACACTTATGCTTGCATAGCATAAAAGTGCGAGACAGTCAGCGTTGGGGGAGAAAAGGCGAGAGTCCATGACTTAAGGGAAACAGAGTGTATGTGACAGATGTCACCTGGCTTCATCATCCTGGGTAAAATATGTGAAACTTCTTTCAAACTAGCATCCTTGTCGTCCCATCCCATAATTTCACATCTCCAGCGAAGACAGGTCATCAGGGGACAGGTTGTCATTTGTTTTAATTTACCCACATCTTAACGGGTGATGCAGCCCATCAGAAGGTGAACAACACACATGGGCTCATTGATCAGCATGTAGTTCAGCATGCTGCAAATCAATCAATCAATCAATCAATCAATGAAACTTTATTTTATCTGCACCTTTCATGCACGTTTTTGCGAGTGCTTCACAGATGGCTGATAAGATGAAAACAAGACAGACCAATTTAAAAGAGATTAAAAGAGAGTAAAAGATAAAACACATAAAAACATGAAAATACACTGTAAAAAAAAACAGTTAAATGACTGGCCGAATTACTGAAAGAATTACCGAAATTACTGAATTTTACAGTGCTAAAAGTTCTGCAGAAAAATTCAGTTTCACTTTTTTCTCTAAAATAGTACAATCAAACAGCTTCAATAAACCTTACAAACTAACTTTAGATGACTGCCAGTAACGACTGGCGGGGGGCTCTCACGCGCTGTGCCAGACAGTCGGTAGCCGTGGCAACCTGGCACGGTTGTCTCTGCCTACCAAAACACAAATCTGATCTCTCAGCTTGTTTTGCTGATTCATGGAATTTTTATTTGTTCCTCTCTATGGTTGTTTTCTGTATCCATATTCAGAACAGGTGGAGCATTTCAGCCTCAGTACTGATCACTGTGTTTGATCAGTTATTATAACATGAAATGAAAATATTAATACTTTTTAATATGATGTTAACTTTGGGGGGCCAAATAGAAAAATAAAATATTTAGCTCACTTTCCTCACATTTAGTGAAATATAAATATAAATGTTAAAGGTTCAGCATTTAGATTTAAATTTGCTATTTTATGTATTTTATGTAACTTTTTTGCTATGTTATGTACAAACATAACATATTATAACATAATATAAACATAGTACAATTACATATCACATTAAACTTATTTTTGATTAATTTTTGTGTCAAATTTGGGCAAAAGTGGCTAAATTTGAGTAATTTTTACATTTGGCACTCCATCTGTAAACACAAGCAATCATAATATTCATAAAGTGGATCCTGCATCATAATATGGACTGACAAAACAAACGCAACAGCAGATAGCTGAATGTGATTGTGAATTCTCCCTGATACGCAGCTCTTGGTCTCTTCAGTTGCTCAACTGAGGCTCTCTCACTCTGGATAACTGCATTAATTGTGTCATCAGCAGCTTAACAGCAAAGGTGGTGGCAGAACCTGAACACCTTAACAAACAGGAAGTGAAAATGACAAATGACTGTCACATTGACCAGAAGATATAAAGGTGTTTCCTCAACGGTCAGCTGGCAATAATCGCAAGAATGAAACCACTCGTAGTCCAACAAAGCGTGTACAATATCATCTGCTGACATACCAACCAAAACATGTTGAAAACAACCAAAGAACACATTTTGAGAGGTTCCACACAGACACAAACACAAGCATCGCCACAATGTTGTGATAGACTGTAGTACAAGTGTGCTTCACACGTTCACATTCCCCCGAGGATATTGAAGCTATTTTTCTTTCTTTTTCAATCTTTCTTGAATTAGTTAGTATTAGTTCTTTCTCCTCAGTAAGTGAATGTTGATATTTAGATAGGTACCCCACAGGGATTGTTGCCTGAGTGGAGGTATAAATTCTTCAAGCACTCAGAAGGTTTATGATCTCATTCTCTGTGTGTTTTTTTCTTTTAAATTAACCCCTTACGTTTTGGGAACTGAGTATCTTATTTTTAATTTATTCTGACTCCTGTCAGGATGCTGCTGACCGTCTCCACATTCTGAAATATACAGTGTGTGTTACTGAACCTTTAAATCTCACTGGGCAACTCTCTCTCACGTTAGTTAACTGTGGGTTAATGATGTTCGCTGAATTGTGTGGCCGGTCGCAGAGTGAAGTTGACAAAGGTCAAAAGATTTCAGAGTTTCTCTCTGAGCCAAATTAACGTCACCTCTCTGCTTTATTAACAATTTTAATAAAATGAACCACATGGCATTAGTGCACAAAAAAATGAGGAGCTCTGAAATTAAGAATCAAAACAGCAGGCGAACCTCTGCCTCTTCCTTACAGCCCATCATTATGTCAACATTTTGTGTATTCATGACCAAATACCTGCACAACTAATAATATTCACATTAGCCTGAGCTGAAGTGTGTCTCAACAATGTTTCACCACAATCTGTCAGCTGTGTTACGCACGAAATACAATGACAGTCCTGCAGCATTTCTATTTACATAGTACATACAACAATCAGAATGTAAGCAGTGACGCAAAGGATCAGCAATTTGTCTGGTAATGTGCCTGCGTCTGTGGCCTCATTCTGAATTATTTGTCTTCCATAAGGATATGGTCATATATTGCTAAAGTTATTAGCAGCAAGTCCCTCAATAATAGTGGTGTATCATATATAGCAGTAGTATAGTAGTGGTATGTAGTATAGTATGTAATAGTAGCCTAGATAATATTTCCTAATTCTAACATAGTAGTTTAACAGCTTTGAGTGGTTACCACTTGAGTTCTGGCTCAACTCTGACTCGCTGCTATGAGCAGAGATGGGGCGGGGCTTATGTAGCACAGTCATAGATCCCCACAGCCAGATTACACAAAGGTGTAGAATTATATCCTAGAGACTACACATCACAGTGCGTAAAGGGTTTTTAAGGGTTCATCAATGGCTGGACCAGAACTTTAACATTTTCTTGTGGTACAGAGTGAAAAACAGTTTGAACAACAGATCTTAACTCCTCAAAGAAACTCTGACGTTTTCTTCGCACTAAATCTTGGGAGGAAGTCGTCATCCTTGAAGCTATCAATGGACAGAAACAATCCTGGGTTTTATTGTTAATCTTGTGCGCCGTGCTGACATGTTACTGAAAATATGTCACAGGACTCTTTCATTCAGAGCAGCGTTTCCATCGGCAGCAATAAACCACTCATAAAGCTAGTACACATTGAAATGAGGCTCTCCTGCCACCTCCCATCCCATCGAAGCCTGCCCACCTCTCTCTGCTGATGGACCGTCGACCTCTGACTTGAATTTCTGACCCGCGTGTCGTTGTTTCAGGAGAGTCGCAGCTCTGCTATCGGCCCGTCCGTGTCCACAATGCCACATCAATCAGCAGAGGTCGCCGCTGACAGGCTGTTATAGCTTCTATTATCAGACACCAGGTTCATCACCGCTGGCTGTCATCTGTCCTGGGGAGAGGCCACTGCAGCAGTAACTTCATCCCACGCGACAAAGCGAATGCATGCTTGAGTGTTGAGGTTAAAGGAAATGTGAAGAGGTGAGGCAGAGTCAATCATGATCTGTCTTCTCTTGAAAGTAAGTGAACAGAGTGCTGATGAATACATGAAACTCCCATTGGGGCTGGTATCAACAGGAAACAGCCCATTGTGAAGACCAAGTCATAAATCACACGTTCACCAGGTCACTAGTCCCTCTAAGGAGAGTGAAAAAATGTCAAATCTAGACTTTGTTTAAAAAAACAAATAATTAACTGTCGCCTTGTGTATGTGACAAAAAACAAAATGAGGAGATGTTGAGTCATTTCATTAGCCAATAAAATTATAATAAACAGACCCCAAATTTTGTTTTTTTCCCTTCTTGCTCCTCTTGCAAAGAGCCACAACCTGACAGAGAGGACGCATCTATTTGGCAGAGCCACAATTTATCTTCTACTTATCCGTTTTAAGTATTTGATTGATCTAAAATGTGCAAATACTCAAATATCAGTGCCTATCCATCACACTTCAACATTAGCTTTACCAACCAACTCCTTCAGTTTAGATCGGTTCAGATCTAATGTTTGTCTCTTTGCCTGTGACAGATTGTGAAGGGGTGTGTTCCCTCTCTCACACACCAAGAATAAAAACAGAACTGAGGGTGAAGATCGGTTGAACTCTTTATCATTACTGGCACTAGATACAGAACTTTTCAAAGACGTGGACCTTAATGATGTGGTGGAGAAAGGAGACTCTGAGGGAGTATTTGTCTCAGGTCATTCACACACTATGGTAGAAGTTAATTTTAAGAATATGTTGTTATCTCCAAGGTGTTGTGTTTTTGCAGTGAGAAATAGTTGATATTGGTTGTTTTTGAAAATTATTACATAATTCAATCTTTCAGTCTCTATTAGTGTGTGTGTGTGTGTTTGTGTGCATTCGAATTATGGAACCATAATGGTGGAGGTGGGGCAGTGTTTGCCTGAGGAATTCATTTACACAACGTAAGCTGCAATGCATTGATACTGTAGCTGCTTGTCTGGGGAAGTATTACAGCAATACTTCCTACAGGTGTTTTCTGTCAGGCTGTGATAACAGGCTGCAGCCGCTATAAATCCTGCATAAGCTATAGGTGTCTCCAAAAGATAATAGTAGTTATCTCTACTATCTAAAACCTGTGACAGTAACATGTCAGTGCCCAGGGGCCTCTGCCTCCTTAAATCATGCCTTCATTAGCTAGGCTGCTAATGCAGTCTTTGCATGCTACTGTCATGATTGCCTTTCAGTCCTCTTTGGTGTTTCAGAGCCTGGACAACCTGAATTCCGGTACAGAGTTGCTCACAAAGTAATATCTCTCCGGTAACAGTGAAGCTAATATCCAGTGATTTCGACAGCAGAAAGAAATAACCTGAGAAAATTAAAAAGACTCAAGCAAACATGAGCCGAGGAGTGAAAACGGCTGCAGCGTCACTGTCCTGCTGCAGGATTTTATGTTCAGGAGCATTTTGTACGTACTCAGTCCATTGTTTTCTTGTCTTTTGCAGAGTGGGAGACAGAGTGACTGAGTTCATGCTGTGGGCAGATGTATGTAAGGAAGCACATGTTGTATAAGGTGAAGATGTGAACCAAATCAATAACCTGCAGAAAAGTTCAGGCAGGTGAGCTCTCGCTCCACAGCTCTCAACACACAATCACCAGCACGGGATTCACTGTTCACTTTTTCACACATTCCACACATCTAAAGAACAGGTTTTACTCTCTGAAGAGCACACAAGTCGCAGCATCTTCAGACAATTTTTGCAGAAACTTCAGAGGAGGCAGAGTCAGAAGTTTGGTGGGGGGGTTTTGGTGCTGACTACAGTATATAGATGATATATTTGTCTTAGGGCGCACTCACACTTGGCCCAGTTGTTTCGTACTGTGCTGAAACATGATACTCTGCTCCAAGCGTATTGCCTGAGAATGATTGCTACTTATAATCACGCCACTACATGGGGAGAGCCTGACTTTTCGATTATGCAATGCAGCGATTGATTGACGGCAGGAGACGAGGGAGGCTTTTAGTTATATTGTCATGTTTGACATACACGCATTGTGTATGCGTGCTTGTGTTCATGCACGAGCGACCGTACCGTGCCGACTCACACCACTTCCAACTTTGCCAGGGCCAAGGAAACATGCCATGCTTGCATGGTATGGAGCACTCGCACTGGTCAAACAGTCTGGACTCTGTGAGTCACACATGCTTGGCCACAGTAAGGATGGTCCAGTGTGAGTGCACCCTAACATGTCATCAAACACGTGTGCCTCTACATCCAACAGGCAGTGCAACAGTATCGTCACGCTGTAGCAGCTTCTGTTGGATATTCCCTCTCTGTTAACTCTGTTTTTGGTCTCCACAACCTCTTTAGGGGCATAGATTCTCCACTAAATTCACCAGTTCATCTTAAACGGTGTCTGCTGACAGATAATATATATAATATACAATATTCATCCAACTAAACATCTTAAAATTAGAGACGCTGTAGATTCGAATACTAATTATGCATAAAGTTAAAAATGGACAGTAACAATAACGTATCCAAAGGTTGTTTTAACACAAATTTGTTTATGCCAAAAGTAAAAGATAACAACAAATGTTAAAAACCACTTTGTCAGTCAGCAGCTCTAGTAAGATTGTAAAAACATGCACTAAAACAAACATGTTTAAAAATATTTACAAATACAATAGTGAACAAATACAAAATGTCTAATTTAAAGGCTCTACTCTAACAAGGGGAACACCTTTCATGTTTGGACCTCTCATCTACACAAACAAAACGTTTAGGTCACGTTTTGTAGCATTTGGGACGAAAATTGCATCTTAATTTGTGCTGTTGTTGTTTGCTGATATGATGTGTTAGTTTTGTTGTAAAGGTAAGAGGCATTGGTGTAATAAGCCATAGTTTTTGGTATATTATTACTTTTTGTATTTTCCTTGTCTGTTAAAAAATATTCATTCACATTACAAGAAGCTGCTTTGGTTTTTGCTAAATGTCAGTTAATCTGAACATCAGTAAACAGAAGGTTCAGTGCGTCAGATGAAGGTCTTCGTGCTCTCAGAAACACCCTCCCTCTCCCGACTGCAGCTTATCGAGCGACTTGGAGATAACATATCAAATGGATCATTCTGCATCAAGTGGCAGCCTCACAGAGGTCACTGGGCACAGAAAACATATCTCGACTCAAGCGTCCTCTGGCTCAGGTTTGTGTCCTCTCTGTGGTTTCCAGCAGGACGAAACTCGAACCCTTCGTCTTTTCTCTCACAGCTCACGAGTCTTCATATGAAACCGGCGCTGCTTGCTCTTTAAAGCATTGCAAGATTTTCATCCCACCACAACTCCTCGTTCTGACCTCTGGCCAAGACGTTTGCTGGAACAACTTCACTTCAGGGGTCTGTTACATTCAGAGTTTGTCACGGGGGAGAATTTAGAGCTACAGTTCTGAAATGCTGCACCTCCAGATTGATGGTCGGTGCGGTCAGCAGAGAGAATCTGGAGAACTGTCTCCAAGCGTTACAGCTGCTCCAAGCTGTTTTTTTTAAATAAGATTTTACATCACATTCTTCACAGTGTTTAAAAACAGGGGCAAAAAGGATCAAACTTCTTGGTTGTTGTGGGGATCTTCCTCAAACACCAAACTCTTTCTCTGTCTATGATGAGAGTTTGTTATATGATAGGGGGCGCTGTGTCACATCGTGTGGAATAATACTGCACGTATTTGTCAAAAAGCAAGAATAGAGAAAGCCTGCAATTGAAGTGTGTGCAAGCCAGACCGTGAGGGAAAAGAACCCATAAATTATTGTCAGGGTAAATTTTGAAACTTTGCTTTTTGATGGTGTCGGCTGCAGCCCTGGAAGTAAAGGGAAGAGCAAAAAAATCGAACAAAAACGCATTTTTGTAGCTTTATCTCAAGTTTTAAAGCATCTTAAGTTTTAAAGCAGAAGCAGGCGCACAAAAGCACCTGACATCATCTGGATTTTTTCTCATTTGAGATTGTTCCATCCGTTTGCTTGTGACCAACGATCAAGGAAGAGCTGTTTGACTTTACAACAACAATTAACACGATCTGAAGGAGAAACACAATAAAAAAAAAAAAAAGATGCACCACGTTGCTCTTTTAGTTTCTACTGAAGCATTTGAAAGGTGGAGCAGCATGCCTCACATTCGTTCAGTGCAGGGGTTGAACCAGCAACCCTTCATTTTCTACTCTGCCTTCTTCCCTCCTTAAATTTGAACTTCTCTCTGATTCGTCTTGTGTTCAGGCAGCTGTGATAAGCGGGAAGGAGGAAGCAAGCTGAAACTAACAAGTAAGCAGCCTGGGCAGAATCCTTCTGCCTGGAGGACGATAATTATGAGAGACTGTGTACCTGATAAACTGCCCGTGCCCCCAGAAGAAAGTTACAGAGAAATCAAAGTGGATGGACGTGAAGGAGCAGATGACAGCTGTTTTTCAGCACAGTTATTTAATTTACTGGATGTCAGGAGCTGCCAGTGAGTGTGTCAGGTGTCGACTGGAGGTGACACCCTCATGTGTCGGCCCTCGACCCTTCCATCCAGCACTTCTTAGTCAACAACTTCAGTCCTGCCTGAGGCTTCCCTCGCTTCAATATAGCACAAATATATATGTGGATTCCCCCCCTCACTTCATCACTGCAGAGGAACTGTTGTCTGCCTAGGGGAGTAATCTCAGCCTGACCCAAGGAGAGTCCACCAAGGTTGACATAATTTATTTGATTACACAATCACTAGAAAAGTCATCAAAAAACATAATTTATCAAATCTCAGAGGATGGATGATTGACCTGTCAAAGTTTTCCCCTTCCATTAGATGGAGGTAAACAAAGGCAGCATCTTCAGTTTTCAGAAATGTCTGTAGAGAATAAATATAAACTAATCTCCAATATATGAAGAACCAAAATTGCCAAAAATAGGAAAAATACAAGAAAATATAGAAAGAAAATATATAAATTATTACATAATTAAATGTACCATAAATACTAGTATTAGTACTACCACTAATTAGTTATTTCTTTGTTTCTTTACATGATTTTGTGGTTAGCTAAAACGCTTGTTTCTACCATTGGTACTAAGCTAGTTAGCTTAGCTTAGCTTGAATTAGACAAAAACTTTTTAACTCGCTCTTCACACTTCATGTGTCTTTGGTGTCTAAGGGGATTTAAAAAAAAAACACACACACACACACACACACACACACATAATACACTCATCTTTCCTCAGATGTGATAGCTTGCTTGAAAGGCATTATGGGTAATGTAGGAGAACTGGAGTCAATTAAGTTAAAGCTAGCTGGATCTATAATAGCTGCATCATCATCATCGTATCCAGAGTGAATTTTTGTGTTAAACGAGCTGCAGGCGAGCGACAGCCAAGGACCTCCCACCACCACCACCACCACTCCCAACACACACACGGAGCCCTGCAGGAAGCTGACACATGTGACAGACGTGATCGATGGCTCATAATAAACTGCGCTCCAGTCCGTTATAAAACACATTTTCAATAAAAGAGTATCAGAACCAAAGAGGTGGCAGTGGTGATGTTAAAGCATGGCGTCACACTCGGGGTGGCGGGGGACTCCATGTCCTTGTCAAGGACCTAATTACTTGCAGGAGGGGGGGAGGGTTACATCGGTGCATCTCATATTCTTATTTCCTGAATCAATCCAATGTGATGGCTTGTGGTGTCATTTTTTTGAAAGCAGTTCATTTCTGAAATGAAATGTGTGAAAACCTGACCTCGGGGGTTGTATTTTTCCATCCATCCATCCCCTACCGCTTATCCTGTTAGGGGTTGCGGGGGGGGTACACCCTGGACAAGTCGTCAGTTCATGGCAGGGCTGACATATAGAGACAAAAAACCATCCACGCTCACATTCACACCTACGGGCAATTTAGAGTGACCAATTAACCTAACCTCCAGATTGCATGTTTTTGAACTGTGGGAGGAAGCCGGAGTACCCGGAGAGAACCCACGCAGGCACAGGGAGAACATGCAAACTCCACACAGAAACACCCTGACCCGGAATCGAACCCAGGACCTTCTTGCTGTGAGACAACAGTGCTAAATACAGCACCACTGTGCCGCCCTTTTATTAACATAAAATTGTGTTTGGTGACAGTGAGAAATTGTCTCCAAATTTTTTTATTCCTACTTTAAATCATTGCTCTGCAGTTCCAAAAATATGATTAGGTATTAGTAAATATTCATTGACACAAATTTGGCATCCAAATGTTCTGTCAGTGTCACTGTAATAGATCAGGTGACCGAAGACTATTTGCAAAGCTCTACGAGATCACATTGTTATAGTAAACCTGATTTTTTTCAGAGGTTTGTACAAGTTCTTCTCACCAAAGTTGTTTCACTGTTCTAACTTATCAGAGATGCTTTGTTTTCCACATGACATGTTCACTGGAGCTCGCCGACATAACCACTGGATACATTATCATGATCACGATTGCCAAAATAAGTTTTTGAACAGATTTTTACTGTACTGGTTTTACTATTAATGTTGACAAACATTATCTGTGCAGAATTTGCAATTAATAGGGATGGGCATTTTCGGTGATTTCAGTATTTGAGAACTCGCAATACCTCAGAGAACATTAGAATATAACAATTTCACATTTCGGAAAATAAGTACCCAACAATGGAAACCAGGTGCAGTTTCAACCATACACAGGGACACACCTTCACCAACACGTCCCGCTCCTCATCAGCTGCTTTAAGATTGTAAGGTCTGTATTTACGGTCACCTCGTAGACACATTGCTAATCAGCCTTCAGTTCAGTCCCACTGTCCTCCTACATATTTCCTCATACACATTCCTGCCTACCATCAGCTCAGCCTTGATGGGAGAATATATCCAGTCACAGTCTTCACTAGCAGGTTAATTCTCCTCATTAAGTTATCATCACAGCTGCAGATGCTAACAGAGTCAGCAAATGATGCAATGCGAGACTGTCTGCCAAAAACAAAACTACACGGGTTAGCGAATACTAAAACATTGTAAAACGTTACTCGGTAATAATATGTAATATGTAATAATAGCTAGCTAGTTTAAGGAGAATCCAAACCAGTTCCAAATTAGTAAGTCAGCGATCTTCCAATTTGTTTTTAGCCGTGATTTCCTGCTTTGCCATGAATCAAAGGTG
>KV751334.1:12491073-12510681 GCA_001698575.1 Mola mola | reverse complement strand
TTTGTATCTTAGCATAGCATAGAACTGCAAACGATAAAATGCACACCGTAGTCCGACTTTAGAGCATCCATTCATTAAAATCCTACATGATCTTCTATACCCCTTTTACACCTTTGACAGCCCTACTGGAATGGTGTTCAATTGGCAGCCATCCACAAGATGACGCAGGAGGCTCGTTGGCATGTTGCTTCTTCTAACTAGGTTCCTAGGGGAGTAAACGTCTAGGCAAGTCGACATTAACTGCAGCCAATCAAAACACAGGACACAAGATGAGGGTAAACCATAGACAGTACTTGAAGCTACAACACCGAAGAAGAACACAACAAAAACAAACACAATATGTGTCTTCCTATTGAAAGAACGAACTGTCCACTCTTCTACTAAATATTCTTTCTCTCTTCCTGTGATTCAGAAGAATCAGAGTGCTTTTTAAAATTAAAAAAATATTAACTTTATTTGTTCCACCCTGCATGCTTCATTTACAAGCTTTTGGGTTACTGAACTATTGGCAGCTTACATATTAGCCCTGCCAACATTGGCGTGGAGCCAGGTTTTGATTCATTATTTTGCTTCTGAAAACTCTAGATGAAAAACTGTTTTCTATTCAGACTAATCCATCATGGCTTACTAGCAAATAGGCAATTTGACACATCTGACTGTTTTGCAATATTTTCAAAGTGAGGTTCTTGAACAATCCTCCATCGATGTGTACACCCACTTATTTCTACAATCTGTAATAAACTGTGCTCAGCAGTTAAAATTGAATATATTTGTTTTGTAAGATGTTGAAAACAACAGTGATTCACTTTGCAAAATCAAAACCAAATTCCTCAGTGAATCAACCTTCGTCACTGACCTTGATTTAGTCGTAAATGAACATTGAAATGCCAGCATGAGCTGTGCAGGAAGGAGTCATGATTTCCAACCGAGGAAAATTGCCTCATATCAGCTGCAATGAAAATGTCAATGACTCATTATTGCCATGACTCGAACACTGGCTCAAAAGTTGAGGTGCAGAGGCATTTATTGTTGCACAGTATTTGTGTCAGCCACAGTCCAAGGCCATGTTTTCTTACAATGCACATTGTAAGACACATTGGTTCATGTCTGTCGCTGCATTTATTTTTTATTATTCAAAAGTGGCGGGGCAATCCTTAATGCTAGTATTGTCAGACTCCGACCTCATCCTGACTGCAGCTGGAAAGCTTCTTCTTCTTCTTCTTGTGGGTTTAATGCAGATTAGATGCAACAAAAGCATATTATATTGCTGTCCCCAAAAGTCACGAATAAAAGTTAGGATGGGCTTCTGCATCGTGACACAGCCTTTCATTATCCTAATTTTTTAATATCGGATGAGTTTGTGATATCTCGTCACACCCCAACAACTTCTAAAATTGGAGTAATTCAGTCATACTGCGCCTGTTTTAACCAGACACGGATTCCCAGGAAAATGATGAGACTCTACTTGTACAAGGTCACCTACAAGTTGATGCATCACAAAGTTTCATTTATACAATGTTAAGTCATCAGGATTGGCTCCTTGGGCTTTTCACCTAGAAGACCATGGCTGTCAGGATTTCTATTTTAGAGGCTGTCACTGGTGGATTGCAGAATCAACACCAAAATCCTCAGCTATCACGCTGACTGCTTATTTCAGTCATGATGTGTGTTGTAGTAGATAAAAATGGCGGCCGCGATGCATGTGTACCTGCAGCCTTGAGGCATTTAAAGACCTACTGGTACTGAGTTCACAGACCTGTTTCCTCTGTCGCAATTCACAGTGTGGCGTGTCGAGCAGGGCCCATCACAGAGCCTGGGGGGAGGAGGGTAACTAACAGCAGATATCAGACATCACTAATGAAGGCTTTTAGCACAACAGGCATCCTGTCATTTAGTCTCACACTGAGACTCTCAGTTATCACACCTCAGGACCCTAATTATTCATCCATCATGTCAGCGCTTTGTTTAAAGAATATGACAATGGGTCTGCATTGATCTCCTATCAGAATCCATATGAGAAACTCATTTACATAAAATAAATATTAACATGCACTTAACTCTATTCATTGATCCATCCAGGAGATCCTCAGGGTCTACAGAGTACATGCAAAGCCCTCTGAGAATAATCGTATGTCATTTCTCTGCCCACACAAGTCAGGTGAGCTGTATGGAAAGATGACTGACCAGTGCCACTTTCAGATGTGTGAATGAAAGAAAAGCCAAGATCCAACGACAGCGATGAGGAATATTTTATCATGATTTGTTAAGTTGTCAAATTTTAGTGATGCGTGGTTTCGCGTTAAAAATAAATCATTCTCCACGTAAGAAAACAAAAGCTATTTAAAGCTATATTTCAATTGTTTCACCTTATCTGTGCGCTTCGTTGTCGTGAATAAACTGGAAACAGCTTTCCACATCTTGTTTAAACGCTCTCAGCATTAAAATACAACCTGTCTCCTTTAAAGTGTCCATGATGTTCCCACTTTACCACCTCAAAACACATGAACACAACCGAGTCGCAAGAACCACTTCCCAAATTGACAACTCCAACTTCCCACATCACATGACTGTAGCGTTAGTGAAATTATCGGCGGAATCAGTGTTAGCTGCATAAATTTACAGGTTTCTCTGGGTTTGAACAGCTTTGGAGATTTTTGTGATGATGTAAGTACACAACTTAACAAATCAGCTAACAACAGACATTTCAGTCTTAACATGGGACATATTGCATCTTTAAAAATCAACTTCTCAGGATTTCGATTTTGAATTATGCTAACTTCACTCGACTCTCCTTCAGAATGGAGGTAGAAAATGACTGATGGCCCATTTGTTGTGATTTTGGGTGAAGTTGTGTTACTAAATTGTTTATTCAGAAGGTGGAGACAAAGTGAGAGAAACAACATTTAGAACATGTTGAAAATAAACATTGGAGGACTGAGTCAACCGTTCTGTGTGGTAACATGAATTCACTCTTGCACAGTTGAGCATGTGAGGTGTGACCCAGTGACAGAGCAATGGAGTGAGCAAAGCAGTGTCACATTCCCCATGCATGTTTGTTTGCTGCAGTTTTATAAGGAAAACCAGCACCAGCAGTATTTTCCTTCGTCCTCAGAGGTTTGAGCGGTGCACTGACGGGAAGGGGACAGGTGCAGCTGCAGTCAGTCCTCTAAGTATAGACCCCCCACACCAGCTAGCACCAGCACCAGCCAAGCATTCCCGCCGCGCCTCTCGCTGCAGGGACAACAATACAGCGGCTCAGATGACGGTAGCTGAAAAGCCTCCCGCTGTCTCGCTGCCAAAGGCTCCACATCTCTCTTTCCTCCACCATGTGACCCCATCATCTTAGAAAAAGAATCCACCGGTTGTTGCCATGATGCCCACAAAGGGCACAACCCTGCTCCTCGGCGAAGCTTTACATTCAGCTCAGTCACCTTCTATGATTCATTTCAGCATGTTCAGGCTCAGAAGTTTGGATTATGCATGATGTAAACATCAGCTATGTTTATCTGGCAGCATTCTTCAACAACGTTTTTCTGATTTTACCAGAAGTATTTTACCTTTAAGCAGATTTTGGTTTCTCCTCGAACAACTGAATAATTTGTGAAGCCAAAGTATCTTGATCGCCCCCTGGTGACTGACTGCAGCATAGGTAATAAGTGCATCCTCCTCCATTATTCCAGCCAAATTAAAACTCGAAGTACTCCTCAAACAAATTTGTCTTAAATATGGTTTCTGTCATTTTAGGTAGTTTTTTTTATCATACTGATGTACAGTATGTTCAAGTGTTGATTTATTTTTTATTTTATTTATGATTTTAATTCTAAGTGTTCATTTTTCTGGTCAGTTTGGCTTTAATTGGTTATTTGACACTAGTAAAAGGAGGTGAGGCGTTGTGATTGACAGCTGATTTTTGATCCTGACTGGGTGGGCAGGTATATGGGCAGGAACTAAATATTCCGACTCCGCTTCTAGGTGCTTCTGCACGGACTCTGAATCCAAATGATGTCACAAGTGCAAGACTGCAGCACTTGTATTCCAAATATTTTGGCTTCATTTTTGTACAGTGGGAGGAAGTGGTGATGCATCCTCCATATTTATGTCAATGTGAGCTCTGGGTAAACACAGTCAATTAAACATTAACATAGTTGTTAATATAAATATATGCTGACTCCCAGTAAACACAGTCGATTGAACGTTAACACAGTTGTTAATATAAATATATGCTAACCTTGGCTATGATCTGCAGTTAGCCAAGCAACTGCATACCAAGCATTTTTTTCATTAATTCATAAAAATAACATGTAACCTGACTGAAAAGGTTCATGCATATTTAATTTAACTTTTAATTTTAATTCTTAATTTAATTTAAGAATCTTGATTCTTTCAGCATCTTGCAATACAAATTCTGTTACAGTGATTTGGCTGGAAAAATTGAAAATATTGCCCCTTCATCAATTGACTGATCATGTCTGGGGTGCTCCATTAGCGACAGGAAACAGAAACATTAGTTTCAATCAGTATTTTATGCTTATTGAGTGAAAAACTGACAGGTGTTTCAATGCAGGTATCTACTCCATGTTACCAGACACTTGCAATAAAACAGTTTGGAGTATACTTATTGCTGAAAATGTGATTTATTTCTAACATTGTCATGTATTGTGCCGTTACATTGTATAGCCTCGTTAATTAGTCTGAGCGACTGAACTCCACACTGGAGCAAAGTGAAGAATGTTTTTATGACCCTCAAAGCTCAGAAAATAGGGCTCGGGTTGAAAAATACTGGTGTTTTCCTTTAAAAGGGGACATCTAACTCATCTATTCGAAAGTGAAACGTCCGCCACGCTTCAGTGTGTTCCAGTTTGATTCATGGAGATGAGATGAGAAGATTTGGTAGCTAGGTAACAGACATTAAACTCAATAAGCACTGTTGATTATTTTGGATTTCCTGTCCTGTTATACTTGTTTCTGTGATACCAAACTTGGTAAAGTATCCGCTTAGGATCTTCGGAATTAAGAGTCCTGATAGAGACTGAAGCGAACTTCCTCCCATGTTACTCAATACCAAATACTGTGAATATATCTCCTTAATTTGTATTTGAATTGATAAATAATCAGGTGGAATGTTCAGGCGGCACAACAAATCATGAAGAAAACTATTCTGATTAAAAAAACAACAACATCGAAACCTGAAAACCAGCAGCCTGTTTATCTTTAATATGTCAGTGTTGTGACATTGATCAGCAGTGACTCGGCATCGAGTCCAGTGTTGTTCACAACATAATTTATGTCCATTTAGATTGAAAATGAGGCCCTGAGCACCCCCCCGCCCGCCTGCACACACAGACACACACTGTGTGGCTGCAGAGAGGCAGCAGATCATTCACGTCTCTGTGCAGTCTGTTTATATTCTGACATTATGATCTCAGTGAGGGAGGAATGAAGCAGCTCTCCGACCGTCATAATCAATTTTATACGAGATATCAGGGCAAACGATGCAAATATGCAACAAGGGCCTGATTCTGGACAGCACATTGAAGCCTGCAGATGTTTTTGTTTCCAGAATGCTGATAATGTCAACCGGAGGAATGTTTCAGGCTTTCACGCAAACACATATTTCCTCAGTTTTATTCCCACTGTGCTTATTTATGTTGTCGGTCAACAGGCAAAATCACACCAGAACCAAGAAAATTCAGAGTTAGCATTGAAATGTACCTGGATTCAGATTACCCAGATCCAGGGCAAGGATTCAAATCAGTCTAGATCTTTCCAAACACCGCAAAATTTATTTCTTAGGCTAAGTCTTACTAACATAGCATGTTTCAGAAAAATCTGTCCATTAGATTTTGTGTTACTCCAATGTTTAAAAATGATCAGGATCTAGAAACAAAGAACCATTTTTTGCTTAATGTAATCAATGCGGTAGTTTTCGACTTATGCACCCCCCCAAGGAGCTGGACAGTGAGGTCGCTCTCCGATTGAAGTGCTGCTTTCACTGACAGCAGGTCATTTTATTCCCTTTCCTGACTTTAACAAGTCTGTTAATCAATGAGCAGAGAGATCAACTGTTTTGCCTGGATTTTGTGGTTTTTTTGTTTTTTATAGTTATATTGTTGGAATTTTTTCTTTTTCAACGATACTGAAGGTTTTCTCCATCATATATGATCCGATTTTCATTGAAATCTGGTTACAGGTTTATTTTTTTATATTGCAGCGTGCTGTGAGTGTGTGTTTGTGCAATGCATTGTGGGTGGTCTGTGTTCAGTGTTCCATGTTCGGTGGTCAGTGCAGGGGTGTGGGGTTTATGCTGTTTGCATGGTTTGTGTGAATGTATATGCATGGCGGAGGTGGGGGCATTACACTCGGGGTTCATGTTGTGCACGTTAGCCATGTCACCAGGATTGCAGTGAGTAGGACCAACATTGTGGTCACTGCGGTGTACACCTACTATAAAACGTGAAAGCCTTGTCAAGTCAAAAATTGTTCCCTGCAATAGTTGGTTAGAGGTTATTACATACACAGCAGCACCTTCATAAGAGCTGCTGTATATTCACTTGTTAGGTTCCTGACCATACAACCAACTGGCTAACCATAACTGGTGTTCAGCTGTCAATCATGATGTTTCAAATAAGTAAACCAAACTAATGAGATACACAGACCTGAACATTTATCACCACAATAAAAACTAAATAACAGAAACCATTTTTGGGAAACATTTATTTGATGTACTTTGTGGTTTTACTTTAGCCCATGTCCCATCTGCAAATACGGAGACGAAGGGATTTAAGAGTTTTACTGCAGCCAGCTACCAGAGGGCGATCATTCAGATGTTTGACTTTTGTGATTGTAACACGAGGAACCTATCTTCAGCCTGGGCAGCTTCATGAAGTTTCTTGCGCTGTGGGCACGGACAAACCATTTGATGTCAGACTCAACAAGTGCTATCGTGGCATTGTTATGAGGCTGTAATTATATTAATGAATATAATTGGGGGAAGAACACATTGGCTCTTCTTTGCAATTCTCATTTTTCATCAGGCAGGTTTCAAAGTGTTCCTGCTGGTTTGGGATGCTCGTGGTCTGAAGCAAATGCATCCACACAGGACAGAGCGGCTCAACTGGGTCTGTTTCTAATTCTAACACCTCTCTGATGTCAAATATCACCAGTGGAGCACATCGGACATGGTGGCCGATGTGCTCCACTGGTGGTCTCTCTTTACTGTCACACACATGCACATCTTCTCACTCACATGAAGACTAGTGTTGTAGTACTCGAGATCGGTCTCGGTGTCGAGAACGGTCTCAAGACCACTTTTTGAGGGTCTTGGTCTTGTCCCGGTCACGGACATTTTGGAATACGGATTTTAAACCGAGATCGATCAAGACCACAGTAGATTTATTCATAATGATAATTACTAAGATTTAAAATTCCCATCTTCAATTACAGGCAATAAACTAAGTTGTTTAGTTACTGATAAGTGCTTAACACATGCTTCATTTTGACTTTAAAAGGAAGCATGGAGAAACGTAAGAAAAAAGTGTTAATAAACGTGACGCTATACATATAAAAAAAAATTCCCCACGCGCCCTCTGTGTTCCTGAATCTTGGTTATCTAATCTTGTCATCTCATCATCAAAAAATGTTAATAAACCTGATTATATATATATTAATGGTCTTGGTACACTCTGGTTTCGGTTAAGTCTTGGTCTCAGAGTGGTCTTGACTGCAACACTGATCTTGACCTTCTTAAATGTTGCTCAGGGGCCTGCACAAACATTTGAGAGGTTAAGGCTCCGTCAAGGCATAAATTTGCTGTTCACCCCCATGCCGCCATTCATTAAACACAATTCCTAACATCCAACATGTTTTCATAAGATTAGAGCTCCAAAGAAGTGAAGCCAAAACATCTGGATGGTACCCTGATGGCTGGCTGGACTATAACCCTCCACGTTCACTCATGGGCCAAAATAAAAACTTAAATTAATTCTCAAATATATTTTTCCCAAAGATTGTTTCTGTTATTTTAGGTAGTTCTTAGCAGAGTGATGAATGTTCGTGTGTTCATTTTTCTCCTCAGTTCTCTTTTAATTGATGTTATAAATGGGGGTGATTGATGGACACAACAGCCATCTTTGTGGTCATGTCAATGATTTAATCCAGTTTGTTCCGTCTTCCTGGGAACACATTTGTGTAATTTAAACAAAAATTAAAGTTGTTGGTAGAAGAGTACACCTTGTTTCAAACCTTTCTGATGTTGTTTCATTACGTCTTTAAGAAAATACTGAGCCACGCTGTCAAACACCCACACACACTACTTTTAGATGCTGCCCGCCCTATTCATCATTTTTAGGGCCCCTATAAATGAGAGGCAGAATGGGTCGTCTTTGTTTCCAACATGGGGGTGATGAACAATATTCAGATTTTACGATGGTGATAAAGGAATTTGTTAAACTCCAGGCACGAAGTACGACATGCCCTTGTGGATGTTCAATGGAACGTCTGTGGCTGTGTGCAGCACTGATCCCATAATTTAGTCAATGATCAACACCTTCCCAGATAACAGTTGGGACTGAGTTTACATTGAGTCAACAGGACCCTGTCAGAAAAAAAAAATTTGCATAACTTGTTGATAAAGGTATCGTCATTTTTACAGTCCAGGATACAAACTGCGCCCTTTTTTTCTTGATCTGAAGGTAACAAAGGTCACACTACCTGCCATTATGGGTCCTGACTTAAAGGAAAAGAGAACTCTTGTGTTTTTCAACCTAAGGCCTATTTCCTGGTCACTTAGGATTCAAACTTTCACAAAACACATCTTTTTGGAAAATTATTCTGGTATTACGTTCAGACACTCGGACATTAATTGTACCGCACCACACCAAAGCAATTAAACAGCATTTCCGAAGTTTCCAGACGTTTATGAAAGAAAAACAATGTTTACAAAGTCATTACTGGAGTCATTTTGAGAATAGATTACGCCACAAATAGATATTTTTTGGATCCTATAAAACCAGGAAATTAGGGCTTTTGGATGAAAAATACTGCAGTTCTCCTTTGATGTTGTCAAGATCAAAGTTCCTTACAAGACACTTTGCAGCTTTGATTGGCTCATCCTATCAGGTACAGACTCTGGAGGATTCAGTGGCAGAGACAAAAAAGTGAAGTTCCCCAATCAAAGCCGTTTAACATGAAAAAAGGTCGGCACCAGGATATCAGACTGACGAGCAAAGGTACAATTCTAAGAAAGAGGCAAACTCAGAAACCGAAACACAAACTGGATCATGCACCAGGAAACTCACAAAAGATAAAAACACTGGACCGCTGTCAGGAAACAGAAAGGACAAGGAACACACAGCTTAAATACACAAGGAGGGGGAGACAATTACACACAGGTGAAACACATTGGGGAGGGGGAAGCAATCACACAGGAGGGAAGAAAACCTGACAGGACATGGGGAATAAGACACAACAGAATTTCAAAGTAAAACTAACAAACAGACACATAAAACTATCGCTAACACGTTAGCTCTGCCTATGTGTCATTATTGGATTGATACTCGAGCAGAACTGAAAGGGGAAATTATGCATTTAAATTTGACATTTATTTATAACAAACTAGAAAGCAATCAGGGAGCACAGGCATCTGCCAGATGCTGACCAATCTCTGCATTATCGTGAAATTACAAATTCTAATGTTGGGATCGGTCCGATCGTGCAATGGTGTAAAACCCTTTGAAAAATGCATGGTTCCAAGCTGTGACCCAGATCACCACCAAAACTGAATCAATTTATCAATCCTCGCCCATTTCCACTCTCTTCTGAAAATTTCAATCAAATTTATCCACACCCTTTTCAGTTACCAAAAAAAGAAACTAATGTAAAACATGAACCTCCTGTGCACATGTAATAGGAAATAGGAACAAACTAAAATGCCTTGCCTTTTTGCTGTGGAAATGTTTACCAAAAACACATTTTGAGCACACACGGGACCATCTCCAACAATGGAGCAGTATCTTATAAAAAAAAAACACAGACCCCATTGCCACCATGTAAACTGACAATAAGTATATGCTGTGGAGATGAGATATCACAGTCCCATCTCTGCACCAGTGGGGAACCGTCACTATGAAGGCTGGGGAAGCTCAGCCGGAACTCAAACAGACATCCCAGGCAAGCAGCAACAGTGCTAAAGATTTAGCTCTGCATAAGCAGAAGAGTGTCAGGGAGCTGTTTAGCATGACGGCAGGTATCTGTGGTGTTTGGTTTATTTTTGAACCTAACAAAATCCACTGTGTGCACACAGATCACTTTTACAACATTGTCATAAATATGTTTTTGCTTTTTTGGTTTTTGTTTATTCAAAAATAGGAAAGGAAAGGAAATACTTCTGTTTTTAGCAGGGCCATTATCATCTTAACGTGGCCTACATGAAACATGAATGCATCCCATTCAACACACTGTGGTTAAACTCACACGTATCCATGAACACCTATTTCTGTCTTTCTTGCTTGTAATTTTGTCAGGTTGGCTGGCAAGAGGGATGTTTTACTCAGCAGGAGCAAAACTGATTTCTGAATCTTCATCAAAGCGGAGAGAGTAAAGCTTGCCTGCACAGGGGAAATCTTTGGTAGCGAGGTCTCTCCTGCTCCAGTTTTCTTTCTTTGAGGTTTCGCAAATACAAGACAGAGGAGAGAATCAACGTCTCAAGGTAATTTCAGTTTGGTAATTTCCCCCCCATACTGTACAGGAAGAAATACGCCTGGAAGTAATTAGTGCCAAGCTGAAAATCCCCTGAAGATAATTATATCTTATATTATTATTATTACAAGTGTCTAATATCAGCCAAACATACAGATTTGATAAGCAGCTCTAACATAAAAATGATTGTCCTCTGAAGGTCCGTTGATCAGTGTCCAGCAAGCAGAAACACCGAAAAACATTTCCAACCCTGAAGTTATTCTGTCTGAAACCATTGGAAAATATCAGTCTCCAAATATTTCCTTACTAACAACCTGAAGTGTCACCAATTATCCTCTCTGCTTCATTATCTCAGACTCTGAGCTTCATATGCAAATTGTAGATGCAAAACCAACTAATACTTGAGTGTGTGTGTGTGTGTGTGTGTGTGTGTGTGTGTGTGTGCATGTGCATGAAAAAATTACAGATGTAAATAAATCAGCATTTACAGTCACAACTTGATACAAGAGCATAACCTCATGTGCATGAAAAAATTACAGATGTAAATAAATCAGCATTTACAGTCACAACTTGATACAAGAGCATAACCTAATAGTGCATATTTGCCTTAGGTGACCCTACCAGAGGTAAACTTCCCCCTGACAACATAGTTCTTAGGTGGATTAGGGCACTCATACCCATCCACCACAATAAGGTGGCTGTTCATGGAAGTGCTAGAAGGTGAAAGGCAAGAAGATCCCTAATGATGATGGTAAACAAGGATCCATGCATCCTGGTGTCTGGGCCTTCATCCACGGTGTCTGGCTGGGCCCAGCCTGAATGGAAGTCATGGGTCCATCCTTCCATGGGCCCACCACCCACAGGGAGAGGCAAAGGGGTAAGGTGCGGTGTGGATCAGATGGCAGTCAAAGGTAGCCATTCCATCCAGCTGTTGCTGAAGCTGGCTTTTGGGACATGAAACATCACCTCTCTGGTGGGGAATGAGCCTGAGCTTGTGTGGGAGGTTGAGCGATACCTGCTAGATATATACACATTGTGTAAAATATGAATGAAAACACAATACAGTGATTTTCAAATCCTTTAAATCCTATTTTTAATTGAATACAGCACAAATACAAGATATTTAATATTCCAACAGATCAGGTTTAATTACATTTTTTTTTAATTTACACACATTCTGAATTTGATGTCCCAGCTTATTTGGAAAGCTGGGACAGGGGCTAAGACAAGTCTGGGAAAGTTGTGGAATGCTGAAAAAACAGCTGCAACAGGTAAGTCGGAGACATTGAACCCCCCTCCTAACACCGGAGGGGAGAGGAGAGTTGGGTACCCGGATGTCATAGTTGTGTATAAAAGGAGCACTCCTGATACTTTCAACAATGGCACGAGGTTCTCCCCTTGTGAAAGACTGCATGTGCAAATAGTCCAGCAGTTCATGAACGATATTTATGTGCAAAAGCAAGGTATTTAGAGATTACACCATAGTCTATAGTCCATTATATCATCAAAGATTTCCAGAATCTGGAAAAGTCCCTGCAGTTAAGGGGCATCGCTTAAGACCTTCAGTCTTTTTAGCACCACTGCATTAAAAACTGGCATTGATATATGGAGTAAGATCAGTCTCAAAATTCATAAATGCATAAATGATTCACAAATGCATTTTGAAATGTATATGTTAATGATTCCCTCCACAAAAATATTTGACAGTGCACACAAAAACATGTCCTTTTCTTTATAAATGTAAAAAGAATCAAGATATGAATTAATACCATTCCAGTGTGGTGAAGAGAGCGTGGAGCTCGAAGGTGAAGCTCTCAGTGTACTGGTCACCTATCGTCATGAGCTGTGGGTAGTGTCCGAAAGAACCAGAACACAAATGCAAGCGCCCAAAACGAGTTTTCTCCACAGGGTGGCAGTTTGTGTAATGATTCTAAAATATATTAAATGTTCTCTTTTTTTTAAATAACTCATGAAAAAAATCACAATATTCTATTTTCTGTACAATATACTCAAGTTTGTTTTTATTATTTTATTTTACTAGTATTGTTTCATGTTTAAAGTATGTTAGTTTGGCCATCTCTCTGAAGAAACAAAATGTCTTCCTGGAGTTTATTTATATATTCTGAGACAAATCAGCGCTACTGACAGAAGCTTATGAAACAGCCTTCACCCATCCAGCTCCTCTCCTGTGGAACCGTCTTCCAGTCTCGGTACAGGAAGCAGACACACTCTCTGCTTTTAAAAGTAGGCTTAAAACTTTCCTTTTTGATAAAACTTATAGTTAGGGCTGGCCTATATAACCCCTAGTTATGCTGCTATAGGCTAGGTTGCCGGGGTGGGGGGGACACTCCATGATATACTGAGTTCCACTCTTCTCCCCCTTTGACTCTATCTCTGCTCCCGTAATTCCTAACAAAACATTGTACTAACTTTACTTCTTCCCTGGAGTCTTTGTGCTTTATCATCCTGCAGGTTGGTTTTTTTTATCGATTCCACATACTCTTGGACTCACTGGCTTCATCAGCAACACACAAATCTGGATACATGGACCACTATGACTCCGCAACCAACAGACTACACCTGCTTCTGGGTCAATAGATTTCTCATACATCTGGATTTATAGACTCATGAAAGTACATTATTACTAACCTGTGTGACATCTATTGCACGTCTGGAAGAGGGGTCCCTCCTCTTTGGTTCTTTCTGAAGTTTCTTATTTTTCCCTGTTTAGGGTACATCATTTTTTCCTCACCTAGTTCGAGGGTCTGAGGGCTGAGGGTGTCACCGCTGAACAGTTTGTAACAGCCCAGTGAGAAAATTTGTGATTCTGATCTACTCAAATTAAATTTGATTTGATGTACTTTGTCTCGCCTCTTCTGTCAAGCTGTGACCTGTCCTGCAAAGTTTAGTGTTTATGGGAAATGGTGTATAATTATAGGCTGGAACAACAATACATGAATATTTAAGTAACAATGAGATTTATTCACATTTTAGAAAACTGTAATTCTTACCCAAACATTAAGTGGGGCTTTTAAATGAGATAGGGCTGGACAATATGTCCTGTAAATAATATCTCAATATTTTTAGCCTATATTGCGATACACAATATATATTTTGATGATTTAAAATGTCCTATAAAGCACTTAATAAATGTGCAATTCAACATTTTTATGCATAAGATGACACCAGTGTGATTATTCCAGGAGTCCTTGCAATATTTGTCTGCGTTATTTACTGTTTATTCATTAGAAGTTTCTATCGGTGTTTTTTTATTCAAATGCAAAAAGGGGAAAACACAATCAAGTTACATTTATTATTAATTTAAACTATTCATTTTAACAGGGTAATTGCACACATAAGCTTTCAAAGAATGGAAATAAATAATGTCATTTATGTAAGCACATATACTAATCCAAATGTAAACCACTGACAGAAAAAAATCAGAGACCTGCATGGATCTAGTTTTGTTAAAACACACCCATAAAGCTGAATACCAGAGCCGACCAGTTTTCTGCAATTGTCTGTCAAACCCGCACCATCCGAGACCCGTTAATTTAAGTTCCATGACCCGTAATTAAACATACTGGCTGTGAGAGTTGAGTTGTTACAGCAGCTGCTGGGCCTCTGCAGTTTTCAATGTGTTTCGTCGAGGACGGTGTGC
Organism: Mola mola; assembly: GCA_001698575.1. Lineage (NCBI taxonomy): Eukaryota > Metazoa > Chordata > Actinopteri > Tetraodontiformes > Molidae > Mola > Mola mola. The sequence continues at coordinate 12,496,325 of KV751334.1, read as the reverse complement.
CAATCTTGCGGTTATCAAATGCTAACACTTTATGACACTGTTTAAAGTCAGAAAGCTACTGACGACGTTAATCTCACAATCTGTTGTCACAAATAGCTTCTCCCAAATGTCTGACTGGACCACGGGTTGCCGATCCAGTGCAGGTCTCATTGCTATACACACAAAAATAAGTCACAATTTGTACTCGATGGTCGTAGTATACGTAGTATAGTCTTTTACAGTTTCTCATGTTAAACAAGCCATGAGTATATGGAGCATATTCGATAAAATTGGAGTTTCTTGTGGAACACAAGTTTAACTTTGGTTTCTTTCTTCTTTCTAACTGGTATCTTTTTTAAACTATTAAAACAAAGAGGGGGCAATTTCTGCAAAGTTGCAAACTAAACATACAAAAAGATTCACATCTGTTTTCGTCTGGTACTCATTCTCCCCAGAATCTAGATTTCTATACATATTTTTAGGTAGGGACGATGCAACATTTTATCAAAAAATAAACATCAAGCAATCCATATGTGTACAGTAGGACAGAACTGCCCAGAGACAAAGCAGCTCTGGCAGTCCAGCTTTCGGCATCTGAAAAGTCCTATTAATAAACCCTAAGCCCAAACAAAATTTTAGTTCATTTGGAAATCTCATTCTTAGCATTTCCGATCCAACCATGAAAACTCCAACTATGTTTGTTTTAGTGTATCGAGCACCTGGACCCTACACTGAATTTTTATCTGAATTTTCAGAGTTTCCCTCAGTTCTGGTCCTTAAAACAGATAAATTTATTATTGTAGGTGACTTTAATATCCATGTAGACGTTGAAAACGACAACCTTGGTACTGCATTTCTGTCACAGTTAGATTCATTTGGCTTCTGTCAGTGTGTACAAGAATCAACTCACACTTTTAATCACACCCTTGATCTTGAGTTCTGTTATATGGCATTGAAATTGACCACTTAAAAGTCTCGCACAAAATCTGCTTTTATCAGATCATTATCTTCTAACATTGGAATTTCTGCTCATCAACTAAAAAACCAAGAGTCACTAGTTGTTATAGCAAATGTATATCGGAGGACACTGTTGAAAATTTTAAACAAATTATTCCCTCTGCAATAATTTCAGTGCCATATCCCAAAATAACAGAGGAGTCATATCTTAATTTTAGCCCCTCCCAGCTTGATCAACTTGCTGATATCACTTCCGGCTCTCTATGTGCTTCACTCGATTCTATTGCCCCAGTTAAAAAGAAAACAAAACCAGTAAAGAGACTAGCTCCGTGGTATAATCTTAACACTCGCAAGTTAAAACAGAAAACTCATAAACTTGAAAAGAAATGGGGTTCCACTAAACTGGAAGAGCCACACATGGCCTGGCAGGATAGCCTTAAAGTATACAGGAAGGCCCTTCGCCGAGCCAGAAAAGACTACTATTCAGCGTTGATAGAAGAAAACAAGAATAAGCCCAGGATTCTTTTCAGCACTGTAGCCAGGCTGACTGAGAGCCATCATTCTATTGACCCATGCATTCCTAGAGCCCTCACCTGTAATGATTTTATGAACTTCTTCAATAATAAAATTAGACTTATCAGAGAAAATATCCTACACTCCACAGATTTCAGTTCAGCAACAGGAATTATAGAGGGTGTTATTAGTCCTGATGTGTGTTTGGAAAGCTTCCATCAAATTGACCTTAAGGAACTACCGACAACATTATCTTCATCTAAATCGTCAACCTGTATACTAGACCCCATACCTACTAGCCTGCTCAAAGAGGTTTTACCCTTAATTAGCAATCCACTACTAAATATTATCAATCTATCCCTTGTAACAGGTTATGTGCCCCAGTCTTTTAAAGTAGCAAGTAGTAGTAATTAAACCACTCCTAAAAAAAAACCTATCGTGGATCCAGAAGTTCTAGCCAGCTATAGACCAATATCAAACCTCCCCTTTCTTTCAAAGATTCTAGAGAAAGCAGTAGCTAAACAACTATGTGGCTTTCTTCAGGATAATAGTCTATTTGAAGACTTTCAGTCAGGTTTTATAAAGCATCACACCACAGAAACAGCATTGGTAAAAGTTACAAATGACCTCTTCACTGCATCTGATGAGGGACTTATCTCTATACTAGTCTTATTAGATCTTAGTGCAGCTTTTGACACTATCGATCATCACAACTTACTACAGAGGATGGAACACCAAATTGGCATTAAAGGATCTGCTCTAAGATGGTTTAAGTCCTACCTATCTGATAGATATAATTTTGTTCATGTTAATGATGAATCATCAAGATATGACAAGGTTAGTCATGGAGTACCACAAGGTTCTGTGCTTGGACCATTACTATTTACTCTATATATATGCTTCCTGTAGGTAAAATTATTAGAAAGCACGCCATACATTTTCACTGTTATGCAGATGACACACAACTATACTTATCAATGAAGCCAGATGAAACCCATCAGTTAGCTAATCTACAGACATGTCTTAAGGACATTAAAAACTGGATGTCTCAGAACTGTTTAATGTTAAACTCTGACAAAACTGAAGTCGTTGTGCTGGGCCCTAAACACATTAGAGACTCATTATCCAACAACATAGTTAATCTGGATGGCATTACCTTGGCCTTCAGCACCACTGTCAGAAACCTGGGTGTTATCTTTGACCATTCTTTCACCTCCATAACGTTGTTAAAATCTGGCACATCCTGTCTCAACAAGATGCAGAAAAACTAGTTCATGCGTTTGTTACTTCCAGGCTGGACTACCGTAATTCTTTATTTTCAGGTTGCCCTAACAAAATTTTAAAAACTCTTCAGTTAATCCAAAATGCAGCAGCGCGTGTACTGACTAGAACTAATATCAGAGACCATATTTCCCCCATACTGGCTTCTCTGCAATGGCTCCCAGTTAAATTCAGAATAGAATTTAAAATCCTTGTTCTCACCTACAAAGCTATTCATGGTCAGTCACCATCTTATCTTGAACAGCTCATAGTACCCTATCGCCCATCCAGAACCTTACGCTCCCAGGATGCAGGGTTAATGGTGATCCCAAGAATTTCCAAAAGTAGAATGGGAGGCAGAGCTTTCAGCTATCAAGCTCCTCTCCTGTGGAACTATCTTCCAGTCTTGGTACGGGAGGCAGACACACTTCTGACTCAGACTCCATCTCTGCTCCTCTAAATGTCCATATCCTTAAACTAGCTTTACTTCTTCCCCAGAGTCATTGTGCTTTATCATCCTGCAGGTCTTTCTAGGTCGCAGTGCAGTGGGAGCTGCTGCTGTGGTCCTGCCTGATGCCTCCTGGCCACATCAGGACAGGAGATCCTGTGACTTGGAGTGCAAATCGGGACCCACAGATCACAATGGCTTCTGGATCAATAGACTACACCTGCTTCTGGATCACTACACTTCACATATCCCTGGATTAACAGATTCTACATACTCTTGGACTCAGTGACTACATCAGCAACACTCAGATCTTGCTACATGGACTATAATGACTCCTGGACCAACAGAATACACCTGCGTCTGGATCACTTGACTTCCCATACATCCGGATTTATAGATTCCACAGACTGTGGGACTCATGGATGTTTTATACATTACTTTATTCTAAGTAAACTGTTATTATCATGTTGTTGTGTTCTGTACAAGTTTTCCTCACCCAGTTCGGAGGTCTAAGGGCAGAGGGTGTCACATCTGTACAGTTTGTCAAAGCCCAGTGAGATAATGTGTAAATTGTGATTTTGGGCTATACAAATAAAATTTGATTTGATTTGATTTGATTTGTACAAAACAAACAGAGATTACTGGAATAGAGAAAACACAGATTTCACCAAGCAGCTGAGATGTTCTGACACGAGCGAGAGGAGCAGCAAGTTGGTTCCTTTGTGTATATAACAGTTAAAAGGCCTCTCTCAGTATCAATGTTGTGTTTGTGATGGCTGTATGTTGGGGCCAGCAGTGTGGGTATTGATTTATGCACAATGGTTGGACAAACTGTTAGACAATTCTTGACTACAGTTTAGGCAAGAGGCATGTTTACTGAAGTAAAACCACAGTTTCAGTAGCCTAAACTGAAGCACATATGGGACAAGGATCAGACATTCAGCCCAAGCAAACAGCCCACACCACAGTGACAAAACCAAACACTGAAAACACAGTCAGTGATTTATTTTTTATTCATAGAAGTGTGAGGCGACATTGATTGGATCACTAATAGACACTGACAGACGTCACTGATATCTCATTGCCCATTTAAAATAAGGTAAACATGACAAGCCCCCCCACACATGCGCTCATCATGTTTAAGCACTTGGCCCTGCTGACATAGGGAATGCTGGTTGCCAGACAACACATACTCACAAACCAGAGGGACGAGCAGGTGCCCAGGACTTGTGCTGGCGGGTGGCGAGCAATGGTTGGCACAAATGTCACTTTCACTGGTCAGTGTGGCTATTTTTATCCGTGAGTCCATCCCCCAAGAGAAACACATCCTGAAAAAGTTTCACGCTGACGACAACAGAGAGTGCTGTCAGAGTTGACCCAGGGTGGAAGCTTTCACCGAGCGCTAAAGGGCACGAAAGAGCCTGTTTTGGATGAACACCTCCGTAGCTGAACGTGATAATGTGTGAAGACTGACGCTGCGACACCTGGAGTATTAAAGTACATCAAAAATAAAAATATATGGAAACCTTATGATAGGACCACTCCTTGTTCAGTTACACCATTCCCACTCCAGGTATAGTCAGAGGGCAGCGACAGCTGTAGGTGGGAAGATTAAAAGCATATCAACTAACAATTTCAATTAAATTTGTGTGTCTATGTGTGTGAATAATGTATGTGTAATATACTGAGTGACTCCACATGTGTTGATGATGTGTGAAAATGAGGCAGGAAGCAGGCAGAAATGTAGCTAGCTCAAATTAAAGTAAGTCCTACTGGTAATTTGTAATGTTTGCTAAAAATGATTGGTTCAAAAAGTAATTGTAAACATAGTTTAGTTTAACATGTTGTAATCCATAGTAATTCAGCATTTGGGAAATATGCTTTGTTTCTTTCCTTTTCTTATTTAATATCTTTCATGTCTTTTACGACACATAAAAGACATTAAAGACGACGCAATAAAAATATAAATACACTGTGCTAGAAAAACAATTTCATTATTAAAGTAAGTCACTTAAAGCTAAAACGTCCAATATGTTCTTCTTCCAGTTCATCCAAGGATTCAAGACTTTAACCTGACGGACATGGCAGTGATACA
>KV751334.1:12467257-12490904 GCA_001698575.1 Mola mola | reverse complement strand
TGGGTGACTTCCATGATGATTTGCAAGCATTCCTAGAGTTGTTTGAAGTTATACCAGTTAAATGTGGTTGGTGGTAGCAGGGTAGTTTCTACGGCAGTGGGGGCAGCTGTTGCTCAGATTGTAGAGCAGTCGTCCAGTGATCGGATTTCCTTGACATCAAGAGGACCATCCTGGACAAGTTGAGCTTTTTACTTGAGAACGACTGACCAGTTTTGAGGCGCTATGCTGGGTCTGCCGACTTCCCCTTTGCCTATGTACAACTGCATGTGGCTGCAGCCTGGTTTGGCAGAGGAGAGAGCCATATTGGTAAAGGTATTGCTGGAAAAATTGACTGAGAAGCTCCAGTCTGGGAAATCAGTGTGGTTGAAGTGCTATTAGCTCACAAGTCTGGACGCGGCTGGGGATCCCCTTGCAATCTTTGAGGGAAGCCATCCAGAGGGGAAGGCAAGGCCACCCACCAATTGTATTGCCCTGAAGGAAATCACTCTCTATCGGTCTTCCAACCCAACTGCCACCTATCAACAGTCTCTCTTCTGTTAGTTCTTTTCTCTTCTATGCAGACACTGCAGGTGTGTTGGAGGTGGTCTGGTTACTTTCACAGCACTATGGTAGATTCAGGCAGCACAAAGACTCTGATTAGCCAGAACCTGGTCTGACCCAGGGCATTGACAGAGATATCATGGGTAAAAAATTGGAGTGTGCCATAACCAGTGGTGCTAGTGGCAATTTAATTTAAGGTTAAAAAGATCAGCTCCCTCACTGCACACCCTCTGATTCTGGGGACTGTTTAATAATTCGGTGGGACAGTGTGTGAGGGGTGCAATCTCGACAGGCAGGGACATGACTCTGTTCTCTGTCAGCACACACACCCACATTTTTCTGTGACTGGAGACAGTTGAGTCACGTTGATTAATTGTGGCACTTGTTTAGGAGGGGAAATCATTCAATTGTTGGTGCCAAAAAGCAGCCAGATAGCTATTTCCCAGGCAGTTCACAATAATCCGATGGCTGTCCACATCGGATATGACAAAACACTGAGAAAAACGGCCCGAATGTGTTTGACACAATCTGATTTTTGACACCCCTGCATGGATTCCCCATATGAATGCATTAGCATGGACCTCATTGGGCCAGTTCTGTGGTATGCACAGGGATACTGCTTTGTATTAGTTTTAATTGATTATGCAACACAATCCCAAAGCAGTCCCGCTGCGTAACAATTCTGCAAGGTGTGTAGCACGCACACATTCTTTAAAGTCATTTACTTAAGTTGTAATCCCGAAAGAGATCCTCATTCACCAGGGCACCACATTCACGTCATGCTCTTTAAAGAAATGTTATCAATTATTGAGGGTTATGTATGTTCGAACCAGAATTTACCAACTCTGACGCCTATAGAGCAGCAGAAAAGACCCCAACTGGGTCCCCAAGATGTAAGGGACACAAACCTAGGTTTGATCAGGCTAGGGTGGACCAGCATCAGCAAAGGGGTGCCTTGTATGTAAAAGGCTGAAGGACACACCTGATGGCGCTAAGGTATACAACTAGAGCTGGTATTTTCAAGTGATCCAACAGTATTATATTAGCTGGATTAGATTAAATTCTGATTTTATCCAAAAATTGGATATTTAGAAGCAGATCCCAAGATGTCTGACCCTGAAGACTCAGATTTCGGTTTGGTGAAAATCTGGTTAAAATGCTACGATTGGGTATTTCAAAAGTTCAGGTGGATATCTGCATCAATTTGATACCAAAACTCGTCATTATTATGATCGCACCTCAGATGTCGATTTGAGTTAGATTGACATGTATCTGAGGCTCTACTTCACCCATATACTGTCACCTATTGTTCATTACAGTTAAAACTTAAATATTTTTGATGACTTTCTACAGTATATTTTAGGTCAAGTCCAATTTTATTTGTATTCATGAATTATTCATTCATTTAGAAATGGACCAGTCATTTAATGACACTTAAGGTGTGAAGCAGATATGCGCCACTTTCATTAATTAATTTATTCTAAAAAAGCACTTTGTGACTTCTGTTAAAGGAGACAGTGGACAGGACAATGAATACTGCAACACCCAAAAATTGCTCAGGAACTGCCAAAGGGATATATGATAGAGAGCTTTAGGTGTTGATATGGGCTCAAATGTCTCAAGATCAACATCTGATTAAGCATTTATGGGACTTACCCAAAACTTTATGATCCATGTAGGCCCCACTTTGTTACCCATAGTACTCAAGGGATCCGCCACCAACACTCTAGTGCGAGACACCACAGGATACAGTTACACACAGGTACATATAGGAACACACCTCAGAGGTCAGAGGTTGGCACTGTCTTGCCAGGTAAAAGTCATTTCTGTTACACTATGGGACCGCCATGGATGAATGTTATGGCAGATGAGGGTATGTAAGGCCACATTTCTTTCTGAAAATACCTGATAAAAAAAACTATATCAAATACAGAAGCAGGATTTATTACAGTCTAATTTTACTTGAACATTCTCATTTGTTTGTAGCCAAAATGTCCAGAATATGTGTTCTCCAAAGAGGAGGAAAAAAAGGACAGAAAGTTTTGAATAGTAGATCTATTTTCAAATTTTTATTTGAACAAAAAACAACAAAATACATCTTTGGCCACAAAAACAAAAAAGAAAACCAAAAAACAAATCTCCTGTCCGAAATTCGTTTCTCTTTATTGCACTTCTACTTTTTCTGGTGCCAAAGGATCAGTCTAATCTTCCATTTAGCACATTATATCTTAACAAACTTGGGACAAACTTTCAGCAGACTGCTGGCAAAAAACTCCTCGTACTCCTTCTACATCGCTTTTTAAAGCAGTGGGTCTTCTTTGTTGGTTGTATTTTAGCTGCCATTACGCTATATAAACATGAAACATGTTTTCAAGCCTTTTTGTTGGTTCTCGGCTATCTTAGTAACATGGTGACGCAAGAGTGCTCTCTATGGTAGAGACCCGCTCTCAAGTAACTATGAATGGATTTTTCCAAGGATATATATACAACGCAATTTTTGATTTTAAATGATTACATATTAACTTTGACATAGTTATGAAGATTATATTACATGTTTGCACATAGATAATCCTAAAGTCTACACACTAAATGCTTAAATGCTATTTCTTGATGACTTCAGGGTCTTAACTTATTTCCTTTTTCACTTTTTAGTCTTTGTTTTAATGTTTGCTTTTCTAGTGTTAAACTTCTACTGGATCTCGGAGTGTTTTAATAGGAAACAACTGGACTTCTTATCTTGTTTGAAGACGTTTCGCCTCTCATCCGAAAGGCTTCTTCAGTTCTGAGGTTCAGTGTGGGAAACCCAGGTATTTAACCCTGAGTGGGTAGAGACAATCACCAATCACCAACAACAAAGATGTGTTTTGAAACCAACAGCCTCCTTTGTTGGTGAGACAAACACCAACAAAGAGGACGTGTTATGAGACTAACAGCCTCTTTGTTGGTGAGACAATCACCAACGAGGAGGACGTGTTTAGAAAACAACAGCCTCGTCTGCGGTCGTCTGGCTAGGCATCGTGTGAGTCGTTAAGGTCACAAGAGCCCGGGTGTGAATCACTTGAGCGTGTTTGCCCCTCACCCTTGGTTCCGTGTGACACCTTGGGTTCACATGGCCCCAGGTGTGTGTGGGGGTTAAACCGCCTGGGGAGGGCTCCCAAGACAGCATTGTAGGTAGCAGACAAATGGTGTCTTAGTCCACCACCCCTGTTAAGAGAGGGTTTCTCCAAGTGGACAAAGATGGCCTCTTTTACTCCTCTTTCAAACCATCTGTCCTCTCTGTCCAGAACGTGGACATTGGAGTCCTCAAAGGAGTGATCTTTCTCCTTAAGATGCAGATGTACAGCTGAGTCCTGTCCTGATGAGGTGGCTCTCCTGTGTTGTGCCATGCGTCTGTGGAGGGGCTGTTTGGTTTCACCTATATAAAGGTCAGAGCACTCCTCTGTGCATTGAACGGCATACACAACATTGCTGAGCTTATGCCTGGGTGTTTTATCCTTGGGGTGGACCAGTCGCTGTCTTAAGGTCTGGCCCGTCCTCCTCGTTGGTGATTGTCTCACCAACAAAGAGGCTGTTAGTCTCATAACACGTCCTCTTTGTTGGTGTTTGTCTCACCAACAAAGGAGGCTGTTGGTTTCAAAACACATCTTTGTTGTTGGTGATTGGTGATTGTCTCTACCCACTCAGGGTTAAATACCTGGGTTTCCCACACTGAACCTCAGAACTGAAGAAGCCTTTCGGATGAGAGGCGAAACGTCTTCAAACAAGATAAGAAGTCCAGTTGTTTCCTATTAAAACACTCCGAGATCAAGATGACCTGGATGACTGAGAACCTTCACGGACAACTTCTACTGGACACTCCCGTGTTTCAAGGGTTTCCTGTTTTATTTTGAAGGCTCCTGTCTCCTTGTGATTTATGTTTCCTCCTTATTATTACTCCCTTTGTGATTGCCTTCATGTGCGTCACCTGTGTCCTGTTATCAGCCCTAATGTGTCCAATCATATTCACCCTCCTTGTTTAGTTAAACCAGTGTGTTGGCCTTGTCTTGGTCCATTGGTGCCATTGTTCCTGTTTGTCCCTCTGAGTTCCTGATGTTCTTTTGATTTGCTTCCCTGTATTTGAGCTTTTGACATTTTTTTTTTTTTTTGGACTGTTTTCAATGATATGACGTCTGCCAGCCGTTCGGCCTCTGAGTTTTAATAATTAATGTTGATTTGTGTCTAAAGCGTGATGCCATCGACTACAACCCTGCAACCCTGTGACTGATGTTAGCTTTAGTCACCAAGGTAAAACTCCAACCCTGCTTCTTGCTGCTCTGCATACCTGCCTGTGCCAAAGGTTGTTTATTGTCAGCATTGCCCAGCTATGTTCTAATGGTTTGTGTGGCTTGCTTGGCTTTGTTTGTGTTTCTGTATTATTTTACTGTTTTTCTGCTTGTTACTTCGGCTTTGCATGTTTTGTGTCTTGTCTCAAAAATGTCTCCATTTTTGTCACAGTCGCTGTCTTTGTAGCATTCTGTTGTCTTTGTTTTGTAAATTTTAGAACTACTAGTGACGACACCATGCAAAAGGACTGCAGTTGAAAATTATCGGGCTGGCTAACGCATACATTGAGTGTGTTATTAATGTGAGTTGTCCTTTCATGCAACCATGCGTTATCACTGCTTGTCCTTTACAGGGTTGTGGGGGGCAGGGGCCTATCCCAGTGACGCTGGGCAAAGGCTGGGTACTGCTTAGACAGGGAGTAGCTCTTCATAGGGCAGCGATATAAAGATAAACAACCATGCACACTTACAGGCAAATTAACCTGAGTTACATGTCTTGGACTGTGGGAGGAACCCGGAGCACTCAGAGAGAGCCCATGCAGGCACAGGGTGAAAAAGAACCAAATGAGCTGGTAACAGATTTTAGCTTTCTAAACCAAGGCTCAACATGTGCGGCGGCACAGACAACCTTGTTTTACTATGGCACAATCAAACTGCTGGGCAGTCACAAGAAATTCATAAGAAGTAAACAGTAAACTCTAGTATGTATACTGTATGAATAGCTAATAGCAGTAGTAGTGCAACAGCAGTGCAATCATAATTACTGTCACGGGGGTTTCTTACTTGCATGCAGGAACTGAGCTATACAGTCGGTAGCACTGTTTGTTTCCTCATTTGCCCTTTCTGCAGCAACAAGTGAGGTCATCTCAGAGGGGTTAGTGGAGGTTGGCACATCATGGCTAATTCCCAAGGCACTGCTGAGTGGTTAAAGGTTGATTTCAACTGTCCCATTTAGCTAACTGCCAGTCTGCCTGCTGTGGGTCATCATGGCCTTGTCTACTACAAACGACAGCATTAAAATATCCTTTTAAATTTAGGAATTTTCGTCAGTAGTTCTCAGTAATGTTGTTCTTTCAGTCATTGAATTTGTCATCTTTTTGCTCTGCTTCCATCTTTTCTCGCTGACATTTTTGCCACTGTGAGGCAACAGTGATGGTGAAGTTATTTGAAAACAAAACTAACCCTATGAACCAGGCCACATGAGATCAGCTGCTGATTGGGTATATATGGGCAATATCTACCAAATCAAGTGTTTCATTTTATAATATCTTTCCTTTGGACCAATAGGGGTCAATACCACGTCGTCTTATGAATTGAATTTCAATAAGTATTCTGGCCAAGAGCCCTCGCACATGGGGCCGGGGGGGTGGGGTTAGCCGGCCTGTACATTCATCCACACTAGTCTGAAAGTGATCCTGGATAGCTGCTGATAGATGGCAATTATTTAACATCTGTCAAGTGCAAACCTACAAGGGACAATCAACGGCATGTCCTATATTTGAAATTATGTTTTCATGGTGAAAGAAACCAGAGCACCTGAATTCAACCCAGACAAATACTGACCTAACATTGAACTCTCATTATGCAAGGTTAGTGGTGGTTCTCTGATGGTTACTGGAGTGTCTAAAAGTAGGAGAGGAGCCAGACTCATCAGTTATAAAGCTCCACTAAGGTGGAACCATCTTCCCGTCTTGTTCCAGACACCCTGTCCACATTTAAGAGTACGCTTAAAACTACATGATAAAGATTATAGTTAGGACTTAATTAGACTGGACTGTCCCAATTTATGCTGCTACAGGTATGGACTGCTAGGTAACTTCCCATGATGCACTGAGCTCGCCTCTCCTCTTCCTATATATATATTTATGCCATCATACTATCAATACATGCTCCTAAATTTACTGGAGTCTTTGCTTACTTGTCTCACGAGTTCCTGTGAGTTAATGGACCTACTCCTGCCGTCCTGCTTGCTTCTCTTTGTTTGTCTGTCTGTCTCTGTTTCTGTCTCAACCCAACTGGTGAAGGCTGATTGCCACCTACCGAAAGCCTGGGTCTGCTCCAAGGCTTTGGCCCTCTTTAAGGTAAGTTCTTCTTCATCAATGTTGCCCACGGAGGAATGTTGGGTCTGTCAGTAACCAAATTTTTTGATACTAAAAGAGTTTGGTCTAGACCTGCTCTATAATTTAAGTGTCATGAGATTACTTTTGTTGTGAACTGATGCTATATAAATAAAAATTACTACACTCAGTTCATATGTCCATATAGCAGGTGGTGCTATGAGGTGCCACTTCTGACCATTGAGCTACCGTGCCGGCCACAAAGAATGGATGATGTCTTATGTGTAGATGTTGATGTATAATTATCCCTAGATCTTCCTCATCTTTTTGATGGGGCACTTCAAGCAGCCACCCTTCTATTTACAGTTCTCTAGTTGGATGTCTCCAGTGTTCTTGTCTAATTCAACAGCTAGAGTGGCAGTTGTACTCTCACTACAGGGAATGTTCTCTGAGCCTACTTAACACCGGGAAGATCGCTGATTGCTAACACGGAGGAGGATGTGGCAGCATGTGTCAGTAATCCATTTTGCAAGACGGCGGAACAGGCCTTTATTCTTGACACTGGTTTCCAATTGAATATCACCACTGTTCTTTGATACAGCAGCTGGGGAGGCGGTTGTACTCTCAGCTCTGGTGGAAATGTTGTCAGTGTTTACCTGACACCAGGAAGACTGCTGACTGCTGACAAAGGGAAAGATGTGCCAACATGTGTCTCTAATCCATTTGGGAAAACGGCGGAAGAAGCCTTTGTTCTTGGCACTGGTTTCTGACTGAACACTACCAGTGTTCTTCTCTGGTACAGCAGCCAGGGAGGTGGCTGGGTTCTCAATTTTGCAGGGAATGTTGTCCCTGTCTTGCTGACACTGAGAAGACCAATGACTTCTGTCACAGGGGAAGATGTGGCGGCTCGAGTCTCTAATGCATTTGGGAAGACTGCGGAAGAAACCTTTTTTCTTGGCTCTGGTTTCTGAATGAAAACCACCAGTGCTCTTTGATTCAGCAGCTTGGGAAGCCCTTGTACTCTCAACCCTGCAGGTATTGTTCTCTGGATCTGCCAATTGATCTGATAAAGTCTGCTGACTGACCTCAGGCTTCACTCCATCACTGTCTGTCTCTGTGTAGGTGACGATAGGAGGACTCTTAGGGAAGCTGTTCTCTCTGTTTTCTGTGTCGACCTGATACGATGAAGACCGCTGACTGCCGATACAGGGGAAGATGTGCTGGCACGTTTCTCTAATCCATTTGGCAAGGCTGCCGAAGAAGCCCCTGTACTCATCATTGGTTTCCGATGGGACAACACCACTGTTCTCCTCCAATACAGTAACTGGGGAAGCAGTTGGACTTTCAACCCTGCAGGTAATGTTTTCTGGTTCTGCCAGCTGATCACATGAAGACTCTAGAATGACATCAGGCACTGCTCCACTAGAGATCCTATCCGTTGCAGCAGGGGGACTCGGATGGAGGCTCTCAGTAAGGAAAGGATGCTGCAGCACCTCTAGGGGTTTGATGCGTTTATTTCCATCCACCTGCATCATCTTTTTAACCAGGTCCATAAACAGGCACTGAGTCCATCCATGATCTATAAACTTTGGAAGGTCATCAAGCTTCATGCTGCTGGCTTCCTCAGCATGGTACCCGGTCTCCTCCTTAATCTCTTCAGGTGTCTTAAGCCTCCAGCGCTGCTCGGCGTTGCTTTGCTTAGTGAAGAAATTTTCTGTATTCTCCCCACGATCCAGTAACTCATCTGATGGCTGGCCATGATATTCTACTATTAGCCTCAGCACGTCATACTCATCTTCTGCAGGGAAGAGAGAGCGTGCTGTAGCAATTTCCACAGCCACGATACCCAAAGACCACATATCTATGGCCTCAGTACAAGCAATGCCCAGCAGTATTTCAGGTGCAGTGTATGCTGGTGCTGGTACAGAGTCACCAGACTCACCATTAACTTGATATGCCAGGCCAAAGTCAATCAACTTGACTTTCAGTGGCTGCTGTTTGCGGTCCACAACCATTATATTATCAGGTTTGATGTCCCCATGAACAATTCCAATGGAATTCAGGTGGTAAAGGGCTGTGGCCACTTGCTGAATCACAGGTCGGATGTCTGCCATGGAGAGACCCTCCTCCCTGTCAACTATATAGTGATACAAGCTTTGATCCAAGAGCTCGAAGCTGAGACAGATATTATCCTGATAACAGAAGTCACCATTCCACTTGATAATATTGCAAGTATCTGGATCCAGACACTGCAACTGTCTTAGAATGTCAATTTCCTTTTTTGCCTGCTGAAGAAGTTCAGGGTCTTTCTTATTAATTTTGACAGCCTCCATCTCACCTGTTTTCACATTGAGGCATTTGGTTACAAAACCAAAACCACCTTCCCCAAGACAGTCAACCACCTTGTGGTATTCTCCAAGGAAACTTCCTATTTCAATGTTGAGTTGTTCTTTGAGGGTGGATAAACAATCCTTCTCATCATCTGATGAATCATCCATTGTCATGTCGAAGGATGCCACCATCCACATTTGAAGCAAGATGAAAATTCTGTCTCCCAGGTTATCTATCTTTCATGGTATTTGTCTTTGATCTTAATAATTGCTCATGACATCACAGTTACTTCTATTTCTTTGAAGTCTGAAATGTAATACTATGACATCACTGTGTCTGTCACTGTGCATGTGTGTATTGCTGTTATTCTGTGGACAAAATTTTTACTTGTTATAAGGGCATTTCAGCTTAATGAGGACATTTTAATCCTCACAACTCGAAAGTACTTTTTAAGGGTTAGGACTCTGTTCTAGAGTCGGGGTTAAAATTAGGTTTAAGTTAGGGTAAGGGTTGGTGATTGGGCATTTAGTTGTGATGGTTAAAGGCTTTGAACGCAAAGCGTCAATGAGTTTCCTCACAAAGATAGAGATACCGGTGTGTGTTTTTTGGAGTTTGTGGCCTGTAAAATTCCCTGGTGGAGTTTGGGAGTAAGTATGGTTTAGTCAGAGTATCAGATGGGAGATAAAAACACAATTTCAAACACTTTAAGGAGGAAATGACTCAGCAAAGACCTGATGATCCATAAGAAGTGTAAATCATGTAGAATTAATATAAATGATGGTCACTGTTTGTGTGAACTCATATTTCTGGATTTCATGTATTCATTTATGTTGGGGATTAAAGTGCAGTGGCTCTGTGGGTCTTTGATGGAAAAATGTCTTTACATGGTGCACAGGTTGATGTGTTGTAGAGAAAAGATTTCATACAGAGACCTTCATGTAATGGGAATCAAACATACATCCTGCCCACTGACAACTTACTTCTGGTACATGACATGTTGTTTTTGTCTTTTTTTTTGGTATGGTATTTTTTGTTTTTGTATGTCTCTGATGTCTTTAATTTCACATAAAGATAAGAGACCTTAAAGACATTTGAAAGAAATTCACAGATTCATTAGTTTTGTAGTTGCCCCACTAAATCCCACAAAAAGATGATGAGAAAAAATACTATGCTGTATTGTCCTTAGAGAGCTGAAGGTTTTGATAGTGTAATGGTTTCAACAGGTGAATGAAAACAAAGGAACAGCCAAAACATGGAAGAGAAATATAGAAAAGGGATAATAATAGTGTTATTTGTGTAAGGCCGATTAGTCTAAACCTGTGAAGCCCCCTTGACCCTGTACGTCATTCATCAGGTCCCCTTCACATTTGTTTACCTTCCTTTCACAGAAGCCTTGTAAACATGATTGAGCCAGTTGACACACTGTCCTCTACTAGAGGCCTGGTATCCAGGGAGTGCTGGTCTGAAGGACAACACAGAGGCAGCTCAATGTCCCAGGAAAAAAAATGGAGGACACCTCCAAAGATGATTGAGAACGACTGAGCTAAGATCCTGTGGGACCTCCAGATCCATGCCGATAAGAGCGGTAGATGTAGCAATTCAAAATGATCACAACATCAGGAAGAAGGCACACAAGTAGGTAGAAAAATACCAAGGGCTGAAAGAGGAGCTGGAAGGTTGCGGGAGTAAAGCCATCAGTGGTTGTCAGGATACCCCACCCACAGGGTAATAGTACAGTTGCCAGTGGAAACACACACCTGTAATGATAGTAGGATTCCCAAGTGTGCCGTACCGAGCTGAACTGTACTGCTTAGGAAACAAGGCTTTGGTGCAATCTTTGAGAGTGGCTCCAGCAGATCCCAGGAACAGCATCTGAGATCTCTGTCTTCTGGACAATCTGAGGAACAGCTAAGATACAGTGCAGAACCCTCAGGCTCCCAGTCATATAAAAAAAAAAAACCCACTCGCCCTCTGTGGGCGTCTTGTGTCTCCTTCGAGCTCGGGTCCTCTACCAGAGGCCTGGGAGCCTGAGGGTCCTGCACATGATTAGCTGTTCCTACGATTGCGCTCTTCTAGACAGATCTTATTAGACAGATGTTATTCCTGGCATTTGTTGGGGCTACCCTCCCAGGTTGGGGGTTACAGCCCCGTGTGCTCCTATTAACACTGGTACCACTGATGCCTTTACTCCCCACATCCTTTCCAGCTCCTCTTTCAACCCCTGGTATTTCTCGAGCTTCTCGTGTTCCTTTTTCCTGATGTTGCTATCACTTGGGATTGCAACATCTACCACTACCGCCTTCTTATCCCACTTGTCAACCACCACAATACCCTGTTGGTTAGCCACCACTGTCTTATCGGTCTGGATCTGGAAGTCCCACAGGATCTTAGCTGAGTCGTTCTCAGTCACCTTAGGAGCTGTTGCCCACTTTGATCCTAGAACCTCCAGCCCATACTCAGCACAGATGTTTCTGTACAGTGCGCCGGCTACCTCGCTGTTACGCTCCAAGTATGCCATACCTGCCTGCATCTTGCATCCTGCTGTTATGTGCTCCACTGTGTCAGGGCCATCTTTGCACAGTCTGCACCTCTGGTCCTGTCTGGTGTGGTAGACCCCAGCCTCTATCGATGTGTGTTCAAGGTCTGTTCTTGTGCTACTATGATCAGTGCCTCTGTGCTGTCCCTGAGACCAGCTTTTTCCAGCCACTGGTATGTCTTCTCAATATCAGCCACTTCCTCTATCTGTCAGTGGTACATCCGTGCAGGGGCTTGTCCCTCCATGATGGTCTCTCTTCTTCTTCCTTCTCCTCACGGGGGTTTCTGCTGCCTGAGGTATTCACTTAGCAGGTTATCACTGGGGGCATCCTCATGTATTCCTCGATCTTGGTTGCTTCATCTTGGATAGTGGCTCTGATGCTTACTATCCTCGGCCTCCCTCTTTCTGCTTTGTGTACAGCCTCAGGGTGGTGGACTTCGGGTGAAACCCTCCATGCATGGTGAGGAGCTTCCTTGTCTTGATATCTGTGCCTTCTATCTCTTCCTTTGGCCAGGTTATTATACCAGCCGGGTATCTGATGATGGGCAAGGCTTAGTTGTTGATGGCTCGGATCTTGTTCAGGTGACTTCTCAGGACCTGCCCTACTCTACGTAGGTATTTGGCCGTGGCTGACTTCCTTGCTGCCTCTCTGATTCTCATTTGCCTGCGGGATCCCTAGGTATTTGTAGCTGTCCTGAACATCGGCTATGTTGCCTTCTGGTAATTCAACCCCTTCAGTTGTCTGTGAAGATTCTCAGTCATCCAGGTGATGGTAGTCTTGGTGTTTCTTCTGAAGGCAACTGGACTTGTAGGTTCTTGAAGACATTTCACCTCTCATCCAAGAGGCTTCTTCAGTTCTGAATTTCTGGTAGGGAGTCAGATGGGTAATCACTCCCCCCGGTCATCATGTGAATCGCTGGTTTCACATGAGCCAAGGTGTGAACTGTGTTTAAGTTTCCTGGGGAGGGATTTCAAAACTTGCGTTGTACGTGGCAGACAGTTGATGTCTAAGGCCACCTCCTCCAAGTGATGACTGTTCCAGCTTGACATAGATGGCCTCCTTTACTCCTCTCTCAAACCATCTATCCTCCTTGTCCAGCACATGCACATTCTCATCCTCAAAGGATGAGAATGTCAATTCAGGCAGTGCACAGATTGGTCTTCCTGGTCTCACAGTCTCTGGAGACTGCCCTGTCCACAAGTAGCTGGTGTTTGGCTTCTCTGGTGTCACTACCAACCACTTGCTGGGCCCTGCTCATGTATTGAGCCACATGCCTTGTCATCTTGGCTGCAATGATGGCTGACAGGAGCTTCCATGTCATGCAGAGGCAGGTTATTGGCCAGTAGTTGGATGGAATGGTTCCCTTCTGGGGGTCCTTCATGATCAGGACTGTCCGGCCTTGGGTCAACCACTCTGGGTGGGTCCCATCTTTCATTAGCTGGTTCATCTGAACTGCCAGGCATTCATGGAGTGCAGTTAGCTCTTTAGCCAGTAGCTGTGGATCATGTCAGGACCCAGTGCTGTCCAGCTCTTCATTCCTGAGACTCTTTCTTGGATGTCTGCCATTGTGATGTTTACTAGGTCCTGCTCTGGGAGATGTGGGCCTCTCTCAAGTCCACCAACCACTGAGCATTGGTGTTATGTGATGCCTCTTTCTCCCATGTGCCCTTCCAGTACAGTTCAGTCTCACCCCTGGGTGGGTCTGTCCTTGCCTTATTACCCTCCCACTGGGAGTACACTTTTGATGGTTCAGCGGTGAACATCATGTTGATTCTCCAGGCCTCCACGTCTCTAGTGTATCTCTTCAGAGAGGCAGCCACGGCTGTGAGCCTTTGTTTGGCAGTCTCAGTGCCTCAGTTACGGACAGCTTGCTGCACTTCTTTAGTACTTTGGAGGTCTTGCCCCTCTCCAGCTGTGACTGTTGACTAACCTCTCTCCGTGTTGCCTTGATCTTAGCCTCCAACCGTCTTCTCCATGGAGGGTATTGCTCCTTGCTCGCATGCATCTTCTAGCCAAGCACCCCTAAGATTACTGTTGCTGTTGCATATATCAGCTTGTTGGTCTCAGTTATGGTCAGGGTAGGGATAGTTTGTTGTGCCGCATTCATATCTTCTAGCAGACATTCTTAGGGTATACTTGCCACTAAGCCTTGGTAACCGTTCCCGGAGGTTCCAGGTTATCCATGTTAGCCACTATCTGCCTTCTCAGGTCTCAGGCTTCCTATTTGGGCTTGGAACCCAATCTCTGAGTGTTTGGGGGATGGTTGAAATCCCCCCACTGACCTGGCGTCCTGGCTCCTCCTTACCGTTGCATCATTGTTGTAACTCATCATTCTGAAGACATTCCCTAACTGGCGTGGCAGCATTTTGTTTTTTGTTTTGCTCGCAGGTGAAACAAGGCCGCAGTGTGGCATCCGGACTGACAGGTGCACCGTGTACGTTGGACTGCGGCTTGAGATGTGCTGCCAAAGTGCAACTAGGGCGTACGTTTGGCAGGAGGACAGCAGCGCTACAGCCACACTCACAAAGGGATGGAAAATCATCATGTACACGTAGACGCAGACACAGACACTTTCGTGTTATTTCCTTCTACAGGCAGACAAGAGGCTGCCCTCTCCAGTAAACAGTAGCAAAATAGACACACCCGGCACTTTATTCCCCCTCAGTTAGTCTATTTACCTATAATTAGGCAAGCCTGAACACAAATCCATTCAAGCTGCACCAGGACATTTAAAGTGCAGCTGTCAGGACACACACGTCATGTTCTATGTAATATTTATCCATTTCTGGGTCAATGAAGGCACACAAGCTGCAAATGTTTATTTATTTTTTCTAATGCTGTTCAGAGAAAGTTGTTTTGGTTTTTTTTTAAGAAGCCTTTTAAATGAATGCAGTGTTCTTCCATCATGCTTGGAACTAATGAAGTTGATTTAGATACATATTTTTTTGGGGGGGTGGATTCTAATTAACATGAATTAATGAGTTATATATTAATTTATTGAAATTAAATATTGTAGTGTACAGAAAGAAGTTACCTATAAAAAAAATTCAAAACACTCTGATGGTGACATGACCACATGTTGGCCAAAAAAAGATTTCTTAGGACAATTATTTTTTAAATTGTTGATTATTAAAAACACAACAAACGTACATACAGTATGTATCTTCAGCTCTTGAATAGTTGGAATTCTTTTCCCTAAATTAAGTGTTAAATTGGACTAGAAAAAAAAAAAAGTTGGAATTGAGTTTGGATGTCATTCAATCATTCATGTATTTATTGTAGGAAGACATTGATGATGTGACTAAATAGAAAACAGCTTGTTATGAATAGTGTGTTATACTGTGAGTTTATTTAATTTTGGGGGTTTTGTTAGTGATTAGTCAGGTTTCAGTCTCAATAAACATACACTGAGCAACAAAAATATATCCAGGACGTGAAAGGTTTTAGACCAAATAAAACCACAAAATCCAGAACAGAATTGAAAAGCTTCCAGATCTCGGGTTACGTTTTCCTGTTAGATTCCAGAAGTGAGCTGCTGGAAGGATCCTGACACACGAGTCAGAGAGGCCGTGGCTGGTCGGACGGTGACAGACAGCTGTTTGTGTGGAGGATTACGCTCTCTTTGAAGTCTGAGCTCAGTAAAATTAAATGTAACTCAAAGCTTACATGTGTCAGACTTAGTCCCAATACTCGAGACACCGAAGGCTTTTAACATCCTAAACACCTGGGCAAGGTTTATTTCGCTGTGTGATTGCTTAAAGGTCAGAGAAGTTCAAGTCCCCCCAAAAAACCTGCAAGGCATCAAGTAGCTCATATCGACATTCAGGGGCAATTTAAATCTACATTATTTTGGCCAGCATTGACATACAATCTCCCATCATTAGGTTTTGTCACATCCTAACCCTGTCCTTTGGTATCTGCAGTAGACATGCAAACCCCCAAATGTCGCCAGGCATGTCTGCACCATGTTATGTGCCGAGCCCAGCTGGAAACACACTGATCACAGTCCAGGCTGGGCCACCAGCTCCATAGCTAGCCAGTGTCATGAAAAGTACATGACAACCACACATGAGTGAAAGATATGACACTTGAAAGTGATTCAGGTAAAACTTGAACACCCTTAAGTCAAAGTGCTATATTAGCTTATATAAATGAATTAAAGTATTAAAATTATCTGGCCGTGGAATGGATTCAAGTATAATAATGAAAAGCAGCAAAAAATGCAGATTTTATTCAAACAATTTTTTAAAACTTTATTAACACATACAGCATTAAAAAATTGGGGCTCATAAAATCACTGCTTGTCCCAAACAATGAGTCTAAATGTGTTTTTTATTTAGGTGTGTGAAAGAAACAGATACAGTGGAGCTACTAAACATGCTAAACATGACAACCAGTCACACATTTGTAAGGCATGGCTGGATATGAACCTTGACTTGATGAGAGAGAGCGTGCCATTCGTTTGATCTTGCACCATTCACATTACCAAAGCTGATTATTAGAGACTGACGACTATAGTTTTAGCAAGCAATGAGGTTACCAATACTAAAGTAGTGGAGTAAAAGTATTCATTTTCTGAGAACAATGTAGTGAAGGAAAAGTGGAAGTTGCAAACAATTTAAAAGCTCAAGTAAATATTTTCTGAAAGTCCTTAAAGGCATAGTACACAGGTATTCATTCAACATTAGTAAATGAATAACATTAATTTATTACAATATTTAATGTAATATTGGAGCACACAGAAAGAAATTACCAATAATAACGACGAACCAAAAAATCTATATACCAAAGTAATCCCTGTCAATCCTGTTTACTGGCCCAGGAGAAGTGAATTGTGGGGTGGTGGGGGTTTTTTCGGCTCTCTGCCTATATTTTCTCATGGTGGTGCTCTTTTCGCCACGTTTCTGGGAGGCAACCTTTGGCCAGAGTGTCAGCTCCAGCCGAGGACATGAGGGCATCATAAATTGATCGC
Organism: Mola mola; assembly: GCA_001698575.1. Lineage (NCBI taxonomy): Eukaryota > Metazoa > Chordata > Actinopteri > Tetraodontiformes > Molidae > Mola > Mola mola. The sequence goes on along the minus strand of KV751334.1, from coordinate 12,474,145 downwards.
TACCTAGCAGGTATCAGAACCAATGGCGGACCTAGTGGAAAAAAAGTTGTTCCCAAATCAGAGTGACTTCGGTGTTTTGCTGTTGACCTGTTTTCCGTTGGACAGGTAAGTGCTAGCAGTTAGCCTAATTAGTTACAACAAATATCATGTTTCTATAATTGTGTAGCATTGCACACACAGCGAGGCCGGCTTTCACACAATGTGCAAACGTGTGTTTCTGGTGTCGATGGGCAGAGGTGGAGTGGCATCTTTACAAACACCAAGCGATAAATCCGACATGTTATATTTAAATGATTCGATGTGTGTCATTGGTTGTATTTCAGCTGCCACCAGGATATACCAACATGAAATGCACTTTAAAGACTTGGTCCATTCTCAGCTGCTGTAGTACCATGTCACCGCAACATGTTGCTCTCAGTGGAAGTGGCAACTGCACCCATATAATGAATATTTTGGGCCAATTCTGATATGTTATAACAATTTGGCCGATAACCAATATTGATACCTTTTTGTGTCAAGAAAATAAAGAAATCCTCTGAACAAAAAAAGGAAAAGACACACAGAGGATGTGTGCCATTGTACACAGAAATGCCACATAGCCAGTGCACAACACAACAGATTAGTAATAGCTATTGGTATTGTTGAGTGCCACTTTATTTTACAATAATAATATTTAACCATATAAATATTGGCTGATACTGATATTGGTGCATAAAATACCATAAATTGATTGTTGTAAGACAAATACTGCACAGTAGGTTTGTGATTTAAGGGGATTTGAAGATCATATGTATTTGCAAATAGAAAATCCTAAATTCTTCACATCTTAAATGCTTCTATTTCAGTACTTCACAAGACTGTCTTTAGTTTTATTTTTTATGGAAGTTGGATCTAGCAGAGCAAATCAAATCAGGCAGGAAGTCAAACACAGCAAGAGAACAGATAAGCTGGTTGGTTTATGGAAATTTCATTTTGTGATTCGCTTCATGAAGGAGACAAAAATAGAAACCATTTAACTACATCACCTATAAATTACTTACTCATGGAAGAAGCCTTTGGCATAAACTAAACTAATGAAGCCAAAATAGGTGAGGTATGTGCGTTGCTGTCTTCTACTGGTGATGTGACTGGGAGTCAAGAGTCTGAGCTGTAGTGCTCGGGAAGTCGAGTCACAGTATCGATTTACACCCACTCCCCATTCGCGAACAGAGAACCGATACCACAGCCAGCAACCAGAGGGCGATGGAGATGCTTTGGCTTCTCTTTGGGGAGCTCGGATGTTGTACAGCTTTAAATGCAGCCCCTCTGTGGTAGATTCACAAAAAACAAATAGAAGACAAAATAAATACTCAAGTCAACAAAATAATGCAGGCACGATCTAATATGTACCTGCATTATTATTCTAAACATGCCTGATGAGGTTCAAAGACATTATAGGACACACTCATATGATGAATGACCTCTGAGCGATCCCAAAAATACTTCAGGTAATGTAAAAACTACAACACAGTGTCGAGATTTCCTACACATGTATCCGCATTTAAAGCATGTAGCAGCAATAACAACCTCTAATCAATAAGTTTCCACAATAACAAACTTTCTCAGCATCAGACCGCACACAGTCAGCTCGCAAACACTAATGAGGGACTCCAGTATGAATCTATGCAAATACTGCGAGTCTTTGAAGTGCACAGCGTCAGTCTTTGATGTGTTCTGCACAGACTTGACATTATTACTGCTCGTCACTCCACTTCTGTTACTGTCTGCTGTGCCAGGGGAAATTGTAGCTACACCTGTGGCAAAACATCTGCTCGTGTCCTCGAATATTTTAGTCTAAATATGTGTCTACAACAGCTTAAAAATAGGAATTCTTCAGTTCAACGACAGCTTATAATCATGACATTAAAATGTGAGGTGAGAGTTTGAAAAAGAAAAGAGCAGCAATGAAATGTCTTTAAAATGTCTTTAAAAAGATCCACGGTTGTTTTTAATATGTTACATTATTGCTTAAACACGCCAGTTAGTACCAACCAATAACATCATGACCAAAATAAGCAGTCATTGCTGACGATTTCTGCTTTGTTCTGCCAGTGATAGTCACCAAAAAGCAAATCCTGAAAGCCAGAGTCTTCTATATAGAAAACCTAAGGAACCAATGCTGACGACTTGCAGGGTTGGAACTCAACATTGTAGAAGGGAGACTTACCATGCATCAATTCGTGGGCAACCTTGTAGCTCCTTCTATTCTTCCTGTAAATCTGTGTTTAGTTCTGACTGGTAAGGCTGAATTACTTTAATGCCAATGTGCAGCATATAGTAGACTAGTTTAATAGTCAGAAAATTACAACACATGGGGCAGAATTAAAATAGCACTTTTATAGATTCCCACAGCCAAAAACAAAATTTAGTTCTGACTGGTAAGGCTGAATTACTTCAATGCCACTGTGCAGCATATAGTAGACTAGTTTAATAGTCAGAAAATTACAACACATGGGGCAGAGTTAAAATAGCACTTTTATAGATTCCCACAGCCAAAAACAAAATTTAGTTCTGACTGGTAAGGCTGAATTACTTCAATGCCACTGTGCAGCATATAGTAGACTAGTTTAATAGTCAGAAAATTACAACACATGGGGCAGAGTTAAAATAGCACTTTTATAGATTCCCACAGCCCAAAACAAAATTGCAATGTTATTTGATTGAACAAATTAGTTTTTAAGGGTTTAGTTGACTGCTGTTGTAGGTCTTTCATTTTTCATGTTAGAAGGGTTCAGCTGCAGCGGAGTGATTCTGGGGATGCAGCCTCAGTGACTAATGTACAAAAACAACTTTATTCCCTGATTTTGATGAAACTAGATCATTTTTAATGGGAAAATATTTCCTGGTTTTCCCTTTGAAGTCCTCTGCCCGAAGTCTGATTTTATGCTGATTTTGTGAAACACGTAAAAATGACAAATTACAGTATTTCAATATGGCAAGACAAATTATTAATTATTCATAGAGTTTTCTAAAAGAGTTTTAGTGATTCTAAACATTCAAATTAATTCTGTCCTTGTCAGAATGTAAATACATTGGAATGGCCGTTTCTGGAACTACTGTAAGGGTTTGATTAAGGATTTGTGTATTTCGACGGCAGCATGGTTGTTTCTGTTTTTGTTTCCTTGTATCTGAATAAGCCTCTCAGCTCGGCTACAGTCCAGCTCCCTGCCAGCTTCATATGCATAATCTCCCACCTTGGCGTGTTTGTTTTGGACATATTTTCTATGCTCGTGAGAATCAGTTTAAATTGGAGACCTTTTCACACGCACTGCTGTTTTTGCAAAGCAGCATTTCTGAAAGTCCTCTCCGCCTGCAGGAATTAAGCCACAAAAACAAGCTTGTCCTTTAGTCTGGGGCATTGTAAAGCAGCATGTTTATAAACAGCAGCACTGTATGCATTTAACCCTCTCTACGACGCCTGCTACAGCTCCATTACTCACCATTTTATTAACGCTAGTTCTATGGTTTTTTTTAATTATGCGTGGAGTGAAATCGCACTAGACGGGGTATTTGCTGCTAATATAAATCACTATTTCCCAATCTGAGAGTCCCGACCAGCCCATTGAGTTATCTCCGATGTTTCAAATAGCTTTAAAACCCATCTGTTTTGGGGTGTTTTTTTTCAAGATAATGCCACTGTAATTCCAACTGTCAGTCTAACCTGCAGAAAATTAGACAGGAAGGATGTAAAATCCTTAAAATCTGCCTCATCTGTGAACATTTCTTCATGATTCATGTCAGATTTTCCATCAATAACGGTTGTTTTATCAGTGAAACCATTATCCCTTTACTAAGTCATCAAACTACATCTTGTTTTGTTTTATTCATTGTTGCAGTCGAAATTACATAGTTTACTATGCCTTTGAATTACAGTATTAGCCTAAATAAAGATGGCCACCATGTCTCTACTTTATCCCAGTGTACAAAAATATCACTGCAATATCTGGATACACAAACAGCCATAGTGTGCTGGGGACATCATATGTAGTCTGTGCAGTGGGGTTGGAGCCACAGTATTGAGTTCCCACCCATACACCTACACTGGGATCATGACATTTGAACATCTCTTTATAGGACCAAAAAACTAACTAAAAGCAAACTGATGAGAAAATGTAATTGCATGAAAACAGCTACCCAAAATGACATGTAGGGGAAGTGGTTCATGAGCTATACTGCAGCCAGTCACCAGTGGGTTTCAGCTGCTCTTTTAGAGATCCCTTATTTTGTCAATTTTTATATGCAGTCTATGGCCTTCATGTGGTGAAAGTCATCAGATTTAACTCAAGCCACAGTGCAGGTGAGTTGTCAGGTTGGAGTCCCCACAGTGCAGATGTCTTGTGAGGGCTCTAACAAGAAAACCCAGCTACCTTATGGGGACTCAGCTCTACTGTAGTTCTGAAAAAAAACAACACATTTTTGTAGCACTTTATAAGGTGATTAAGCCTGTCTCAGTAAAAACAACTAAAAACACACTTGTGAGCGCTGTAGGGTTTCCAAGGTTGTTTATCTTCTAAAAAAGGACACAGCCTCGCACAGCCATGTTGTGAACTGCCCTCCTTCATTACTTCCTGTGCACGTTAACCTAAAAACTGGAGTGTCTCCGGCCTGCTCCCTCTCTGAAACTGCAATGACGGCTGTGCAGGAGGTTTGGCATTTTGCTGCAGCCACACATGTTGTTGTGGAAGCAGGCCATCTGTCATCCTACATGGCAGGGGTTGCGAATGCCTGGGGTACTGGGGGGACAGAAGCCAGCACAACAGTGGGGCCTTCAGGCCTGGCCCGGCCTCAGTGATCCCTGTATGGCATTTCCATCCAGCGTGAGACCACCTGAGCACCAAGTTGGCCGAGTGGCAGAAACAGAGAGGATCGGTGGTCTAAAGAGGGGTGATGGTGTGCAATCACTCTTGTTTTCTCTCCTTAATCACAGACATTTATCACTCTTCGCTTGAATTTCTTATCAAACAGATTGATTTAATCAGAGTTCAGCTGAACCTGTTTTGTGTCTCAAATGACTTTTGATTGATTTCCGGGCTCTGTACTGCTCTCTGTAGTGTGTGGAGGAGCATCGAGTGCCGTCAATATTTTAAAATTAAAGAAAAGACCATGGAGATTTCAAATGCAAACATCTAAACAATGCTGAAAGCTAATTTAAATATGTACATGTATACATATTACGGTTAAATTATTGTCTGACGGCACCATAAGATCTCAACAGTTTGTGATCATTTCTATCATTACTGTCTGACAACCATGTATCCCCTGTTTTGATGAGAAACTGAAAATGGTGCTGAGATTGAAAGCTTCGGATAGCCTGAAACAATGTCAGGTGTTAAGCTTGGTGATTTCCCTAAACCGAGTCACACGATATCAGAATACTATTAGCCTACTGATTATCCTGATTTTAATATAAAATGCCAATTAAAAAAAAGCATTGTTAAGGTTAATTTGCTCTGTAGAAATGTAGAATAGCCTGCGGACAATGGTTTATAAGCTTAGTGGAACAAAAACAGGACATTCAGGGCTCATAAATAACCGGACATCATTGGAGCACATTATTAAAACAACATATACATCCACTGTCACTCACAAAATATTACACCGGTGACTGTGTCAACAAAAGTTTTCATTGCGTAATTACACTGTTTTGGGTTTATTCTGTAAATGTGTTTATGAGGAAAAAGTTGGAGTCCTGTCTGTGGTTAACTGTACACAAACAAAAGCTCTTATGTTGGTAAAAGTTATTTAAGTCTGAATTCTTCAAATAGACAAAGCCTTACAAAGTATTTCTGTGTTGTTTTTTGTTTTTTGTTTGTTATGAAGAAGCTAAGAAGTGTTTGTATGTTATGTTACATACCAGATCTACATTTTGCTAAACAATTGTGTACTTTGTGTTCTCTTTAAAGGAGAATTCTGGTACTTTTCAATCTAATCACTATTTTACAAACCTTGAGGGTCTAAAACTTCATGTAATACTTTTTTTAATCTTTGTTATCTCAGATGTTTCAAACAGCTTTAAAAACCCATGTGGTTTTATTCAAGATAATGCCAACTTCAGTCTAACCTGCAGAAAATTAGAGGGACAGGAAGGCAAATTAACATATCTACATGATTCATGTCAGATTTTCATCCATAACGGTTGTTTTATCAGTGAAACCATTATCCCACCCTCCTTTACTAAGTCATCAAACCACATCTTGTTTTGTTTTATTCATTGTTGCAGTCGAAATTACATAGTTTACTATGCCTTTGAATAATTGGTCTAAATAAAGATGGACACTATGTCTCTACTTTCTCCCACTGTAAAAAAAATAATACTCCAATATCTGGATACACAAAAAGCCATAGTGTGCTTGTATAATACTTTTTTCTACATTACTCTTCCATGAAATTTGGACACAAGGACTGACGAGCTCAACAAGGCTATACATTGTATTTATGTACATTGCTGAATTCTCTTGTAACGACTGAAAATGTTATTGCTGGTAATATTAGGTGTCTGATAACATGGTGTAGATACCTAGAGTGAGTTTTTAATCAATAACTGTAAAGATAATGTACAGTATAAAACAAATGTTTCTGCTTCCTGTCAGTGGCTGACAACCTATTGAGGTGTCAGTGTTTTTCCGCTGCCTTCTGATGTTTATGAAAGACAAACCAATTCATAAAGTTGATTTATTCCAACTGAATTTGCTTGTCTTTCAGCATCGGAAAGCACCACAAACTGGTGCCTGAGCGTTGCTGATGGTGACAAAATCTATTTATTTCCAACATTGTGTCAGGCCCTGTGTCGTTGCATTGTATTGTCTTGTCAAGCTAGATGATCCTGGGCAACAAACCCCACACTTGCAT
>KV751334.1:12444162-12455846 GCA_001698575.1 Mola mola | reverse complement strand
CGTCATTCCACCCAGACTCTGCCGCTAATGTCCTGAATTCAACAGAATACTCCGCTACGCTGTGGGAACCCTGACGAAGAGACAACAGACGCTTACCAGCATCCCTACCCCTGACTGGATGATCAAACACCTTCCTCATTTCGGCGATAAAGTTACTATATGAAGTGGTGACGGACGGTGAGCTTTCCCACACAGCGGCTCCCCAAGCTTTCGCTTTCCCCGTAAGCAATCCCACGATGTACGCTACCTTGGACCTATCGGTGGAATAGGTGTGAGGCTGCAGCTCGAAAACTAGGGAGCACTGGAGCAAGAAAGACCTGCAAGTCCCCAGATCTCCATCGTAACGCTCCGACGCCGGAACATGAGGCTCTCTTGACAGGTAGGTGGTTTCTCCGGCGTTTGGAGTAGGAGCGGGAGGTCCAGAGGCAGACGGGGAATGGTGGGTGAGGGCAGGGTTGAGCTGATTTTCAATCCGGGTCACAGTGGTGGTGAGGCCCCTTAATGTCTCCATAACCTCCCTTAGTATTTGGTCATGATGACCCACGAGGTTCCCTTGGGTGGCAAGAGCCTGACGGAGGTTAGCTGTGGACAGGTGGAGGTTGTCTGAGTCCGCTGGGTTCATGTTGGCCAGATCGTTCTGTTAGGTGTAGCTTGGTGGAACCAGACGCAGACACAGACCAAAGTGGTTTTCGGTAAACAAGGTTTTATTCCACAAAATGTGCAAAGGCTGGCAGGCGGGAGCAGGGAGCAGGCAGAAGTGGGTAGAGGGGCTGGCTGGCAGGCAGGCAAGCAGTAGTGGTCCAGGTATACTGGCGAAAGAGAGAGAAAACAGTTAGAACTGAGCTGACTAGGACAGAACACAAGTTGTAGCCTGAGCGAACGCTACCACATGGTGGGTACAACGATCTGGCGAAGAGTGGGTGAAGAGCCGGGGTTGATATACTGCTGGTTGTGTCGTTGATGAGCCAGGTGTGCAGACTGGGACAAGTGAGTTGATTGCAGATGGGCGTGTAGAGTTGGGAGCCAGGAGAGCCACACCCAGGCCAACCCACACACCATGACAAGCTCCCTGTGTGTCTCTGCATTATTGGATGCCCCAGACCCCGTGCCTGATAGGTCCAGCGTGATCTCATGGGAAGGCAAAAAGAACTTAAATTTTAAGACTCTCATGTAAGAGATGCAGTCAGCTGACGTTTGTCATGGTGAAAGTAAACGTGGTTAACGTCAGACTTTTATTAGATTCTAGGTATTAAAACCACTTGGCTGGGTTTCATAGCACATCATGTTTTGGGTTAAAATAAATTACCAAACATAAGACACAGCTATCAAATATGAATGTAAGTTAACTGACTTGTGTGTCTAGTGTTTGCACATGAAAAAATCTAATTTCAGCTGCAAAAGTTTTCTCTTTTCAAACCCGTCAGGACATGTAAACTAAGTGACGTTTGTTGAAAAGAGGTCTGGGTTGGACTTGACAGGAAGCTGCAGACAGACAGAGATGCTGCAGTGTCGGTGCCGCCGTCCTTGTTCATTGCAGGTTAGGGTAAATGAATCTGGAGAAACGGATCCCTTTCCCAAGGGTAAATCTGTCCCTGTCGCCTCCCGTCAAGAATCTCTCCAAGCTGCACTAAACTCTCCACCTCAGCGAGGATGCAAACAATGCCAGAGGAAATTTGGCAGGAATGTCTCTGGGTTTGGGCGTTACTATCATGACCTCTGCTAAAGCTGATATTGATGAGGTGATATTTCTGGCCTCAGAAGATCCCATCCTGGATCTCAAAAGGGACCAAATTAAAAGCCAAGGTCGAAGAGAAATGTGTTAGAATATCAGCAGAGAAACAAGCTGGAAACACAAGTTTGCTGTTTTGTGTAAACTCAGATGGATTCAGATTCATGGTTACGCCGGACGTAATTATTGTGGCTGAACAAATAACACATAATCTGTGTTTAGATTGGTTCCCTCTATGCCCCATTTTCTCTCTGCTCTTCCTGATACAACCTGGTTGGATGATTCAAAATCAAGTCTGCATGTACGGCACAAAGGAAATGCGCAGCCATTGTGGAACCAAAACAGAGGAGGCATTGTTCTCCCTGGTCACTATTTCCAGGTAACAGAGGAACAACTGAAATACAAAACCCTGAGAATACAAAGAAGGAGAGTGATAGAAAGTGAACAGACAGGTGTTCACCCGAGGTCTCTGGTGTGGGGAAATCTGTTCCCTCTTAACAATGGGACTTGAGAGGGTTCAAACTGATGTCCTTTCTACTCGATCAGTAATTTACAGCCATGTACAGAGTTTGCAGTACAAGTTGAAAATGAAATTAAGTTTCTCCTAGAACAGGTGCCACAGATAGGACAGTGCATGGCCAGAATACAAAAGTGCAAAAACAGGCTTTACAAGGACACAAGACATATTTGACGTGGAGCTCAGGTTCCAGGCACTGTGGGATAAGTGACAAAAATTCAGGTCTGCATTGTGCAAGATTGTGGCATGTTGTGGGTCAGTTGTACTATGTATATGTACAGAGAAGGACATAACAAGACAAATCAAAAAGTGCACAGAAGGACATAACAAGGAAATTAAATAGTAATGTAAATCTATAGACATTTGGTAGCAGCATATGTCAGATTATTGCACGGTACATTATAAGGAATGTAAACAGTATTTTAGTAGCATCGTTTAGTGTTACAGTATTGCACATTAGGTCATGGGATTGTTGGGGGTGGAGAGGTGTCAGAGAAGCTATCCGTGGCTGAGGAGTCCAATGGCTTGGGGGAAGAAGTTGTTTTGGAGTCTGGTTGTAGCGGCCCGGATGCTCCTGCACCTCTTTCTGCACAGCAGAACAGAGAAGAGAGATTGTGAGGGTTGTGTGGAGTCGCGAACAATGTTGTTGGCTTTGCAGATACAGCATCTACACATCTACAGTGTAGATGTCCATGATGGAGGGGAGAGAGTCCCCGATGATCTTTTCGGCATCCCTCACTGTCCTTTGCACTGTCCTTGAGCTATGTGTTGGTGTGCAGTTGTGGGTCATCAGGGCGAAGAGCAAAGGGAAGAGCACACAACCCTGTGGAGCCCCAGTGCTCAGCGTGAATGTCTTGGAGGTGATGTTATTGATGCGGACACTGTGGTCTGTCCATCAGGAAGTACAGCACCCAGTTGCATAGTGTCGTGTTCAGGCCTAACAGGCTCAGCTTTCTTTTAAAGAGTTTGGGGATGATCATGCTGGAAGCTGAGCAGAAGCATATGAACAGTATGCGGTTGTAGGTGTCTTTCTTGTTGTTAGATGCAGAGCTGTGGCTATGGCTTCATTGATGGGGATTTTGTTTGGTCCAGCGTCTTTCCATGGGGCGACTGTGCGTAGACATCTCTATACGTCAACCGAAGTGAGGTAGAGCACATGGTCATCGTTGGGAGGGGTGTTCTGTCTTGCCAATACGTTACTTTCTGCTTCAAACCATTTTTTAAAAGTTGTTCAGTGCATTTCGAATGTTGCTGGGTGGTGGCTGGCAACTAGTTTTGTAGCCGGTAATGGTCTGGGTGCCTTGCCATAGGCATCGTGTGTCGCCCCTGTCTTGGGCATGGGACAGGTTGGCCCTCACTGTCTTGACAGCCTCTTTGTCGCCTGCTCTGAAGGCGTGGTCTCTCGTCTTGAGCAGCACACATACCTTTGCGGTCATCCACAGCTTCTGATTGGGGCGTGTGGTGATGGTTTTGGATGCAGTGACATCACCAATGACCTTGCTAATTTAACTGGTGACAGATGTGGTGTATTCCCCCAAGTTAATGGAGTCTCGGTTGTTTGCTGCCTCTCTGAACTCCTGCCAGTCTGTGTCTTTAAAGAAGTCCTGGAGTGCAGGGATGACTCCAGATGGCTACGTTGTCGCATCAGGTGTGGAGCGCTTGACGAGCGGTCTGTAAACTGCTATTAGCTTAACAGGGATGTGGTCTGAGTGGGCGAGGTGGGGGCGGGGTTCAGCCTGGTATGTGCTGGAGATGTTTGTGCAGACAAAGTCTAACGTTTTGTTTCCTCTCGTTGGGAAGTCCACATACTGATGGAATTTGGGAAGCATTGACCCGAGATTTGCTTGATTAAAATCTCCAGCCACAATGAGAAGTTTGATGATGGCCCCGAACAGTTCGTTAAGCACCACCACCTTAGCATTAGCATGAGGGGGTATGTATACTCCAACTATGACAACTGTTGTCAATTCCCAGGGCAAATAAAACGGTGTGCATCTGACAGTCACAGTTTCTAACAGAGTTGAGCAGTGGTTTGAAAGCAAAACAGAGTCTTTGCACCACTCAGTGTTGATGTAAAAACACAAGCCACCTCCATGCGCTTTACTGCGCAGCAGAGCATTCTTGTCATTTGTTGAGTCAGCTCAAAACTTGGCGCGACCGTTCAGTTGAATGGCAGAGTTCGGGACAGAGTTGTTGAGCCATGTCTCCGTGCAGACATAAATACAACAGTCTCTTTATCTTGGAGCCCGCTGCTTGTTAGAGTCGGATATAATCTAGTTTGTTGTCCAGTGAGCGTACATTGGAGAGTAGCATGGATGAGAGAGCTAACCTGGGGCTAGTTGTATTTAGCCTAGCACGGACATCAGCTCTCTGACCGCACTTCTGCTTTCTGAAGCACAGCTTCCGATGTCTCTTACTCCGGCTGCTGGGGTCAGTCGATGCTGCGCCTTGGGGTCTGGTCCGTTCTGGTCCCTGTAGGAGGTCCAGATGGCGTAGTGTCTCCAATAAATCCTTATTGAAGTTTGTGTCAGTGTGATTTTGGAATTCCAGTAGTGCCTGGGCGTCATAGGTACATACATTGGCTACAACAGTCTCTTTTTGTGTTTAAACAACAAAAACTACATTTAATAGCAGTTATCATTCCAGAGAGGTCACTGCATCCGGTTGCCGGGCCAACATCTAGGAAGCTGTTGTAATGCACAATAGACACCAACAGTGGATTGCGACAGATGTATTTAAGTTAATTTATCTTCCTCTGTGCAATCTACATCTCATTCTCTCACCTCCAATTACTTACCTCTGCCAAGTTTTCAATAGTGTTTTTAGTTTGTTTGATTGGTTGTTTGTTTTTTGTTAATAGAGACACTCAAAAAGTTTCTATTCCATTTTCAGAAGCGGTGGGAAATGGCCCAAGGAACAATGAGTTACAATTTCATGGGGGACAGGGGTAATTTTAGTTCCCCTGAGTTAACTAAATAAGGCTACAGAGTTGCAGCTAACATGAAGCATCATGTTGACACCATCATAAATAAAACACAAACTATGAGTAAAATTATTAGGTCTTCTGAGAGGAGGGAGGGGACTCTTTGGCCTTGGTTCCACCCTCAGTATGTAGCAGCTGTGTCTGACAGATGACACCCCATCACCTCAATTTTGGCCTTTCTTAGCTGGCTGCCTATTCAATTTAAAATTGGTTTTAACATTTTATTGATCACCTGTAAAGCTTGTCTGGGTCTGTCGGCATCTTTAGATCCTCACAGGGGTCCTTTTGATGGTTCCAGAGTCAAGGCTTATATCCAAAGGAGATCAGGACCCCTCCACTCTCTAACGACCTTCCTGAGGAGATAATTAAGGCTTGCAGACTCTGCTGCTTCATCTAACTCACTCCTCAAGAACCATTTTATAGAATTTTATGCAAAATCATCTTTATTTTCTTTTTTAGTGTTTAAGCTGCTTAAGCTCGGAACCTTAAGCAGCGCGGGGCGGTGGTTGGTGACACACCGCAGCAAACACGCCCATCCTCCATGTACCCAACTCTCCTCTCCCCTCCGGGGTTAGGAGGGGGGTTCAATGTCTCCTCCTGTCTCCTCCTATGATTATTACTTCTACTCATCTACTCTTTCATTCTTTATTCTTTTTCTTTATTCATGTTTTTAATATACATTGATCATATCACTGCATTAGTCTCCTTTATATGCCCTCCTTGGCATTCTTTCATCCACACACCACTATAAGATGCATGTTGAAAGCCTATCCTGCCAATTTGTCTGTTTCAGTTCAATATTTTTATACTCTGACTAACTTTGTATAATTTATATTTGGAAGTTGACTTGCCACTCGTGGCAGAAGTGTCCTCAGCTGATATCCTGAGGCTGTGGGTGTTATTGTGAACACTTCCCGCTCCCGTTGAGCAGGTGGCACCTTGGATGGAAGTTTCTCCCAGCAGTGTATGAATTTGTGTAAATGTGTATGTGAATCAGACAACAAGTGTCTGAGGAGTCAGTCGACTTGAAAGGTGCAATATAAATACGAGTCCATTTACAGATGACGTTTGTGTAGTCTGTTCTCGTATGGTGTGTTTAATATCTTCTCTTACAGCGTTTCAGTGTCTGACTCGGAAAGTTTCGGAAAGACCCTGCTCTTTCTTTTAACAACTCCGTCAGGTCAAAACAATTTATTTTCTGCTGGTCGTTCCTGAGGAGAAACCTTTACAGTAACGACTGAGTTTCCTCTAGCACCACCCTCAAGACAGACTTTACATTTTTAGTCAGCAACTCTACATTTATGTCATATTCTACATTTCAACTACTTTGTCCAAAAATGTGTTTGATTGGCTTAAGTGACTTAGATTTTTTTTTTTTTTTTTTAATTATCAAAATCAGTCCAGCCCTTTTCATGTAATCTTACCAACAAACAAACAAACCAAAAAAATGGACATGGGTGAAATGTTCTGTTTTAATGTTGTGAAATCTTATTGATGTTGTTCTTATTGTTGTTTTTGTAGAGTGATTTTGTGTACTGTAACGTGTTTTTGTTGTTTTTTCTTTACAGAGACAATGTAATTGTTACTGGTGAGGGATATGAATTAGCTTATAGCTAAATCTAATAGAGCTAAGTAGTTGTGCACTCTCCATGTTAAATAAATAAATAAAGCCGGCTAATTACATGTACAAAAAGATGTCATCGCCATTGTAGTTTTTAAGAACAATAAATCCTAAACTAAAATTGAGTGTATTGAAAGAACTGGGGCAGCGTGTTGGTGCAATGGTGAGAACTGTCGCCTCACAGCAACAACGTCCAGGTTTAGATTCAGTTTGCAGTTTGCATGCTGTCTACGTCGGTTCACCCCAGCTGCCTTTGGACTGTTAGTCCGACTGGTTATCTGAACTGCGGTGTGCAAGGTTATTCATCTCCCTCTTTTGCCTTGTGATGAACTGGTGACCAGGGTGTACCCTGCCTCCACCCAATGATGCTGGGAGAGGTTCCAGCTCGTCAATTGGATAAGCGGTGATAGATAATGGATGAAAGAAAGAATAGGACATTTATGTATGTATGAGTGAAAACAATCAATTCGCAGCAGGTTTTTGTTCATAGTCATGCTGTCAGCGCGCCGACCGCTGATGATAATTCAGCCTCTTGTCTCGGAGAGGAAGGCAGCCATCACTTCTTATCTCTCCTCTGCAGCCTCTCCTCAGCCGACAGTTCAGTGTTTTAAAAACCCGACATCTGACCAGCCTGAAATCCCGCCAGCACAACCTGCTGCATTGTACCAGCTGAACATCTCCACCCCTCACTGCTGAGGATTTTCCAGGGGATCAACCACAATATTGTCTCAGTTGTTTCAGTTAGCATTCAGCTGGACGCGTCGGCTCCTTTCACAGGTGAGGTATGTGACCGTCTGAATGCTAATGAGATGTAAGATTGACCATTTCCATGGTAATAAATGGCCTGGATGCTCCAGACATGAGTGCTTGATTCCAGACATGTAGATCACAGGTGTTAACACACATACGCTTCATAAACAAGGACATATTTCAAACTGTGAATATTCTGACACATTCAGAGAAGATATCAATAAAAATATGTCTCAGAAGAACAATTATTTTTCCCTTCCTGTCCAACAGTATCTCCAATTATGCATCAGCTCCAGGTTTTCACTGTAAAAAACTGCAGCTGGGCTCTGTTTTTTTACCACTGTGAGTACTACATCTGTTCAGACAAAACGAAACATGAAGAATAATGATGAGCTCCTTAGCTCCATTTTAGACACAGTAATTTAGTCCGATTAGATTAAACTGATTTCTGTTTCATAAAATTACGGATTTTTTATTTTAAGACTTTAACCATCTCTTGGATGTAATTCTACACCTTTACTTCATCTAAATTATGCAGAATCTATGCTCATATTACTTTAGCCCCGCCCTGTCTCCACTCACTGGTCCACCCCTCTCCTGCAGCCAGGGATTACCTATTCTGTCACTTTCCAACTTCAAATTTTGGAGAGTCATTGGTGGATTGCAGGAAGCAGAAATCCTCAGCAATGATCTTGACTTCTTAATTCAGTCTTGATGTGTGTTGTAGTGCATAAAAACACTGCATGGACATGTTAACAAGATCATGTTAAATATTCATGCTCCACACCTTGCGGTTACCCCGACCTCAGCCATGAAACTGAGCTGACCAACGAGTATTAATGGGCGCCGTGAGAACGAGCGTCCCTGCACTGCTGCAGAATGTCATTGAGACCTTGAGATTACAAGAGAAAATCAATTAGGCTCTGTAATGTGGCGCGGCAGGCCGGGGAGCTTTAAATTGGCTGCTGGCCTATAGTCCCTGGAAGAGGTCAGAGGAGCTCTCCAAACATTTGGCCATGACGAGCTGACACAGCGGCAGGAACCGTGCGAGAAGCTCCCTTAAGGAAAGCAAGTATATATTTACATGTTAAGGTGTTAAATAACACGATATTATTTACTATCAGACATAATACACAATATAGATTAATGAAGGATAAAACTAACAGGTTTCATTGTTTTAACCTCTTCGAGACACATCTACAGAGGAAATATGAAAAATAATTGAATTTGAATTTTTTTCAGCATTGTGGCTTTTATTTTGTTTATTTGGTGTCTCAAAATTCTCCCAGACTCCCATACAAGCGACTGCAAATATCCATGGAATATTTTTTCACAGTGTAATAAAAGAAATAATCAAGTTAATTGAATTCATGAACTGAACACAAACACAGTTTTTCTCAACTCAGACTTTGATTTTATAACAAACATGCTGCCTATAATTTTTTGTACATTTTATCTGTCTTCTATCTGTCTTCTTTTACAAAAGACTCACATTTTTCTCAAATTAAACCATAACTAATAAGGTACACAGTTTTACTGACAGCAATTAAGGAGATGATTCTAAAATGCAGCTTAATTATGGAACAATTGAAGGACACGTTTTTATCAATTAATTATTTCTTCAGGAACTAATAATTATTTATAACTTACTTAAAAAAAACTTGTCTCTTCGTTAAGCCAGCATGTTTAAAAGTCACTGGTTGTAGCTCAAATTGCATGAAAATATATCATTGCTGAAGATTTAGTAATGAGACACTGATTCGTAACTACTTAGTATAATTTATCACAAGGCGAACCAAAAGAGTAACTAATGATTATGTAATGAGGGACGATAAAGAGTAAGTAATGATTAACTGAATAGTAATGAAATAATTGTGTACTTTTGTTAATTGGGAACTCCATTAATTAACTTTACTGCTCATCAGCACATAATGCTGATGATGATGCTGATGATGATGATGACTTACCATGATAAATGCATTAAAAAATAAACAATGAAAACATCTCTGGAATGAAATGGGCATCACAAATCAATTCGAAGAACAATCTTAAAAGGTAAACAAGGGTTTCAGCAAACAAGATGTTCTTTTGGACCCTCAAATGTCGTTGGAGGCTTCCAGCCACATGGTGAGCAACTCGCTCTGCTGCAGGAGCAGAAGACTCTTCTCCGGTTCTGCGTGGATACACAATACACAGCTGTCCAAACGTCAGTGGACGCTGATCAGCAGACATTCACTCTTTGATCAGAACCAAAGGGATCCCAGCTCAGTGGAATCAATGAGTAGCCACTGCTGCAACATTGACATCTGCTGGCTGCTGGGCTGCAATACAGCACAACATGGAGACAGCACGAAACCAGAACAGATCCAGTACAGAACAAAATGACACATGACCGAACAAGAACCTGAACCAGGACAGATTCAGGACAAACAGGAAACAGGAAAAAGATGGATCAGGGAATTATAGAAACTTTCTATAACTCATAGAAATCCATTCAAATTCAAAGAATGTGGTAGAAGCGGTTCTATAAAAACATACGTATCTTATAAAATGGCATCCTATGAAATTTGCATCTTGTAGGACCACATCTACAGCAGCAGTATGAGCTGGACTGGATCAGGTGATGGGGGAGGATGCCAGATAGACCAGGCAGACCCAAGCTTATAATGAAGGTCTGCTAGGAACATCTGGCTGAGGACCCTGTCAAAATGGTATTCAACTCACACCTCCGGCAGAGCTTCAACCACATCCCGAAGGTGGTGGAGGACATGTAATCCAAGTGGGCAATGTTCTGTGTTCCATCATTGCCGAAGCAGCAGTGGTAGCAAAGTAACTGGCGGTAGCCGTGGCTATAATCCCAGAACCCGTTGTTGGACACACGAGGTAAAAGGTGCTCTCAAGTTGAAGAAGGAGACCTACAGGGCACGGCTGGCTTATGGGACTTCTGAGGCAGCAGACATCTACCGGCAGGCCAAGCAATCTGCGGCTCAGGCAGTTACGGAGGCAAAAACCTGGGTGTGGGAGGAGTTTGGTGAGGCCATGGAACAAGACTCGTCCACACAGTCTTCTGTACAGGAGGGGAGTTGCTGACCTCGGCTGAGTGTATCGTCAGGTGGTGGAAGGAAAACTTCAAAGAGCTCCTCAATCCCACCAACAAGCATTTTTTGGAGGAAGCATAGCCAGAGGCCTTGAAGGTGGACTCTCTTATCACTGGGGTTGAGGTTGCTGAGGCTGTAAAAGGGGTGGAGAACAGTCGTCCTGAGTTCCTCAAGGCTTGTGATATCATAGTGCTGTCCTGGCTGACACGCCTCTGCAACATTGCATGGACATTGGGGATGTGATTTTGGAGCGGCAGACTGGCGTGGTGGTTCCCCTTTTTAAGAAGGGGGACCAGAGGGTGTGTTCCAACTACCGGGTGATCAAACTCCTCAGCCTCCCTAGGAAGGTCCACTCCAGAGTGCTCGAGGAGAGTCTGGCTGTTAGTCGAACCTCGTTTTCAAGAGGAACAATGTCGTTTTCATCCTGGCCGTGGAACTGGACCAGCTCTATAACCCTCGCGAGTGTACAGGAAGGGACATGGGAGTTTGCCCAACCAGTGTACATGTGTTTTGTGGATCTGGGGAAGGCTTATGGCTGTGTCCCTCGAGGTGTCCTGTGGGGTGGGGGGGGTGTGCTGTGAGAGTTTCGAGATACAGCCAAGAGGATGAGGACATCATGTTTGGTGGCCTCCAGATTCCATCTCTCCTTTTTGCAGATGACGTCGTCCTGTTGGCGGACTTTTACAAAATATACAGATGGGACACCCTCTGCCCTTAGACCCTTGAGCTAGGTAAGGAAAAACTTAAAAAACCCTGAAGACCACAGAGGAGGGATGCCTCTTCCTGGGATGGACAAACATGCAATAGATGTCATACGTACAGTACAGAACACAAAAACATGACATTTACAAAATACTAACAACGTTTCTAAGACATGTTAGAATGTATGAAGTCCATGAGCCCAAGAGCATGTGAAATTTATTAATCCAGAGGTATGTATAATCTATTGATGCAGGAGCTGATACATGTTAATTTAGGAATTCCTA
>KV751334.1:12363818-12415797 GCA_001698575.1 Mola mola | reverse complement strand
TCTTCTCTCCCCCCTCTGACTCCTTCTCTGCTCCTGTAAATGTCCATATCCTTACACTAACTTTACTTCTTCCCCGGAGTCGTTGTGCTTTACCATCCTGCAGGTTTTTCTAGGTCGCGGTGGGAGGTGCTGCTGTGGTCCTGCCTGATGCCTCCTGGACACATTAGGAAAGGAGATCCTGTGACTTGGATCCTGTGATTTGGATCCTGGGCTGGATTTCCAAATGTAAATCGGGATCCACAGATCACAATGGCTTCTGGATCAATAGACTACACCTGCTTCTGGATCACTACACTTTACATATCCCTGGATTTACAGATTCTACATACTCTCTGTCTCAGTGACTACATCAGCAAAACTCAGATCTTGCTACATGGACTACAATGACTCCTGGACCAACACCTGCGTCTGGATCACTAGACTTCCCATACATCTGGATTTATAGAATCCACAGACTCTGAGACTCATGGATGTTTTGTGCATTCTGAGTGAACTGTTGTTATCATGTTTTTGTGTTCTGTACAAGTGACATT
This sequence comes from Mola mola, assembly GCA_001698575.1. NCBI lineage: Eukaryota > Metazoa > Chordata > Actinopteri > Tetraodontiformes > Molidae > Mola > Mola mola. The sequence continues at coordinate 12,415,264 of KV751334.1, read as the reverse complement.
TATTGCACGTCTGTCCGTCCTAGGAAGAAGGATCCCTCCTCTGTGGTTCTTCCTGAGGTTTCTTATTTTCCCTGTTTAGGGTTTTTTTTTAAGTTTTTCCTCACCCGGTTCGAGGGTCTAAGGGCAGAGGTTGTCACATCTGTACAGTTTGTCAAAGCCCAGTGAGATAATGTGTAAATTGGGATTTCGGGCTATACAAATAAAATTTGATTTGATTTGATATGACACCAGGTGGTCACATTTATTTTTAAGCTGTACGCAGTCAAATAAATAAATCTAATACATAATAACATCTTGACAAGAAGATTCTTAAAAAATTACACATTTCCAGACTTTTCATGAGACCTCAGCGTGATAGATGTGACATCATTGGTCATGTGACCTACCTTCCAACAGAAGTCCTCAGAGTCTAGCGTGTAAATGGAAGCAGAGTAGAGGTTAGTAGCAGCAGCTGAGGTGAGCTTAGCTTAGCCTAGCATGAAGAAACACAAACACGCCTTGCTGGCTTCATGTACATGGCTTCACATGTTCTGTTTCCACAAACCAAGGCTGGACATGAAGATTCAAGGTGACTGTGATTATTTTATGGTGAAATGTTCCACATAGTGTGAGTTTTGAATTTGTGAACGTCATCTGAATCGGTGATGAAAGTTCAGTGAAAACAAACAACTCTGAGCATTTCCTAAATGACTGACTGCTTGGAGACTGTAAATGAGATGCACAATATGTATTGGTAAATAACTAATTTGAAACCAAAAAAATCTAGTAATAAAAACCAATAATATTAATAAAGATGTGAGTATCAAACCTACGGAAGAGGATTAGGAACATATGAAAAATTGGCGTTTTGACTTTTACTAAATCTTTCAGATTTTTTCTTGGACTGCTAAAGAAATTAATTAAAATTCAGATAAAAATGTTAGACTTTTATTTCAGGTTTTCCCCAAAAGAAGTCAAGAACCCATGTTTTTTTTCCTCACAATTCCAGTAAATTTTAAATTTTTCTTTTCTCAAAATTCAAACTTCTAAGAAAAATTCTCAAACATCAGAACTTGTCATCATTCGGGTGTGATTTACCTGGCGCCTTCAGGAAGAGCGAGTTGTTCAGGTAATGTGACGCTAGACGTTTCCGCTGCAAAGAAAAAAAAGTCAAGTGTCAACACAAACCTCACGTCACTGACATCAGTGTGATGTGGACAGAACAGGAAGTGGTTTCTGACCTCGGGTTCAAACAGGCCGCTGTACGCGGGATTAGCTGTGCTCCTCCTCTTCCTCTCCTGCCTCTTCGTCTGGATTTCTGCTCACAAACAGAAAGACTTTACTGCCTCTTCACTCCCTGTTTGAACTGAACTGTTTCTATGAAGAGTTACTGCTAAAACTTTAAACTGTCTGAGGTTCATCCTCACAGGAAGTGACATCATTGGAACAGGACGTGCGTGACCTTACCTTCCAGGTGGTCTGTGGTGACGAGGCCAAGGGCGACCATGAAGGCAATTTTCTGTGGGAGAGAGGAGGAGGTTCTACACTCATCGAAACTCTGAATTCTGATCTGAGATCGGCAGCAGACTCAATTATTGTTATATTAAGTATTTTCATGAATAAACATTATTGTCCAGATTTATTTCAAAGCTGTTGGGTTTGTTTGGTTCTCATTATGTGTTTGTGAATCCTGTATTTTCTGACATCGTGCTCAGATTTTCCGTCAGCGAGCGGAGAACAGAGATCAGAGGAGCAAACAGCTGATGTCAGAGCAGAATGATGACGTCGCAAACCGTTCCTCACCTCGGGGTCCTCGTTTTTCTTCTGAGAGGGGGATGTCAGGGCGGGTGGGGCCTCTTGTGACGGGAGGTCAGCCTGCGCCCCGGGGGACCCCTCAATGCTGCTGGGGGCCTGCGGCTGGATTATTATCACCTGCTCACACGCACACACAAAGATGATGATGATGAATAAGATTGTGTTCTGAGAGTTTATCAGATTGTTATAATTTCACATCTTTATGAATGATGTAGTGTAATGTTCATCATCTGAAGTCATCTAGACAACAAACCGAGAACAAATTAAGTCTTACAGTCATCAATAAAGCTTTATGAATAGATTTCAGATCAGGATCTTGTTATCAGCAGTGTCTGCACCTTCACGGCCTCGCTGACGGCCGACACGCCGTTGCCGGTGGCAGGGGAGGCAGTGATGATGGCGTAAGCCACGCCTGCACCTGCAGAGGCGTGCTGCACAGGGCCGCCAGACTCCGGTCCCCCGGACACGCCATGCGGCAGGGCCCGTGGCGGCGAGGCATCACTCTGGCCGTTGGGTTGGTGGTCAGGGCTGAGGGTGCTGTTGGCAGTGGGCAGGGTGGGACCCTGGGCCTTGGGACTGACCACGGCTGTGGCCCTCTGCAGGCTGAGGGGCTGTAGCTCCTGACGTGGACTGTGTGGGAGGCTGTCGGGAATGTGGGTCTTTGGCCTGACCTGGGGGAGGGGGACAAAGCTGTGAGGACCACACGCTCAGAACAGCAGCTGAGTTACAAACTGGCTAACATCAGCACGAGTTACGCTTACTTAATCGGGTTAACACACACACAGAGATTTTATTAACATTCTTTATATTTAAGACATTGACGCTTAATTTTGGATACAAACAGAGAGAATAAACTCTACGTTTTATTATGAAGTATTAAAGTGCCTTAAAAACTATCAAACTGAGTCTAATCAAAGCTTATTTAACACACACTCGCAACTGATGTGTGTCCTGCTGTCCAATCAGAGGACAGCATCACTAACTGACCCAGGACCTAGTGTAATGTGGTTTAGCTGCCATCTGCTGGACATCTGAAGACACCACGTCCATAAATCACACCTTTATTTACATTTTTTTGTATGTGCACTTTAATTAATGTAAAGAAAGATGAACACATAAAGCTTGATGATGGGTCACATGACCAGGTAAGCTGCAGCGTGGGGTTACCTGAGGTAGCACAGTGGCTGCTTGTCCTGCCAGCCGGTGAAGCGAACTGACTTGAGGCACCTTTATGGGCACAGCAGTGAGAGTTCCCAGCATCTGGAGGGCACAAAAAAACATCCCATACTGTGAGTCCACACTGCACGCACACACACACACACACCAGTAGCAGTCCGATCAGTTCGTCTGCCAACCGCTCACCTGATTCAATGAGAAATTATTGTGAGAAATTAAAAAAAAATGAACAAATCGTCATAGTCAGTTGACAATGAGGCAAAAGCAGAGCTCCCCAGACACAACCAGTTGATTGCATAGGGGAACTGTTTTACAACTAAATAAATAAATAAGATTTCCTGTAAATTTATTCCAAAGTAATGACTGATTTTTTTACAGATTTTCCCAACATGGAATAAATGGTTTGGAAGAAATCTACGTGAATTTGTTAGTTGTAAACTTCAGAAAAAAACCCTTTGTTGGGGTGCACCATCAGCAACACGAAGTAGACAAAGGTAGGTAAGACACAGACTGAACAAACGTGTCTTTTCTGACGTATCTTTACACTTACTGAGTCAAAAACACATCAGTCCGTGTTACCAGACACTTGGAATAAATTTTAAGTGTAGCTGTGAAAAAGTGATTAATTTTCATTGAATTGTACAACCTTGAGCATATCAATCCTAGTGATCAAACTCCATACTGGAGTAATTTAAAATAGATGTATTTAGTGAACTAATGGAAATAGGCTTTGGTTGGACTCTTTATTTTCCTCTCTGCTGTTTGTTGTGGAATCTGGATGAATAAAGTTGTATGGAATTGACAGTACTGATCAGAACACCTGCTGAAACATCAACTGTTCTGTCTCAATGTGGTGATGATCTGGAAGAATCTGAAGCATCAGAAAATGAAAGTTTGCTCCTCCCTCCCTCCCCCTGGCCTCCTTTTCTTCTTCTGTGAAAATCCCTTCGTTCTGTTGTATTGTGCTGCAGCTCAGCAAGGAGGACGAGGGGGAGGAGGCAGCCGAGGCCTGTTCCCATGGAAACTGCAGAGAAGAAAATTCTTTCTGTGTGTGAGGGCTTTCATTTTCATAATTGCCTTCTCTTTTCGCCAAAGCGAGGCACCTTCTCTTGAGGGGGCCTCCTCCCCCTCCTCTTCTTCTCCTGAACCTTGGAACGGTGATTTCCTGCTTTATAATGATTTTTTTTTTTTTTTTTTTTTTTTTTTTTTGAGGCAGATTTCAGGCGTGCACACACAGCCCCAGCCCCCCAGGGGTGGGGTGGGTGTTTGAAGGTGGAGGTTTTCTCTTTGGATGGCGCTAGGGAAACAGTGCTAAGCTAAAGCTAAACAAAAACACTCTGCAGTCCCTTATTCTGAATCCAGATCCGGATCTGAGATTCACACTCACAGACTAACTGACAACTGTACAAAATGTCGCCAAAATACCCTGGATATGACCACTCCTTTTTTGGGCTGGGAGCATTATTTAGAGTCAGAGTCTGTGTAGTAGATCCCACTAACTCAATCACGAGCAGGGCTCAGCTCTCGATCGTGACGTTTCACCATCAAATAACTAATATAAACTAAACTGAAGAGAAAAATTAGTACATCAGCGTGATAAGAACTACCTAAAATGACCATATTTGGGAAAAATTCATTTGATGTGTACGTTGAGTTGTTAGTTTGGACCATGCCAACACTGAAGAGGAGGGGTTATACTGCAGCAGGTCAACAGGGAACCATCTAAATGTTTTTGCTTCTTTATCCATCTGTATATCCAAAACAAGATCACAGGTGAGTTTCTGAGGAGCTCTGAGTTAAACCTGGTGGATTTCCAGGCTGGGAAGCTTTTTTAGACACCACAGGTACAAGTGTTCAGTCTAATCAGGTCTCAGGCCTCTGAATGGATCCAAGAAGACTTCAGACCTTTTGAATAGTTATTTCCAGTAAGTATGAGCTCCTCCCCTTAAGGTAAAGTCTACTTTACATTTTAGCTGAATTGTTTTTCTAAGCACACACGAGTGACTGAATATGACTTCCACCTTCTTCATTCTTCCTTTAGACTTTATGTGTTCTTCCCTCTTAAGTCTGTTCACACACAAGGTTTTTTCTGTTTTTTTTCTCAGGGGCCCCTGTACTGAACGGACACATGGCGCACGTTCATGTTCTGTACGGTTCCATGTTTGTGATACACATTGGTTACATTAAAAATGAATAAAACGGCAGCAGGTATGAGGGCAAACACTGAGAAAGAATCCTGACTCAGGAGAAGAAATCCTGATAATCTACAATTGTGACATAATTAAATACTGTTCAAACTGCCTGAAGTCCACGCTTCTGAAGATCAATCACACACCAGGAAACATTTCCAGATTCCTGTAGAGAACATGACACAGTTCCCAAAGTGCAGCTGTCCCTGCAGCTACCAGAAGAGGGTGCTGGTCATGGTGCTGCTGACCAGAAGCTGAGGGGAAGGAAACAAACGTGTTCAAACCTCTCCTCTCAGCTCCTCTGTGCGGTTTGACCTGTATCCATCCCCCTTACAGAGCTGCAGAGGTTCTCCAAGTGTACAGCTGAGTGCAGAGGAAACAGCTTTATATTGTGTGATTGCGTGCTGACAAATTAAAGTTTAAATATAATCTTTTTCTTAAGCACAATGATCACAACTCATTCCTGAAAACAACTGAACAAAGTGATTTCAAATAAATTCTTATTATCTGATCATTTTTAATTTCATTGATCACTGAATGTGTTTCTGTCCCCAAGCCTGAAGGATGAGCCGCCTACACTGACCTCAGACGTGCAGTAACACTATGGAGGCCATGATAATGCCGCTCCTCGACTCATTCATCAAATCTTACAGCCTCCTCAATGACACCTGGAATGTTTTCCAGGACCTCTTCAGGATTCGTAAACCTCACAACACCTCAAGGACCACCAGGACCTCATCAAATTTTCCATGATTCCCTGATCCTTCTCTAAAACCCCTGACAAAGTCTTCAGAACCTCTTCCTCACACATGGAGCTTAAAAAATCATTAAATCATTTAAAAGAGAGTTTGAGAACCCCCCAAACACCTCTAGAACTTCCCCAATGAACTTTGGAACCACTGGCTTCACCTAAAGGACCTGCAAACTTCACCAGGATCTCATAGACAATCTGTCATGTTCTCCCGACACCTAATGTAGAACCCACAGGAACTCGTCTCCTGGAACTCTGTCCTCGTCCTTTTCATGACCTCTGCTGTGCTACTGCTAATACTACTACTACTACAGCAATCATAAAATAAAAGGACTTGTTATCAAAAGTTCTGATAATTGAAAAATGCTGAATATCAGATGTGATCATATCTGGATCTGTTCTCGCAGCAGGATGTCAGGTAAATTTATAAGATGCTGCTGGTTTAAAAAAAAAATTAAAAACAGAAAAGTGAAGTTCAAAAATGTTTGTAAACAGCTGTTCATGAATATTCAACAACAAATTTACAAAGAATTCCAAGATCTCTCACATTTTTCCAACCAAATCCAGTCAAATCTGTGACATGTTTTTTGTACAAAACAGGCTGAAACCTGTTTATCAAACGGATATCGTGTGTGACACAGTGTGTGTATGTCAGAGTTCATTGAAGAGCTGAACCAGTGCAGCTATAAAATGTGCACTCCTGCACAGCAGCAGTCCCATTACACATCATTATTGATCTCCAAATTGGTGGCCAGGTGGTCTAAGCTCCGCCCCTTCCCTCTGTTCAGTCCACTTCCCAAAAGGAAAGGCTGTGATTGGCTGAACCTTTCAGACTTTGGATTGATGGCGGTGAAAAAAGTGTGAGGCTTTTCATCGCACTCTCAGGCAGCTGGCTTGAGGGCTGTAAAGAGCCCTGCTGACCCTGTCACCTCTATTTCGCAGCGGGGGGTGAGGGGAGAGAGGGCGAGGAGGGGTGATGAAACACAAGAGCTTTATCGCTTTATCGCCATACAGCCTGAGACCTGCTCTGACAGCCAGTCAAAGAGCTCGTACATAGACTGCAGCTAGTGTTCCAGGTTGGTGTTAGACCAGTTACCTGGGCAGGGAGGACTCCACCACCGGCTGCCCTGCCACCTGTCTGCAGGTTGATGGGGGACGTCTGCAGCGGCTCTGAGCTCACCGCCTTCTGCCCGTTGATGTGTGCCGTCACCATGGAAATGGGCGCCTTGGCTGGCACCACAGAGATGGCGATGCCCTGGCTGGGAGGCTTGATGAGAGACAGCGGCTTTGTCGTCCCAACAGGACAAGTTCTGACCGCCAGCTTCTGTATGGACACAGAGAGAACACATTACTGCAGTACTACTCTAACTGTACAGGACACGTAACAACAATGTTAACTTTGTTAATGAAAACTATGACCAATGGAAATGTTCTTCAACAACCTTTTTTACATGACAATGACAAGATGTTGACAATGTAAAAATAGATTGTTGATAGTAAAAACTATTGACAAAATGTATGTTACATTTTTGATATCAAGACAAAGACAGGACTAAAATGTTAGCAGTGGACAAACAGACACTAAGAATGGTGATATTCTCCCTGCCTGTCAGAATTTGAATGATGCGTGCCAACTGAATGTCAGTGTCCTCCTTTTTCTGGCTGTGTCCAGACCGCAGTTGGGAAACAGGGGAGATGTGTTTGAGGACTATACCCATCAGTTTGAGCAGCAGAAACAGCTCACAGCAGACTCCACCTCAGTGTGGAGAAGCTGGAACAGTCATTTACTGACAACTTAGCTTGTTACTAAACATTTAAAACACTGCTGGACTGCAAACTACCCACTATCTGCTACTTCTTCAGTCACTTCCACTCCACTTTCTGTCTCTCAGCGCTCACCCACTTTCATTTCCCCACACTCATCATATGTATCAGCCTGTTCTTAAAGGAGCCATGCTGCTCTGACTTCCCTATGACGACAACAACACATTGATTCAATGTTGACAAACGTGTCGTGGCATTATGTTGACTAAAACTGACTAAAGGTTAAATGTACTAAAGTAACTAAAAAGAAATTACACCTAATGAGCTTATTCACCCAGAGAATAAGACTAAAATCCAAAATAGCTGCCAAAGTTTACATTGTTTACAAATGTTTCAATACCACCACGTAGAACACAATTACAAATGTTTCTACTACTGTCAGTTGTTTTTATAGTGCTTGTATTATTTTAAGCACTGCTGCAGCTGTAAAAGATAAACTTGATGTGAGTGTAGTACAACTACCTTTTCAGCAACATTCATTTTGTTTAATCTTCTGTATTTTTTTAAACATTTAAAAAAACAACCTACAAATACAGTTTTACAGATCTGTTTTGTTTTTTTTTTAAATACTGATATTGATTTATAACAAAGGAATTGAATGAACTTTGGTGTATATTAATACATTTTTAAAAGCCCATTAAGAACAACATATAGAAAATGTTGGAGAGATAGAAAAGTTAATTTTCCTCCCTCCGACTTTAATATGAAGGTTTTGTTTCAGTTTTTTGTTGTGTTTTCATGTTTTGAGTATCTGATTTTGTGCATCAGCTAATGAATATGATAAATAACAAACATCAAGCATCATTCAGTAAGTACATGAAATCTCTCATTTTTAATACAAGGTCAATTGACTCATCTTTATTTTAGCATCATTTTATTGATTTTATTCTTATTTCAGGGTAATTTTTGCATCTAATCCCAGTTTCCGTTTCATCTTATTTTGAAGATACCAGGTTTACTGTTCCTGTATTATTCATTCAGTATAATTGTGATGTTTTGAATTTCTTAACCCTTTTAGCTTGATGTTTGGTTTGAAAGACACAAAATAGGTTTGTTTCTAATGATATTATTTATAAGGCACATGGACATATGGTATGTTATAATGTTGATGTTAGTCAATAAAGCTGCTGATTGAGTGAAATGATTTCCGAGCCCATTCTCTGAGAACCCCCCCCCCCTTCACTCACATGTTGGTACTTATTAATGCACCCTCAATGGTAAGTGTGGTGAGCCTCATTGTTTCAGGGGATCAATGAGATCCACAGGCAGCCCGAGCAGCCACCTTCATCCACACCTTGGGGCCACAGCGTGCTCTTCAGCACTGGTAGGAGCCAGACCCCTCTGATTGTCTGAAAGGTCACTCATTTAAAGGCTCTCCAGGCGAGTCTCACCGAGCCGTATGCAACCTGCTTTTTAAATCCACCTAGAATCAGATTTAAGGAGGATTTTCAAGACTTAAAGATTCATGATGGCTTCAACATATTTCAACTGGTCTAAAGTGGCTCAGAAAATCCACAGAAATGATGCAGAAATCATTTTGAACATTTGCAGCACGAGGTGAAATATAACAGGCTAATTAAATAAGTCAAGAGAATGCAGCCAGACTGAACCTGAGCTGCACATCTGCCTTGTCGTGTTTACAGGTGAAGAATCAAAAAAACACAACAGCATTAGCACATTCCTCTTCATCCCTGAAAGACCTCCTCAGTGATGATGATGTAATTAAAGGCTTTTAGATGATAACACTAATAAACATCACACAGTGTGAATCTACCGTGATATTTCACATGTTAATGCTGTTAATTATTCAACCCTACACAGGTTTTAAGTACTAAATTGTTTTCACCTTAACTGAAATACTTCAAGCTGAGAGCTGAAATAAAACATGCAACATTCAGTCACGTAAAGCATCTTTTAGATGGCACATTTATCACAATCAGTTTTGCAGCTCTTTGATGGAGCCAAGCTTGCAGTTGCCTTCCGTTTCTAGTTTTTGTGCTGAGCTAGGCTAAGGTAGGCTACATCCTGCCTGATCCCAATTTTTTTGCCTGTTGCTTCCATTTTAACAAAAGAAGAACAATGACAGGTTTGTTAGTCAGCTGTCTGAAAACAGGTTGATCACAAAATAGCCAATTTGGCCACCACGAAACTTCAAATGTATATCCCTGAAAAAAACCTGATGCTCACAGCGCAGCAGGAGACACATCAGGGTGTCACCATGGAAGTATATGATGTCCTGAACATTTGCCTTGCATTTGGTCTAAGTTGGCCACACAGTAATGGAAATATGTCAGAAAATATTATTTTTGTTATGTTTCATGACCTGGATGCCACGCCCAATGTCAGAAAATGCTGAAAACCTAATGAGCTCCAGATGACAAGGGTATCTACAAGTGTGCAAAAAATGAAAACAAACCAACACAACTGATCTGTGTTCCATAGTATCTTTGAATTTTGGGGATATAATAATCAAAAATTTTCAAAACTAGGTTCTATTTTCCTCAAAATGTGATCAGGCATTATAACCTGAAGATCACACTGTGTTTAAGATATTGAAACTTGCAACAGAGAGCAGAAACTCATCAGGAAACAAAAAAAAAGGTTCACAAATCTGGTGAGAAATTGTCTAATTTTCTCATCAGACATCAGACAGACCAGGAGTCGCCCCCTGCTTTTACAAAGAGGACGTTTAAGAAACCCCACCCTGATGCTGTATATCATTAACCTCAGATATCCACTGCTGTTGCCACACAAATATCTGTTTCTTCAAGCAGCTGGGAAATATTATTTTAATTTTACACAGCAACAGACAATAACCATTGTCCTTGAGAATCCTCGAGTCAGGATATGAGCCTGAACATTTACAATTAGCGTTTCTTCAGAGGGCCTCCAGGCACCCAGGTCTGGCTTTCAGATGTAATGGGGCTTCTTTAATAAACGTACATTGGTAATAAAAACTCCACAGACAGAGCACCTCTGAAACCCTAGCACTGATTTTATGTCATTCACATCAACTCAACCCATTTGAGAGCCGTTTGAGGCATGTGATCCATGAAACTGAAATGACTGACTCCTTCTCTGGTGACACACTGACCTCTGAACAGATTGGTTTTTGTATGACAAAAATCTCAAATATCTTGAATAGATATTTTCTGTCTGTGGCTTTCATCAGCTTCCACTTGCTGCTCACCTTTCATCCTCCACAAGTAATGACCGCTAGGCGCTATGATGAGGAGCAGTGGGCTTTCCACATCGACTCTTCTTTAAGAGCTGCATGATGTCAAGTTCCGAGCTGGTGTACATCAAAGCAGAGCAAATAAGTCATAAAAATAAATCCAGTCTCTAAATCCAGAAAAAACACATGCTGGATAATATTTGTTTTTACAAAGCTCAAATGTTGCTCTGGCGTTTCTATGTTGTTAATAGATGCTGTTAGCATGTCGGGGCGTTGATTGGTGGATGTTTTAAAGAGTTGTCACTAAGGTTAGGAAAGATGTTGGGGCAATACCAAGTGGCATTACTAAGTGTCACTGGTCTATGATTTAAGGATCTGAGAGAAATTAATGACTTGTTTACTGTAAGGTTACAGCTGGAATGAGGCAGCAGTATTTTCAGCAGCACCTCAAAAGATTCATATTCATACATCGCAGAAATTTTTTTTACTAAGTCAAAGTGAGCTCAACCTGAAAAAACCTTGCTTCAAGGTCTAAAATGAAAAAAAAGATTGCTGCTGAATCTCCAACTGATTCAACTGTAAAAAAAAAAAAGGAAAACAAAATACTCGGGAAACAAGGGCCATCATCTTGTGCAGGTTATGCCATTTGGAGATTGTGCAGTAGTGTTTGTTCAACTACTACTTCAATTCCTTTCACCTTCCACTATTCTAAATTCAGTTTTACTGCAATTGGAAAGCTTAAGGTAAGTGTGAAACTGTTTGTGTAAACTGTGAACACGCCGCTCGTTCCCCCCTCATCTGGCAGAATTTAATGGGGAAGGCTGCCACCGCTTGACAGCTGCAGTTGAGGTCGTCCGGCCTGTTTACTGCAGATGCAGCGAGCGGACAGGATTATCTGCACTCATTATGGACTCTGTTCTGATAGTGTGCCTTTGAGATAACGGCGCTGCTGAAAAACCCATTAGTAAGTGTTCAGATTTCCATCAGCGTGGCTGCCAGACATCTCCTTTTGTTTACACTTGATTTAGCAGTGAGGCCCTTCAGTCCTGAAAGGTGCTGAGGAGGCACATGGCTGCAGTTTGTCCTCTTCATGGAGGGCAAACGTAAATCCTTCAGTGTGAAAATACAACAAAGATATGCAAAATGAAAATCTCTCCTCCCAAGCAGACTGAAGCTCACCTAAAGGTCTGTCTAGTGGCAGTTCAGGAGGTTTTGATCAGATCTCAGGATATTTCCACAAGTTTTCTTCCGTGGAATGATTAAGTTTCAGTTAAGGGGGCTGTTCGAGATCTTGTCCATAAATCCATCACCACTGTGCAATCTAAACATTCACATAACAAACTGATTTTAAAATATATAAAATTGATTTTAAAATGTCTAAATTCCAAATCTTAGTTTTGCAGAGTACAAAGTAAAAGACGGATGGAATAAAAATCAGAAGGGAAATACCAGGAACCCAGAAGTAGTGAACTGTTCTGGGTGCAGGATTAGAATGACTGAAGTCTTCCCAGACAACCAGAGTCAACCCTGGAGCTGCTGATTGATTCCTGCAGTTTTGGCACAGGGACAGCTTATCACTAGGGGCACACAGTTTTCATGGGCCCACAGTCTCTCAGCAGGGGACAGCAGGGACCACAGCACCTGTGGCCAGCAAACAGAACACAAACAAACAGCGAGGGAAGGGGAGCTGGCGGTGACACAGCAGGGAGACGCACCAGAGGTGTGTCAGCCTTTCAAGTGACACTGCCAGAAAACCTGCACGACCTCAAGTTCAGACGGGGGGGGGGTCTCATGACCAAGCATCTGTACACTCAGGAAGTCTGAGGGAGACAGATGTGTCCTTAAATGTCCTCAGATCAGATCATGCTAAAACAAAAACAATCGCATTTCAGCTCTTTTTTCAAATCTAAACTCTGCTTTGACATTTTGAAAAAAGCAAATAACCATTCACTATTCTTTCATTCATTCACAGCATGTGGAATTGTGTGTTCTGCAGTAAACAGGAAGCGAAGGATTGGGTGGTTTATTCGCTGAAAATACTAAAATTGAGGGAGTCCAGTTCAGCAATGATAATAAACAGTTCCAAAGGACGGGATGGAGACACAATCGTTTGTTTATTGGCTTCAGGTTCGTTGCATCTCTCTCAACGCGGTTGTGGTAATGTTGGATCAAATCGACTCCTTGTGTGATTGTGTGATGAGTGTCCAATTGACCACAGCGGACAGTAAATCTATTTAGTGTAAAGTGTAATTTTGTTAATGTGAGTCAGCATTCAATAGAATGTGACACTGAACCAATGGAAGCAAACAAACATCAACGGCTTTAATGATAAGGTAATGGATAAATCAGAAGATAATTAAATATTTCAGAGATGTTTATCCACAAACAGCTCATACTTTTTCCAATTAAATTATTCAAAATAAAACAAAATCACAAAAGCAGGCCTGATTTCTATTTTTTAGGAAATCATCTCTCCATCAAAAAGTGTCAAAAATTCAGCATCTGACTAGATTTCAAATATGCAATCTTCAGCAATCATTTAATTAAAATCATTTTATCCTGTTGGACATTTTTGTGAATTTCTGTGAGAATCTGTGTAATTTTGGAGTATTGGGACATCGACACTGACCTTTAGCCTCCAGTATGAAATGGCAGCTGATTATCTGCAGCATAACAGTACAAGGGAGCATTTTGGAACATTTGAACTACATCTTAATAGTGTGCTGAAATTACTCCAATGCAATGAAATAAAGCATGTTATCAAATTCTAATGATTCCAGAGTCACCAGCGATCCGGCTTTACAGACAGATGAAAAGAAGAGCTTTGCTGACAAGATAAATAGACCCAGAGAGAGAAGCTTTAATTACAAAACAGAACTAGTGACAATGTTTCTTCAATCGATAAATGCCCTAATCACTTGTTTGTTTCCTTGCCGTCCGCTGCTGCCTTCAGGTTCCTTGATTTCTTTCATTTTTGGAGAGAGAGTAACATCAAGCTCGGCAGCCTCAAACTCTGGTTTGTTTGTCATCAATTAACTTTTCAGCAAAGTGCCCAAAAGATACTCTGCCGACTTAATGTTGAAACAGACAGTGTCTCTAAGCTGGGCCTGCTGTGGGTTTCATCATCACTTTCAATCACTGATCTATGCTAATTGGGTTTTCAGAAGTGACATCCATGAAAGTTGATAAAAGATGTGAGGATGAAGGGTCGACCTATTTCAGGCCAGCGAGCAACGACGTGCTGAAATGGTGTTGTGAGGTGTTGTGACGCTGCCTGCTGCTCTCAATAAAAACAGAGCTGATCGAATCTCCAGCAGCTCCCTGCCCTCTGCTTTTATTACAGGTTAAATCACACGGCGGCCGCCTGGCGTCTGCCTCCAAGGGACTCAAGACGGAGGTGATATTTGGAAGCTGAGAGAACAAGCCTGTCTTTGTTCAGTGTTGCTATAGATACTCATCACTCACGGCCTGCACAACAGGAGGGCGGCGGTGTGAACAACAACTCGATGGAAAAGAAAACAAGCAAAGAGGTAGTACATTCAAAATATTCATAATATTAAAAATGAGATGCTGAGAATGTCCATCATGCTTTGATGGGATTTCCTTGCTGAGACCATGGACATGGTGCATTCAGGTACACTTTGCAAATTTTACATCCCTTTGTGGGGGCAAAAGGACACGGTCACTGACAAGGACTTCATGATGCATTCAAGTGCCCCTAGGAAAGCTGTACTCAAATGGCCAGGTCATTTTTAACAAGAATGTTTCAATTTACAGCAACTTATAACTTGGATTTATGGACTTACAGTATATTTAAGACTTAGAAATCAGGTTTAAAGATCTGGGACTGTACTCAGGCCTCGCCAGTCTTGTCTTGAGACTTGACTCAAGTAAATAAAAGTGTAAAAACCTAGCAAATTAACAAAGACATGACCATGTTTCTTTGATGGATGGAACATTCAGGAGCTTGTTCACAGAAAAGATTTAGTGCCTGTGGATTTCAGAAATTATCTTAAATAAATAAACCACAGAGTAATCTGTCCTGTGGCAGTTATATTCAGCAAACATCTGTCAGTGACCTGGAGAGCTGCTCGTTCACTTGTGAACTCTTTTACCTCCTTGGCTGAAAAACAGCTCACTCAGCATTTCACTGAAGCACAAATGTAAGAGCGTGATGGAGAGGACTGTGGCTCGAGGCCATCGTCACTCTCAAGACATCTGTTTGCCAATCAAACGGACTCGCACCCTCAGCAAGATTAAACGGACGGTTATTGTTCACATAGAGGAGACACTCTCTCAAACATCTTAATGAAATCCAGATATAGGACATCTGCATTCCCACTTCAATGAGTCTGTCACTCTGATTACAATTATCATTTTCCCCCCATACACAAGCACCTCTAAACTGCTACTCGTCTATTCGCTACTTTGTTGGCCCAGAAACTAAAGCCTCATCAGAGATTCACTTGAAAGGATGTTTCCCCTTCCTGCTGTTTTTTACAATCATGACAGAAAATGTATTAAATGTTTTTATTTTACTGTTGACTTGCAAGAAACATCAGATGTGGATTTACTGCCGCCTTCTTCTGAGAGGGGTCTTTCTTTATCAAACTGTTACAATGACATTGCTGATATTTCTTTGGGTCATTTGAGGGAAACAGTGTAAAGTGAGGAACATTTTTAATCAATAACTCCATCAAATTAATCATTCAATGGTCAGGAATGAGCTCAGAAATCTCCAGGAAGGAAAGACATTTTTTTTTTCTATATAGATTTTGAAATTTTAAATATCAAAAGTTTTCCATTCCTATAAATATGTGCATTCTATATTAATCTGAATCTTTGAAATAAGTTATTTTTCTATTTGTTAAACTAGTCAACAAGTGACCACAGGGGTATATCCTTAAAAATCCCTGCTGTTCACACAACAATGGCAGCTTTGGCAAAAATATTAAATGTTTCACATATATCACTATGTGGTGGCCAATCCTGATGTCAGAAATGATGTCCTGATGTAGAAAATCTATTGTGCTCCAGTTATCATGGATATTTACTACAGTGCAAAGCCTCATATATTTCAATGTTTTTAAAACTAATGAATTAATTGCAATAAACTGCAGCAATTCTGGACGGAAACATGAGGACACACACTTTGAGCTGAATCCTCAACTTGCCGTAAACAACTTAAAGGACAGCAGATGGTTCCACTGTTTGAATTAGTGACACTGTGGAGGAGATCCAGTTAAGACAAACTGGTGATGAATCGCATCCCATCTGAAGCAAAGACAGGTAGAGGGATTGCAAATGAAGTCATTCCAGAGCATGATTTACTCATTTGAGGGCACAATTTATTAATTTGATGAAGCACGTTGACCCATTTGAGGAATTACTGAATTGAGGGAATAAAAGGTTATTTAAGGAGTGATTTGGAATAAATTAATAATCTTAAGGAACAATGTATCACGAGCAGGGCATTGCTGTTGTCAGAAAACTGTACAGAGAGAGTCAAAACTGGTTTTACTTAAGGTCGTTAATGGCCATTTATACTGGTCACAACAAGAGATATTAATTATCTGACTGAACCTAAAAAAAAAGACCAATCAGAGGAGACCACAGAGGAGAACACTTCCTGTGTTTCCGTGAAGGACACAAAACAAGAATTTGGACCATCAAAAAACTATTTTCCCCACACAGTGACACTAGACCGTTATTCTGAAATATGAGTTGTAGACATAAGGCCCAAATAAATGTGGAGTCATATTTTCCTTCCTTTTTTAAATTAATAGCCTCAAATATGGCCACAGAAGCAGACACTATTAATTCAGCTTCTACCTGGCAGCATTACCAGGATTTGCTAGCACAAGACCAGGACCAGAGGGGGTCTGACGGGGTCCAACTGGCTTGTGGGGAGCTCCAGTGCCAAGGTCAGCGACCCACACTCGCTGCTGAGAAAACTACCATTTAACATGTTGGATTAGCTGGGATTAAGGACATCTGTTGAGCAAAATGAGATGCTTCTGTCGGTTTTATATCCCCCTACCGTGAAGGCAAACAACCAACCAGGATGTATGTGAAGTGAAATGTGGAAGGAACCACAAGGAAAACCTATTCATAACATTGCAGTGGCTTTTATTATGTTTAGCAAGGGTTTTAATGAATAAAACACAGGAAACAGATGACATCTGATATCTAAACAGCTGACAAAATCTTAGATTTGAATCTGAAATCTACAGCTGAACCACAAATGTACAGAAACATTCTTTTTGGGGTCTAAATGATTCAAACTATAATCACAAATTACGGATCGTTCGACAGCTGACACTCCTGTTAAAAGTGGTTAAAAGCGGACAAATGGCCTGGATATTTTCTAGAAATAAAACTCTCCTCTCATTGTCCCTTAACCTCAAACTCAGGCCACCATCAGACATCTGCTGCGGTTCTCCATCCTGTCTACGAGTGTGAGTTAATTAGAAGTTCATCTATTCATTTACTCATTCATTCAGTCCATTCGTTCAATCATTCATAAAGATTTCGAATGTGTAAATTAATTTGGAATAGTCTGGAATAGCAACGCGCTGAAAAACTTGGATGGATTTTAGACAGACTCTGTGACACAGGAAGAGAGCATAAACAAATCAGTTGATGAAGAATACTTTGTCTTGTCATCAGTATATACAGCCCTGTGTTTTCATCCTTTGCCAATTTTTTGTTGTACCTAGTATCTCAAAATCCAGCATTTCCCTCACATTTTTCCTTTTGTTATTCCATAATTGTCCCTGAGCATCTTTTGCAATTCTGTTTCAAACACCTCCTTTCTTTTCGTAGTTTGGATTTCTTTCCTGGTCCTCAGGGATGTCAAGCAATCGAGAAAATGTCTCTCTTGTCATTCCTCGCCGAGCTTCACCTTCTACACTTTGGGTCTGTTTGCGCTGTCAGACCATTTCTTCTGGTTGTAACCCTGACTTGCATTTACCATCTTAGAGTCTGTAGTTTGTTTCAATGATTGAAATATTCAACTGCATTTTGCTGGAATTCCTCAGGTCTTACTAGCACAATGCAATACTGCTCTATTTATTCACTCTTTCTAATCGTGACATTTGACAGAATAACTTTAACACTGGCAACATGCTAGCTATATAACAAAGTATTTCATACTTTTTTAACTAAATATTTTTACAATATTAATTACACAGGTAGCAGGCTAACATCCTCACTTATCTATCCTCTTTCTGTCTCAGTGATGCTCCATGAACATGTAAAAACAAAAAACAAAAATTAGCTTCTGTCATGCATACTGTATTTCATGACACAACATGTATTTAACACTTTGGTGTGACTGAAATTATGAACACAGAGCGTGTGTAATGTGTAAACATTACTCTACACTGACAATGTGTCATTATTTCAAAAATCTAATTTCAGAGTAGAAAAACAAGTATTAAGTTAACTGGAACATGTTCAGGTTTCCACTTGAGTTTATGACTGCAATGAGGTTCAAAAATGAGACAATCTGCTGTTAAACTTTAAAAGGAAGACTGAATTAAAAACTCACCGTATAACAAACAGCAAAAACAAATACCTCTAAAACTACAGGAAGAAGTGACCTGCTTTGAAAAAAGTCCTCAAAGAGTGTATCATTACCACTAACTTTTGATCAATTTGTTCTGAAGGTATTGATTATTATAATAATAATGTTGATTAGAATATTGAACACCAATTAATTTCCCTAAAGTTTGGGATGATGTCACCAGACTATCAAAAAAGAAATTCAGTTTATTATCAAATGAGACTAAAGTTGCAAATGATCACAAAGTAAAAGTTTTTACTATGACTGACTGATTAATCATCAGAGTAGTTGCTGATTGCTTACAATCAGATTTTAGCTCTGGACTTGATGACAACCTTTCACACAGTTAGAGGAGCATCTGTTATTTTGTTTAAGTCCAAAAGTGAAACCACTCTGCATTCCCTCACATATAACTATATTATTCATATGTTCAATTAAATTACATGTAAAAAAGAAGAAACACGATTAGAGTTCACCAGTGAAACATGACGATCTCAGTGACTCTAAACAGGTCTACAGGACACTGAAGCTCAGAGAGGGAGAGAGGGAGAAGAGGGGGGGCTGAGGAGGAGGAGGGGCTGTGCTGGAGGCCAGCAGATGGACCCCTGCAAACAATAGAGGCAGACAAATACAGCCACAAAGAGCAGCAACCACACACTACATACACTCCACATACACACTCGAGTGAACAAAGACAAAGAGACGAACACCAAATCCGAGGAGGCCGCTGCAGTTTATTTGACAGCCATCAGGGGCTCCAAAATGAGGAGACATAGCAGACCAGGATACCCCAATGAATTCGTTTTTAGTTTAAGACACACAAACACACACATCAGTGTACAGAGTTCAACTACTGACTGACCTGAAAATGAGTTATCCATCAGTAATGACTGAAAAAATTCAGACTTTTCATATATCAACTTTCTCTGAGAGGAAAGGTTCTATTGTGATATTCTGACAAGACAATTGGAATTGGACAATTTCTTGGATCATTTGGTGTTTGTTGTCATTTAATCCTATATTTGACTGGACTGACAGACTCTTAGTAACAGCCCAGATGAACTTTCTGGTTGTACAATATTTCGCCCACTCAGACTACTCCAGGTGTGTCTGCAGACATGTTTGTCCAGTCAAAGCAGACAATATGCAATATTTACATTAGCAGAGCTGTAAAATGTTACTTACATCTGACTTGTATGTCCTCCAAGGAAATGAGTTTCCAGAGGCGCTGGCCAAGGAGTCAGCAGACGATGAAATAAATTATTCAAAAACTGAATCATATAACTCAAAAGGGATCACTGAATCATGAGATTCAGATTTTTTTGCGATTATTAGAAAAAAAAAAAAAAGCTAACAGTAATAAAAGCCAATATATTATTAGCCCTTTGACGTGTCAGTCAAACTGCAAAAAAATCACCCAAATCATCTAAGTGTTAAAAACCCATAAAAAGTTTCTGGAGTTTGTTGCATGTGGAATCAATAAATCTTAGTGGAAGAAGGTTGAAAAAAAATCTGTCAGCTCTGGATGCAATTTTTTTCACTTCACATCATTGCGATAACTGAACATCTGCTGTCAGCAGACACTTCTCCTCACAGATATTTGAGAACTTCCTGCCGTCGTGCACTCCAAGAGGGACAAAAGGAGGGTGTTTTTGGCCCTCCCAGCCCCACACCTTGCTCATCTGAGGGGCGATGCAGCTTGGAGCAGAGAGGAAACATCCCAACACACTGCTCCCTGCAGGGACAGGCCTCACTGTATTGAAACTTTACGACCAAAACCAGAAACCACTGATCTGTCCAGGATACAGTACTGGAATCACTGGGCTGCTCCCAGAGTCAAACTGGCCCGCTGCAGCTGGTCAACTGGCAGAAGCTACTCTACACACAATAGACCGGCAGTATGGTTTTGAAATAAATATGTATCGCTTAATTTTTAGGCTGTATCACAATACACAGTGCAGTATATATCAGCAATAAATTCAAATATCAAGATATTTCTCCCCAAAAGCTCATCAAAAATGCTAGTACTTATGAAATCAATCAAAATCAATTTCACACTATTTCTGACCAGATATCTTGAAAGAGGAATGAGTCCCATTTGTGGCCAAGATATTACACCTTTTGGCTCAGAGTCAGCTCCCCCTCTAACAAAATCTAGGTCAGTGTCAGACATCTTATAAATACACCTTTCAATACATGTATAATGGCAACCAGAAGTTTGACAAAACAACTGAATGGCATTTTACATAAGTAACCAGTCTAAAAAATTTTGTAAAACTTTAATGTAACAATTCTTACTACACTTGCTCATATTTATTTTAACACCAATGTAATACTGCCTTATTTATACTTAATATTTTACAATAATAATACAGGCTAAGGCCTTATTTGCCACCTCCTGATGTCTCAGTAATGCTTGATGCACATGTAAGTGTCCGGTAGTATTTCTAATGTTTTTGTTCTGAAGGCATCACTCTACACTGATGAGATGTTATTATTTCAACAGCCAATGTTGTCATCTTTGATAAACATGACAAATTGTCAAAATGAGTGAATTAGTATTAAGTCAGCTGGAACATATTCTGAGCTCTACTTGGGAGTCATACTGCAGCATCGCCCATTATACCAGTACGCCACATTGTCACGTTCATTTAAATGTTTTCAACAAGACCATGGTAGAAATTAGTCATTTTTTATTGCTACATAATTTTACTGTAATACAGCCTTTAAAAGAAGGGAAAGATAATATGTATGCCATATCGAGATATCACGACTATTGCTAATGAGTTAAAACACGAGCGAGGCGTCCTTTACTGAGTGAGCTCAATGCAGGTCTGACACAGCTCAAAGTAAACGCCAGATGCAAAGACGCATTTAATACAATTCACAGAGCTAAACCAGGTACACAATGGGGATAAAAGTATTTGGACACCTTCCTTGCACTCCTCCTTCATAACGCACCTCCTTTCTCCAGTCTTCCTTCTCTCTCCGTTGCTTCACAAAGTGTGAAGACTTTCAATATCAGTGTATTTGATTTGAGGCCGGCGGGTAAATATTGACAGAGTGGATGTGAATTTCTGTGGCGCTGCTTCAGTGATGAGTTTTCCTCCGCGGTCGACAGAGGATGTGCAGCACAGCGGGGCTCGAGTGAGGAGGACTGGGAGTGTTTCAGTCGCTGCAGGGGCCTCCCATCGACACCAGCCATTTTCCTTCATTTATCTGCCCTCGACACATCCACCCCACTGACAGCTGCCACTGTCACCTCGGCTACATTTAACCATCTCTGCATCATTTCTTTCTCTGAGCTTTAAAGGGATTCTGCAGCCTGCTGAAACCCCCCCTACACACACAGTGACCCACTGAAACCAGCTCCCTCTCACACTCCATGATTTGCTCCATACAGCCAATTTACGGCAACCTTAACAACCTGCAGCTCCCCATCAAGGCTGCCCCGACTCCTTTTCAGCACCATTATTGCTCATCCGCAATCAGTTCAAATTAGATCTACAATTCAATAGCAGAAGTCAATATTTAATTTGCTTGTAGCAAGTACTGATTCAGTCCGAGACATGGCTGATCGCTGTCAGCGCGGCGTGTCCTTCAAATGTGGGTACGGAGCAACTATAGGTTCGTACTGGAACTGATGGTTTCAATCAGGAACATTTATGTGCTCAAAGTTTGACTTCCTGCTGCTTCCAGACTCCAACATGTAGCTTCTGACATGATGTACAGAAATACACCCTGATACATTTAAAGAGGAAAGATCTATCTTCTTCCTCAGAACCAGACTGTATCTAAAGATTGACTCTCACTGCCGGATAGAGTCTGACATAAATTTAAAATGATGAAAATACAGGAAAAAAAATTGTGACCAAAATGAACCTGATAACAGAAGCCCAAACTTTGAACGCAAAAAACTTACACCCATATCACCCAGGTGTAAACAAAAAAAACATCATCCAAGTGATTTCGCTGGAAACCAAATAAATGTATCTTCTGATAATCAAAACTTATCTGACAGCAGAGCAATTAATGAAAATCCTTCTTTAATTAATGGCATGTTGAGTGGGTCAATCTATGTGTTCAGACCAATGACCTATGATGACCAAGATGGCCATTTAAAAATGAAGCCAAAATCTCCTGATACAAGCTCTGCCATCATCAAGTGTCGTCATTTGGTGTTTGAGTCTGTGTAGTAGTGATCAGGAGGCAGAGCAGCAGTGCTGAATAGCCATGCATACACCCACCCACCCAATAGGAAGAAGGGCTCAGCTGTCAATCATGATGTTTCTCCCTTTTTAATAGCACCAAATAACTAAAATTAACTATAATTAAAACCAAACTTATGAGAAAAATAAACACTTGAACATACATCACTGATAAGAACTACCTGAAATGACAGAAACCATTTTTGGGAAAATTTTAATATATGTGTACTTTGAGTTTTAATTTTGCCTCAAATCCGATCAGTTGATATAGAGGGGGAGGGGTTTATGACCTATACTACATTCAGACACCAAGAGGCAATCGAGATGCAATGACATCCATGGAGCTCCCATGTCAACCACCTTTATATACTGTCTATGGTGTAGGCAGTGCTGGTTAAGTTTTTGGGTGGGACAATGCTGTACCACTTTCAGCTGACTTTAATGAAAACTATTTCCCATGAGGCCACAAGCACAGGTTACTGCAAGCAGCTCAGTAGCGCCAACAAATCTATGATATCATTCTAGTGTTGCTCAGAACCTGCTGGACAGTAAACCTGCGATAAATATAACTAGTAAATTGAAGAAGTCAACAGACTCTTCAAGGAAAACTCGGCCCCTGAACTGTGTGTGAGCTGTCTCCATTCAACATTCTGTTAAAAAGAGTCCAACTTGATGTCTCCAAGTTGAAACCAACAGTCCAAAATCCAAAAACACTTACTTTACTGTTAGATCTGACATAGAAATGCATTAAATCCTGACAGTGGAGAAGCTGCGACCAGCAGATTAATAGTAAATGGAAAGAAAAATAGCTGCCATTTATGTGTCTAACGATGACAGCTTTGCGGTGAACTGTTGATCGAAGTGTCTCTGTGCATGCTGGAATTTTCTGTTTCCCACCAACACGCAATTGCAGTGCCCTGACTCTGACTCTGTTTTTTTAGGATTACAATGGCATG
Organism: Mola mola; assembly: GCA_001698575.1. NCBI lineage: Eukaryota > Metazoa > Chordata > Actinopteri > Tetraodontiformes > Molidae > Mola > Mola mola. The sequence continues at coordinate 12,391,624 of KV751334.1, read as the reverse complement.
CGGCTCCCTGGATGCCGAGCAGCTGTTAAACACCACAGAACCTGAAAACCTCAAGAGAATCCCGGGCTGCCTCAGTCTGTGTCCTGTTATAATGCTCAAGATTTATCTCCCTTCTGGCTCTGTCTAATTATGCCTCAGGGAGGTATAAAAGGAAGGTGTTGCACAACGGACTCTTCATTACTTGGCTGAAGTTTTGCAGCAACTCACAGTTCAGTTCTTAGATGCAAAAATAAATAAACAAGACTTTATTGGTGCCTTTGTGAATAAACATAGCTGATGGCAGTTTGTGTTTTGTTCTGCAGAAATCAGAACTTGTGTGGCTTTTCTTAGCTCCTCTGTTAAAAGCAGAAGCAGCAACAGCAAAAATGGAAATACACTTGCATTAACGCATTATAACGTGACCATCAGGCCACTAGATGTAGTCAAGAAAGACGACAGTCCAGTCGGAACCAGTCGGACAGGAACAACACTGCAGATTTGCCCATTTACAAATCTGTAAAAGAAATGCAGGCTTGATAACACAGGCATGCACCTTGCAACAATTATCCACCTTCACTGAACGCAAAGTTCATTTTAATTAGGTTTCTGTTTTACAGAGCTCCTCTATGCGTGCGAGGAGGAATCGACTTCCGCCTTGTAATGAAGCGCAGTGGTGAAATTAAACTGACGTGTTATCAATCTCCAGTATTTGGCTCACATTCTTAATTCTTCTTTTCCTGCAGTCACATGCAGAAAGAGACAACAATGAACTGTGGAGCCTCAGAGGGGAAGATCACTTTGCCCATGTCAGAAGAGGAAGAAGAGCTGCCACTCTCTTTCTGAAGAGTTTACAAGAAGGTTTCTGCCTTACAAGCAATCAAAATTGCATAAAAATAAAGAAAAAAATAACAATAAGAAAAAAAGGACCTGTCACTTGCAGCTGTTTTCTGCATGGTCATGTTTAAATCAATGTAAAAAAAAACCAACCATAAAAGATAAACATTCATTCTTTCTGCACCACCAAAAATAACAATAACTACAACATTATCCAATGTTATTGCAATAACATTTGCATGTTACATAATGTATGTGTGTAATCTACATGTAAAGATACATCTTTTTTGTGCTCATAACAATGATCAAATTTCAAAAACTGAATGAAGTTATTGAGAGCAAAGAAATATTGTGTCTACAAATCTTTTGGAACACTATGTTTTGTTTGAGCTGAATAGTTAAATAAAAGAAACATCAAATTTTTCTAGAAGTTGTACTTAGAGATGATCAGTATCACGAATATGTTTGTCAGCTGTCTTTGTTAACTCAGGCTTTCTGCTTCAGATTCTGTGCACGTTCACATAAAAAGGGCATTTTGTGCATCATTTGATTCTTCTTCTGCACAAAATGAACTGATCACGTGCTGCCTTCTTCATTAATCATGAATAAGTTGTTACAATGAGGAGCTGTGAAGCTTATTAATAAAATGCATTATGGCAAAAACAAAGATTGTTGCTGCATGTGAAGCAGAAGAGAACAGCACCAGAAAGTTGGTTATCATGAAAATGTATCATGTCTGTTTGTATTTCACCACTAACTTCACACTCATATCTGATTTTATTTCTGATGTGATGACTGCATGTTGTAACAACTTTTAAACTGATTCAGGAGATTCTAACATTACACTGTTTTTACGTCATACTGAACACTTGAAAACACAAAGTCAAAATGTTTTGAATTATTGAACATTATCTGTGATAAATGTCACTGGGAGAATCAACTTGTGTTCTTTTAACTGCAGTACCAGCAGTATAAAAGGACTCTGCATCCAATCAGAAACATATAACCTGCGCTGCAGATTAGTATCTACAGCCTTTAATGAATTTCTTCTCCTCAGAATTTACATTTCACAGAGAAATATCATCAGCAATAGAATTAATAAAAAAGAAAACTCTGTTAATAGCCAACTTTAAACCGAAACTCAGAACATGACGTTTGCAGAATAAGTTACCATGGTCATCCAGCTAGGTTAAAAGAGAGGCAACTTCGAAATACCGACAACCCTTTTCTGCTCAACATACCTCACCAAGACACTAATCTCACTTTGCAATACACCACTTAGGTATGGTCAGGTGGTTCAACCCTCACAGACTCCATATCCTGTCCAGCCATACCTGTTCAACATTGTACTGATATTTCTCAGTAAAGGCTGAGCTTATTTCATCCCGGCTTCACCAACACAGATCTTCTTCGTGTGATCTCTAATGTATGTGTGAAACATAATAAGCAATCAGCAGGTTGTCACAACCTGGCTTGGAAAGCCATGACAAAAAGTGAGAGACACAGGTTGTTAACATAGAAAGGAAGTAGTTTATTTAACTTCCTAAACCAAGCAAACAGAAAAACAATGAGGTTTGGACATCAGTTAAACCAGTGGCGAGATGTTGGTGTTGCATGAGTATAAAATGTAGTGTGGTGTGCATGTGGGGTGCATCAAAGAAAACCAAAAATTGCACAATAGAAGAGCGGAGCGCCAAGCTACCCAACTGGCCGGCAGTAGGCAGGAGCCAGAGTGGACGAGGGCGTGTGGTAGGGAAGGAGGGACTTTATAGGGGAGGAAACACCGGGCCCAGGTGTCTCCCCTAGCAACCGAACACCACCTACCCGAGCCAGCTGCGACCTGGACTAAAAAGAGAAGATTAAAAGAATACATATAGGCAGCGAAATGCTAAAAGCATACCCGGACTGTCACAACCCCGTCCATAAAAAAAGGGTCCTAAAGGGAACTCTAAAACTTAACCAAACATTTCTCTACTTAGCCATTTACAAAAATAACTATTAACAGTCTGGCATCCCGTCTGCACGTTTGGTATTTATCCAAAACAACTTGAGATGTAAACAGCGCCCCCATTCCATTGGTCCAACGTCTCCTGCATCTAACTCCAGCCCCAGCAACCAGTGCACCTAGGAAGCAGTTTTAAGGGGTTGCGGAGAGAACAGGAAAGGAGGATGGAGAGGAGAGACATAAACAGGTAAAAAACTCTGTCTGGGAACTCGGGACAACGAGTCCGCTACCAAGTTGTCAGCTCCCTTAATATACCGGATATCTAATGGAAGAGTTACCACCAGACCAAACCCCAATAAGGGTACTAGAGCGAATTTAGAAATGTTAATGGTTTATGTTCGGTGTGCACCAGCTCTGGTGTACAACTGCCACCAACTTACACATCAAAATGTTTCAATGAGCGCCAGTGGTTCTTTCTCTATAACAGAATAATTTTTCTGGCAAAGAGTAAATTTTTTTGAAAAGAAACTAACGGGCCTGTCTATGCTGAAATCCTCAGCCTGCTTGAGGATGGACCCAGCACCCACACCACTGGCATGCATGTACTGTTTGAACGGCCTAGCAAAGCACGGAGCTGCCAGTACGGGGGCAGAACAAAGGAATGCATTCAGCCACTCAAACGAACTCTGACAAACAGGTGTCCAGATGAACTTTCCCTTCCCTTTAAGTAAGTCAGTAATGGGTACTACCACAGTTGAGAAATTCCAGCAGAAACTCCAGCAATAACCCATGAAGGTGAGGAAACGCATCAGTTCGTTCTTGGTTTTTGGAACGGGATACTACTAAACTGCATGGACTTTTGCAGTGACAGGGCACACCTGGCCCTGCCCAACCACCCAGCCGAGGTAGGTCACAGTCGCCTTCGCAAACTCACATTTTGCGAGGTTGACCGTGAGCGTGGCCTCTGCCAACTGAGCTAACAGCACAACCTGCACAACCTTTCATGACCAACCACAACAAGATTCATAAGGCGCTGAAACGTGCCTGGCGTATTACGAAGCCCAAAAGGCATAACAGTGTACGCATACAGACCAGTAGGTGTAGTAAAAGTGGCAATGTCACACGGCCGCGGTGACAACGGCACTTGCCAATAACCCGATCAACACAATCTTCCCCTCGTGGTAAGGGAAATGAGTCAGGCTTTTTGACATTGTTCACTTTACGATAGTCTGAATGGGTTTGGCATCAGCCAAATCGATATCAGGCACAACCAAATGTGTGCGGCTCTGCGTGTCAGCAAACAAGCACGAAACCCCTTGAATCAGCTGTATGAGCTCCATGACGCACAATTCAAGTAAGTGTGCCAACAGTTTGGTCAAATTACACAGTGCTTCAGAATTTTTTCAGACTCCTGTGCAGCAAAGTTTTGTCGTGTGTGTCTAACACATCATCTTCACAACTCACAAGGACGGGGAACTCTCACCCAGCACAGAGTCAAACATGCAAACTAGCATGTGGCACACCAGAAAACGGTAACTTCACAACAGGTGGAGGGACATCAGCCCACACATGCGCATCCACTAAACCATTCCTGAGAATAACAGACACAGCCGGAATTGGCAACGCCGGGTGCGTAGCAAGATCCGCCACCTCCTGAAAGACGTTACAGCGCCACTGTGTGCATTGGAACCAGCAAAAAATTTAAATCCATTCCCCGCACAGGAACAAAAGTCCCTGTGTCTGACTGCTCAGATAATGACCAAATCCCAGCTAGACAAACAGTTTACAAACTTTCTCCACCACCAACTCGTTCTCCACCTTGACTCTTAATTTGAATTCATCATGTTCAAGATGCAACATTAGTAATTCTTTTTGCTGCTCAAATGTGAGACCCAATGTCGCTCCAGGTGGAAACAACCTGCAGCAGGAGGGTGAAATGCTGAACAATTTTCATGTTCAATCAAAACTTTCTTTTCAAATAAACTACTTTATCACCTACATACACATCATAATGTTCTGCTATTTTCAGCAGTTGTTCCCTAGTACAAATATCCAAAAACTCCTTTGAAGGACAAACAACAAAATCCTCCACACTCGCCATACTGAAGCTGCAATCAATGTAACATAATGATATCCACTCCGGTGCACAAGCAAAGAAAATACAAAGCAAACACCCGTGTGCCCCCTTATCTGACTGCCTACTCACTGCCTTTACTCAAAAAAAAAAAACCCCAAAAAAATGTTTGAAATACCAGCGTCTCAAAACAAACCAGCGTCCTCTCGCTGTCAAAAACACAATTGAATAACGTAAGTCACGCCATAGACGGAATCCCCAGGAAATCCCCACCTAATCCGCCAGCAACGACGTATACTTCATTCATAACATCAGTCTTGTATGCACCGCAAAAACCAGCCAATATGGCAGAACCAAGTGACAAAAGTCACAAACAAATATGTAGTAAATCAACTTACCAACGAATAAGACAAGCGAAAAACCGGATGAGCCCCAAATTTGTCACAACCTGTCTCGGGAAGCCATGACAAAAAGTGGGAAACACAGGTTGTAGTTTATTTAACTTCTTAGTGTTGGATGAGTATAAAATGAAGTGTAGTGTATGTGTGCGGTGCATCAAAGAAAAACAAAAATTGCACTATAGGGGAGCACAGTGCCGAGCTACCCAACAGGCCGGCAGCAAGCAGGAGCCAGAGAGGACGACAACGCGTGGTAGGGAAGGCGGGAATTTATAGGGGAGGATACACCTGGCCCAAATGTCTCCCCTAGCAACAGAAAACCGCCTGCCTGAGCCAGCTGCGACCTAGAAAAAAATAAAAAGAATACATATAGGTAGCGAGTTGCTAAAAATCATACGAGGACCGACACAAGGTAAAAACATGAACACATCAACTAATCTTTTGATCCACCCTGCACTTCAGGATTGGTACACACCGCCAAAAAAAGAGAGGCCTGCTGTGTGTTGCCTCATGTATGGGTACAAGTAGCACCGGAAGTCATCACAAAAGTGGCTACACACTGCCAACCAGTATATACGTTCTGCACCTGCGTGGGAGACTTTATAAGTCAGTTATTAAGAGAAATTGTCTCGGTGATAAAAAACTGTAAACAAAACAGCGTTTCCTTATTACTCTCAATCTGTCAATATGATGCAAGTAAGATGAAAACGGTACTGGTGTTGTCAAAACGTGGGCTGTTGGTAGTGGAAGGAAGGAAGGAAGGAAGGAAGGAAGGAAGGAAGGAAGGAAGGAAGGAAGGAAGGAGAAACCACAATATATGTGTGAAATCAACAGTGACATGCTAAAGGGGCTTTGCCAGCCAATGAGAAAGATCAGTCTCACTGTGTGAACTGACGCTGGCAGATTCACTGGGTAAGCATTGCTTTGGAAATTTGTAGTTGTGTGAGGTTAAAGTGCAGAAAAAAATTTTACTCATTGAAATAAACTCATTTGCAGTCTCAGCTTTGACTCTATCTCTGAGTTGCATTTACTGGCTCAGAGAGTTTTTTTTACAGTACATGTAAGTGTACAGTGGAGATTTGAAAGGATAACATCTTAGTCCATTAGTAACATAATGCTGCTCAATGGTTAAATGCAGGGTGTAACTTAAGTCAGACTTTTGGAAAAAATATTTAACCAGCCCTCAGTTTGTTTCGGACATAAAAATGGGTGTTTGTCCTTCATTGCTAAAATCCAATTATGTTGTTTGCTGGCCACCTGATAAAGATCAGAGGAAAAGACAGCTTGAACTTACTGCATCTGAATGACTGTTTTCTCTCAGCACATAATCCTCCCCCGCCCCCTGAATGCACCAAAATGAAAACAAATGGCATGTCCCCCCTGTATTTAAAGCTAGAGCATATGTTCCAAATGCACACAACCACAGCCGGCTTTTGCTTTCTTGTTAGCATTTGGACTGTGAAGCTTTCTGGGGAGAGCATTAGCACTATTTGGCTAACTGACTGGCTTCATCTCTAAAAGCTGCAGCTATGGAGCCCTCGAGGGAAAAGGCAGCCACCTGCCCAGCTGTTTCCATTGCCTTCCTCCCAGCACTCTTCTGTCGAATGCAGCCAAGGTCCCAGACTTAACCCAACAAAATGTCTGCAAAATGTCTGTTTGAGGGTGTACTCAACAAAGCCAAACACAGCAACTTTTCAATGCAATTACATTTGAAGGTCAAAGGTCATAGAAAACTTTAACATGATGAGAATACAGAAATTATTGAATTTCAATATGAGGCAAAAATTAGATAACCTTGAAAAAAAAATTTAAAAACTTAAAAAGTCAATATTGTTGGGGGTAATCGCGTCAGGAGCTTGAAACAACTCAGACAATTTCATGACAGTCAGCTTTAACAGAATTTTGAGTTGTCGAATCGTTTAAGATTACAATTCATCTTCATTAACCAACGTGTGGATTATGTACAATTGTTAGCATGATAGTTGTGCTAGTGGAGAAGTCAGGGGGTCACAGAGGCATTTAAGCATTATCTTCTGGGGTCTACAAATATCCCAGTTACAACACTCCAGTGTTTAGTTTGTGAATATCTCATCTCATATCTTGTTGAGATGTAAATGGTCAAGTAGAAAGTTTAGGTTGAGGAAGGCAGCACAACAAAGGTTATCAAGAATCTAGAATGCATAGGGTTCATTTTGTGGAGGTGATTAGAGTTCAGTCCAATGTAAAGCAATCTGACCTTTACATTTTTATTGATTTACTGTTGAGATGTTAAAGACATTAGAAGTTTTGTCTTGATTATGATGTCAGAGGAAGTAATTAAGATTCGTACTCAGGGTTGTGCGATCAATCTTGGTAATATCTAGTAACTGACGCAGCAAATTATAATGAAAACCAAAGTTTTGTATTGGAAATATACCTTGAGTGTTATGGTACCGGACAATTCACTACTGTTTCCCTGGGTTTTCCCCTTCCCTGTGTTTCCAGTGCGCCCCTGTCTGTCTCTCTCTGTGTTTGTTTTTGTTTGTGTGGGTGTGTGTGTTGGCCTGGGCGTGGCACTCCTGGCTCCCCGCTCTATTCTCCTGTCTGCAATCAGCTCATCACCTCTCCCAGTCTGTTCACCTGCCTCTCATCAATTCATCAGCCTGCAGTATATCTACCCCGGCTCTTCACCCACTCATCGCCAGATCGTTGAATCCACTTCAGTGGTAGCTTACGCTTCAGGCCTCTCCCCCACTCATCTCAGCCCTCCAGTCCTCTGCCTCAGCCTGCTTTATCCCCACATCATCCACCTCCATCGCCCACTTTTCTAGGAATAAAACCTGCTTCATTCATCTCCACATTGGTCTGTGTCTGTGTTTGGGTCCACATCGCTACTCACAACAGAATGATCTGGCCAACATGGACCCAGTAGACTCGGGCAATCTCCACCTGTCCACAGATAACCTATGTCAGGCTCTTGCCATCCAAGGGACCCTCGTGGGTCACCATGAACAAGCTCTCAGGGAGGTTGTGGAGAAATTAAGGGGCCAGATCGAGTGTCAGCTCAACCCTGTCCCCACCCACCATTCCCCTTCTGCCTCTGGACCTCCAGTTCCTACTCCACCTTCTAGGGGGCCTGGTTACCTGCCAAGAGAGCCTCATGTTCCTGCGCCCGAGCGCTACGACGGAGATCTGGGGACGTGCAGGTCCTTTTTGCTTTTGCTTTCCTCATGGTCGAGCAGCAGCCTCAGACATACTCCACAGATAAGTCCAAAGTAGCTTATGTCGTAGGATTGCTTACAGGGAGGGCTAAAGCTTGGGGAGCTGCAGTTCTGGATAGCTCACCATCCATTACATTTTCTTATAATAACTTTGTTGCTAAAATGAAGAAGGTGTTCAATCATCCGGCAAGGGGTAGAGATGCCAGTAAGCGTCTCTTGTCCCTTCATCAGGACTCCCACATTGTAGCTGAGTTTTCAGTCAAGTTCAGGACGTTAGCATCAGAGTCTGGGTGGAATGATGAGGCACTTCAGGGAGGTTTTCTTAAGCGGGCTCAGTGACCTGGTTAAAGATGAGCTAGCGGCTAGGGATGAGTCTACTAGCTTAGATGAATTAATCTCTCTGGCCATTAAGCTAAATAATCGGCTGCGTGAGTGCCGTAGGGAGAGAGCCGGTCATCCTCCATCCTCCTGTTCTCGCCCAACCCCATCACCTCTTGTGAGAGCGAGTCCCGGTCCTTGGCCGGCTTCCTGTGCCGCGCCTAGCCCTCCAGCCCAACACTCCCCGGAGGAGGAGCCGATGCAGCTAGGTCGGGCCAGCCTGTCTCCAGCAGAACGTCTTCGGAGGATTAATGCTGGAGTCTGTATTTACTGCGGCCGGGCTGGTCACTTCCTGGCTTCATGCCCTGTCCGGCCAAAAGAAGGAGACTCACCAGTAACAGCCGGGGTCCTGGTGAGTCAATCTACCCTTCCTTTGTATCCCCGGACTCCCTTACAATTGGACGCTAGGCTAATGGCTTCTCGCCAACCTCTTCCATTGCTGGCTTTGGTGGACTCTGGAGCTGATGAGAACTTCCTGGACTCAAATCTGGTTTCTCAGGCTGATATTGCTGTGGAACCACTTTCAACCCCCTAGACGTTAAGGCACTGGATGGGAAATTCCTCGCTCGCATCACCCACCGCACCAAACCTCTGCACCTTCTCCTTTCTGGTAATCATCATGTAAAAATCCAGTTTCATGTCATCCCTTTCTCCCAGGCCCCCATGGTTCTGGGCCAGCCTTGGCTTAAGAGACACAATCCCCACATTGACTGGTTTACCGGCAAGGTTTTAAGTTGGAGCTCATTCTGCCATTCCTCCTGTCTCAGTCTGCTCTTGCCCCTGTCCAGGCTGCGGGGCCTCCACCAGTCACGAAAACCCCCAATCTGTCTTCTGTCCCACCCATCTATCATGACTTGAGAGAGGTGTTCAGTAAGCAGTGTGCGCTTTCTCACTGGAGCCCCACTCCGTTCTGGCTGCCTTTACAACTTGTCCCTTCCTGCAAGAGAGACGATGAAGAATTACATACATGACTCCTTAGCTGCTGGTATCATCAGGCCGTCCTCTTCTCCTGTTGGTGCAGGGTTCTCCTTTGTCTTCAAGAAAGATAAGACCCTTCGCCCCTGTATTGATTATCGCGGTCTCAATCAAATCACCATCAAGAATAAACACCCTCTGCCCCTTATCAGTTCTGCCTTTGAGCTCCTCCAGGGAGCCACCATCATTTCCAAACTGGACCTCAGAAATGCCTACCATCTGGTCAGGATCAAGGAAGGAGATGAATGGAAGACTGCGTTCAACACTCCCTTTGGCCACTTCGAATACTTGGTCATGCCCTTCGGTCTCACCAATGCCCCCACAGTCTTCCAGGCCCTGGTGAGTGATGTCCTTTGGGAATTTCTCAGTCGTTCAGGGTTTGTTTACCTTGATGATATCCTCATCTTCTCCCGGGACTTGAAGGAACACACCTTGCACGTCAGACAAGTGCTCCAAAGACTCTTGGATAATAAGTTACTCGTCAAGGTGGAGAAGTGTGAATTCCATGTCACCTCCGTGGCCTTCCTGGGTTACATCTTTGAGAGTGGGCAAGTGAGGACTGATCCGGTGAAGATTCAGGCAGTGGCAGAGTGGCCCGAACCTGCATCCCTTAAACAGCTTCAACGGTTCCTGGGGTTTGCTCATTTTTACCGCAGGTTTATCAGGGACTATAGTCGGGTGGCCTCCCCTCTCACAAAACTCACCTCATCTGTATCCCCCTTTACTTGGACCCCTGAGGCTGACCACGCTCGGAACCTTAAGCAGCACGGGGCGGTGGTTGGTGACACACCGCAGCAAACGCGCATCCTCCGGGTACCCAACTCTTCTCTCACCTCCGGGGTTAGGAGGGGGGGTTCAATGTCTCTTAACTTCATGGACCTGAAGAGGCGTTTCACGTCAGCAACCAGTCCTCATCCAGCCAGACCCGTCTCATCAGTTCATTGTGGAGGTGGATACCTCAGACATGGGGGTCAGAGCCATTCTATCTCAGCGAGCCTCGTCAGACCAAAAGCTCCACCCTTGTGCTTTCTTCTCTTGCCAGCTGTCCCCCGCTGAGTGCAATTACGACACAGGAAATCGGGAGCTGCTTGCAGCTAAGTTCGTCTTAGAGGAATGGAGACATCGGCTGGAGGGGGCTGAGCATCCCTTTATAGTCTGGACTGATCACAAGAACCTGTCCTACATTTAAGCTGCCAAGCGCCTAAACTCCCATCAAGCCCGGTGGACACTGTTCTTTGGGCGATTCAACTTCACCCTCACCTACCGCCCAGGTTCCAGAGACATTAAGCCGGATGTCCTTTCACAACAATGCATCCCTGATGAGGCCATTACCAATCCTGACACCATCTTACCCTCCTCCTGTGTGGTGGTTGAGTCTCTTGTGAAGCAGGCTCAACGGACTCAACCAGACCCAGGTACTGGCCCACCAAATCACCTACCTGTATGTACCAGATTCCGTCCGTTCTCAAGTCCTCCAGTGGGCGCATGCTTCCCGGTTTGCCTGTCACCCTGGAATTAGCCGGACCTTGTCCCTCCTGAAGCGGCAGTTCTGGTGGCCTACCATGGATGCAGACACCTGTGCCTTTGTGTCCGCCTGCACTGTGTGCACTCGGACCAACCCAACCCACTACCGCCTGCTTCCTCCCGCCAGCCCTCGCCCTTCTCCTTCACTCATCTCAGCGCTCCAGTCCTCTGCCTCGGCCTGCTTCATCCCCACATCATCCACCTCCATTGCCCACTTTCCAAGCAATATAACCTGCTTCATTTATCTCCACGTTGGTCTGTGTCTGCGTTTGAGTCCACATCGCTACTCACAACATTTTTAACATAAGTTAAAAATGTGTGTTAAGTGGAAATACTGGCAAAGTTAATACACTCTGAAATGGAACAGGTTCATCCTCTGGACACAATCAGTGCACTCACCTAAATTCCTGACATTTTGACCTTAAAAATAAATTGCAAGAGGAAAAGTTTGGAAATCATTATAATCCTAGAGATTAATTCTTTGAGAAACATAAAAATCAATCATTTCATGTATGATAGAGATGCTACAGGGGAGAACAGGGAGTCAACACATTTTTGACAGTTATCCTCAGGGGACTGTGCCTTCTAAAGAGCAAAGAGCTAACTGAAAATCCATCGCCATGGGGTAAATAATGGTCCAGTAAACATTTGGCCAAAAGGTGATACTACAAGAAAGGTCATGAGTCAGTGTATCTTCCTCTTGAGGTCATGAATATCTACAGCAGATGTTAAGAAACTATCAACATTTAATTCTTCACAGATCAACAAATTGCGGGAAGCGAGTTCAGTGAAATTTTAGGATATCACCCCTTTGGAAACCATGAAGGCAAACTTCCTTCATCTCTGGCCAGCAGTTGCTGAGGTATCCTACTTTAAATTGAAGTGTTAAGAAGAGATGGTGACAGATTACTTAGAAATATGAGACCACTTTTGCGAGGTCACCTGCAGTTTAGGGTTTAGCAGCCGAGGTTGGTATGTTACCAATCACGGGGGAATGGAGGTGGCTGCCTGAGGAACAAACAAGCAGGAGGAGGTGCAATGCTGAGGAGTAGGCCTGGTATAGCAGCAGCTGATGGCAGCCTGACTCTGAAACATGCTCCGGCATGCCAGTGTTCAATTAGAGGTGTGGCTTTCACATATTTGCACCTCCAGCAGGAGAAACAGCCACTTCTTTAGCACAAAAATGACTGCTAGAACTTCATTTAGGACACCTGTGGACACTGTGTCTACATGTTAATTAAAAGAAGCCCTTGGAAGCTCAATTTGCCAGCTGTTCTTTCATATTTAAAGAGAGGAAAAAAAATTAAAAATTCTTTGCAGCAGGATTCACCAAACGGCAGCTGCCTCCTCCCTCGACAGAAAAGACTACAGCCCTTTAATCAGAGATTGCACAGTATCTCCACAACAAAAACCTATTTCTATGTTGGTATTCTTTATTTACACAGAACACGACAACGCCCTCACAACTCTGCCCCACACTGCGGTTGTAGATAGTGAACTGGCATTCTGCAACGACCAGTGCATTAGAAACAATGGAATCACATGGTACGGGGTGAAGTAGCTTTGCGATCTGTAAATATTTCCGGTTGTGGTTCCCCTAGTTAGAGTTATGGCTAACTGCTGCTGGCTGCTTTAAAACCTCTTGGTTGTGAGTCATACTCAGCAAATGTCACAGCCTTGACTTGTCATTCCACCTTGCCAGCTCACACCATTTATACAAACAGTTGATTCAGTGCTGTTATTGACTCCTCAGCCATCTCAAAGGTGCAAGATTGACCTGCCAATACACCTCCAGGACGTTTGCACAGATGGTGAGGAGTAACAGAGATGCAACAGACGCTGATCAAAATGGGATGTATGAAAGGAAATACAGAACAACAATACAACTCTTTTTGTTTCTGTAGGAGACACTAAAATAAAACCAACCACCTGAATTGTGCACTCAACATGTACCTTTTACCTATACACAGACAAACCCATTAGCTCTTCACTCGACTCTATTTAAACCAAAAACCAAGTTTTGAGTAATAGTGGAAAAACCCTCAACTTTACTGCTGGGTCAGATTGGTCATAAAAACAACATAAAACATTCTTCTATACTATGCAGGCACAACTGAGTGAAACTTGCTTGCCTTTTACTTTTCAAAACATAAAACCATGGCAGCCCTTCAGAAAAGGAAAAATCCAACCAGCACTGAAGGGGGAATCCTTTTTACATTAACCTTTTGAGACTTTTTGCACCAGACAACAATCTGCATCAACAACCCAATACTTAATAAATTCTGAACCCTAACGCATGCTGTTGAATTTATTTTTTTGTTTGTTTTTTTGTGGAAAAACAACAGCTATGCTTTTCCTAAAAGCCCCTTCATGCAGTCCTTCTCCTTACAGAAGCTTTCTTATCCTGACTGGAACTTATGCATCTTTTGTGAGACTTTAAACAATAAATCCATAATTGTAGACCCATTAATTGAATGTCTTTTTCCATATTTTGATCATCAATTGGTGTTAGCTTTGATGTGAATAGCCATATTTGTTTTCCATAGTGCTTTGGTAGAGGTCAGAGGTTTCTTTCCAACTGATGAGAGGATGATCCGACTATCAATGCGCGTGCACGCAGCATACTAATGTCAGAAGTGCTGTAATCTCCTCCAAATCTATTGTGTCCTCCACAGCTAGAGGGTAGTGTTGTGATTTATCACTGTTCTACTTCAAAATAGTAACATCAACAGAGGCAGGAATTAGTGAGTACATATCCCTAGAGTAAAAAAAAAATATGTCACCTTCCTACTACATTTCTCGAGATTTTTCGCTAACACTCGCACAAAATGAAGATATCTTCACCTCTGATGCTTCATTTTTTGTTCCATCTGTCTCTCACAATCCTTGTAGAAGTGTAATATTTATTCCATAGCTCATTAAAGACCCACATAGCGGCAATGCATTGTCAGACAAGAGCAGAAACACAGAAGAAGTCAATGACAGCTGTGATGTATGTTAGCCGTTAGCCTCCTCAGAGCTGATGAGAGAAACGATGAACCCTGCCCCGTGTGTGTCGAGTTGCAAAGTCATTGTTTGCAGCAGCATTAGCATTCATCTGAACTGCATGTCTAAAAGACTGTATAGCATCAGAGAGTGCAAAATCAGGTCTGCAGTGCTGCTTATGTCAGCGCTGCACGTCTACATCCCCGTGTCTTTATTTTCATGCCAGCACAAGCCTTGTTATATTTGGCATGTTGCTACGGAAACTGGCCTTCATTTAAGAACTATTGTTGCCTCTTCCTTGAAGGGTAGAACAAACTGTGCTGAGGCTTTTCTTTCCATTTCTGAAGTATCTAGATGACATGGAGCTCAGGTACAGCAGACTTTAAAGGAACAAGGAACAGGAACAAAAAAGAAAGAAAAAACTGTGAGGCAACTCATTATTTATTATTAAGCAAAGCTGTGCAGTAATCACTTCTCAGTTCCAGGCCCAGATCCAGCTGAATAATGTGCAGCAAGCACAGACACATACACAGTTGCAACACAAGACAACATGGACACACAGAAGTAACACTGTGCCCATCGGCAGCAGCACCGCCTCAGCTCACTCTGAATAATCGGGTTTATTTAGCCGTTTAATGTGATGCTGCCTCAGGATGGCGCCCACAAAGTCCACAACATTTCTAACAGTTGTGACAAAAGTGAAAAATAAAACAGAGGTTGCAGCAGCAGCTAACAGCCTCTATGGTGCTGCTGCCTTTATCTGCTTCTCTGGGGCACTTCTGTCCAAACCCCATTTATTTTTAATTGCTTTTGTCCGCATCTTTGTTTATGTCTCTGTGGCCTCCGATAAGCAAGGAAGTAATGGGAAATTAATTTGAATACATTTACAGAGGTAACTATAATAAGATACTAGAGATTTTGTAATTTATTCATTTCTGTGGTTGACTATGTATTGATACATATTGATTGTTTACGGACCTGAGTAAAGTATTTACTCCATTAAGATGGAATATTGTATCAATTTAGTTGGGAAAAACAGCATTGATTCAAACAAATCATTTGCCGATGTTGTTCAAATATCTTATTCTCATTTATCTACTCAGGACAGTAATATAACCTTATGGACAAAGAAAGTCAGGAGGACTTCGGGACACCTTCTTATCCTTTTTTAAACAATGGACTTTATTGAAACTGAAGACAGATTTAAATTTTGCCTCACAGAGCAGGAAAATTTAGATAATTGGTATGATACTTTAATTGATTAAACAGGAAATAGAAGTTGAAGGTAAAGTTGGGGAAAATCACTCTACTGGAATAAAGAATGGGAATTTATATGGCAGTCTATGCATGAAGCTGAAAATACACTATATTGCCAAAAGTATTGGGACGTCTGCCATTACACGCACATGAACTTTAATGACATCCCATTCTTAATCGTAGGGTTTAATATGGAGTTGACCCTTTGCAGCTATAACAGCTTCAACTTTTATGGGAAGGCTTTCCACAAGGTTTAGGAGCGTGTTAATGGGAATTTTTGACCATTCTTCTAGAAGCACATTTGTGAAGTCAGGCACTGATGTTGGATGAGAAGGCCTGGCTTGCAGTCTCCACTCTAATGCATCCCAAAGGTCTTCTATGGGGTTAAAGTCAGCACTCTGTGGAGACCAGTCAAGTTCCTCCACACCAAACTCGCTCTTCCATGTCTTTCTGGACCTTGCTTTGTGCACTGGTGCGCAGTCATGTTGGAACCCAAAGGGGAAATACCCAAACTGTTCCCACAAAGTTAGGAGCATGAAATTGTCCAAAATGTCTTGGTATACAGCAGCATTAAGAGTTCCTTTGTCTGGAACTAACAACCCCTGAAAAACAACCCCACACCATAATCCCTCCACCAAACTTTACACTTGGCACAATGCAGTCAGGCAAGTATCGTCCTCCTGGCAACCGCCAAACCCAGACTTGTCCATTGGATTTCCAGACAGAGAAGCATGATTCGTTACTCCAGAGAACACGTCTCCACTGCTCTAGAGTGCAGCGGCGGCCTGCTTTACACCACTGCATCCATTGCTTTGCATCTCACTTGGTGATGTGAAGCTTGGATGCAGCTGCTCGGCCATGGAAACCCATTCCATGAAGCCCTTTACGCACTGTTCTTGAGCTAATCTGAAGGCCACACGAAATTTGGAGGTCTGCAGCTATGGACTCTGCAGAAAGTTGGCAACTTCCACGCACTGTGCGCCTCAGCATGCACCAAACCAGCTCTGATTTTACATGGGCTACTATTTTGTGGTTGAGTTTCTGTTGTTCCCAATTGCTTCAACTTGGTTATAATACCACTAACAGTTGACCGTGGAATATTTAGTAGCAAGGAGATTTCACAAATTACTTATTGCACAGGTGGCATCCTATCACGGTACCATGCTAAAATGTAGGTAAATAACTTACTCGGAGAAAGAAAGGGAAAAGAGGAGAAAATTCTTTATCATGAAAAAAGATTTGTAATAATTTGTGTGCTTGCTTGTTTGTTTATTCTTTATGGATTGTTGTTAGATTGCTGTAAGAATAATTTAATTAATTAATCTCACAGGTGTGTCATGTCCTTGCATTCATGTACAGTGCAGTAAAAATAAAAATAATAAAAATAATAAATATCTGTAGCCCCCCCCCACACAGCCACCAAGGTTAAAATGAAAAGCTATTTAACCAAACAGGAATTCAATAAAACACTCTGATTTATTAACATTAACTGCTCTTAATTCACAAAAAGTCTCTGCCAAGATCAAATCATGAAACTGGTCATATTCCACAATTTTCATTGTTCTGACAAATGCCACAGAAAAAGACTGAGCACTACTGAAAAGACTCACACCTGGTCTGTAAAATCTTCGGCTTCAAACGTATGTTATTATGTTATTCTGTCATTTTTAAAACACTCACATTAACAAATATAAAATTAAAATCTATCAAAATTCAGTTAGGAATATAAGCAGATACCTGATGGAGGTTTGTCACTTTTATAAAATACATTGATTATTGATCACAGTTTTTACAAAAGTAAGCGATGATTGAATAGGTTCCCCAGATTAGAGTGTCCTTGATCATCTCCCAAAGCCTCATTATCTGATAAAAATCAAAATGCTCAATTTTCTGTCACGAGATAAATAAATCCTCATTTTATCAGTCAATTCTAGAATTTTTTAGATTTCTATTCCAATTATAACTCTATCGTCTAAGAATTTTAGCTGTGACACATATGTCAAATCAACATAGAATGAGGGAAAAAAAAATCACTGTCACTGTCAAATGTTCACTGTCCTGCACACAACACACTATAAACTTAGAGATCAATAATTACTACGACCAGAATCACAAATAAGTGGAGGTGGAGTTTGTGAGGAAACATCTGAATAAAGTCATGACTTCCTGAGCCTCGCTGTTTTTGATCAGATACACATTAAGCAATAAAACTGCACTGACATCAGCTGTCGCAAATAATAGAGCTGCTGCAGGTGTTTTTGATCTGTAGACATTACCTGATGTCTGCGTGTGTGCAACACTTTTAACACTGGATTCAGTGTGGATTCGAAGCCTTGAATGTAGCCAGACCTTCCCCCATTCCTTTTGTTAATTTAATAAAATCTGTCAAAAAAAGTATATCCTGGCTCTTAGCCACAGCACAGCACAGCGATGACCTGTCATGCTGGTTCATGTGCATGCTTGCACAGCAGTTTATTTACACACATTGTAAAGCATGGCAGGGCTATTAATAGTGTGATCTCTTGTCAAAGCAGATGCCATCTTCTGGCTGCAGCAGAGAGGAAAAACAACAAATCACCATCTACTTCCAGCTGCTGAAAACTGATCTGAGTCCAGACTGAGGGCCATTTTATAGAGCATGAGCTCCCAAAGCTCTGAAGTGATCAATAAATCAATAAAGTGGAGCTGATTAAACCAACTGTAAAAATGTCTAGGTGTTATTCTTCCAGAGAAGTGGACAGAGGGAGTTCCAGTTACGGAAAAGTTGAGTGTTCTCAAATGTTGGTTGTGATTGGTCGGCCAAATAGAATTCTAATTACCATCTGTAATATCACATCCTCACAGATTGTTTAACTCTATTTGGTGGATATTCTTTACAATGTCATAAATAACTTGAGCTTACAAGTAATAACGTCTATTAAGATATTAGATTATGTTACTAATAGAGGTGGGGAAAAAATATTAGTGTATTTTGTTTCTTTTTTTTTTTCTAGGGAATGATTTTAAAATTGTATTTTCTCCCAGGAATAAATATATTATTTTTTTATAGTAGCACTGACAAGGATGATGTGACATCATCAGTTTCAGGACAAACTTTTTTTTTTTCTAAAAACACAATTCCAGACATGACCAAAGCTGTATACAAAACTCTGTTAGGACAGCTATCATATTGAGTTGACCTAACCACCATAACAGCTCATCTTGCCGTCACCATTCAGAGCTAAAAACAGAGCAAGATGACAGGCAGCAGCAAGCCAGCAGACCCTGGATGGGACTAAACTCCCAAGTCCCTGTACATCGTGTTGGAAAATACAGGGTGTACAATTTGTAACTGCAGTGTATTATTCAGTCAAGGAAGTTTTTCTCAGAGACAGCCATTCCTCAAATATACAACCTATGTCCCCCGTGAGTACCCCTCACAGCCCATTACATCACAGAAGAGTGGTCATTGTCCTTTCACATCGTCCAGACAAGAGTCATGCAGGAGTCTCACACAGGCAATCTCGGCTGAATTACTCATCTCAGAAGGACAGTGCTTTATTTACAGACAGTGCCAGTAAAATGGGTGTTGGTCCACAGTTAGAAAGAAGAAAATTGTGACAATCAAGTAGTTTGATTAAGAAAGAGGAATAAAATCCTAAGGGGACCTGATGATGTGAGAGTTTGTTCTCCATTCTGGTACAGAGAGACCCTGAAAATTTAAAATAAAGTAAGAAGCTGTGCAGGTTTGGGCTGATTGACTATACACAGAGTAAAATGCAGATATTGTGTTGTTTAAACATGAACACAAAGGTCTGATATCTCTTGATAAAAATTAGCACATCTTCCTGGTCCCAGTGCCCAAGAGGAGTCGTCCAATTGAGCTGAACGACTACAGGCCCATAGCACTGACCCCCCACATTATGAAGGTCATGGAGAGGCTGCTCCTGGCACATCTCAGACCAGTGGTGTGTCCATCACAGGACCCGCTGCAGTTTGCCAACCAGCCCCATGTCGGTGTACACTATGCCATCATCTGTCTGCTGCAGAAGGCACATTCTGCATTGGACAGACAAAACACCACTTTCAACACCATCTTGTTACTCCAGCTGCAGGCTACTGAAGGCGAACCTGGAGGACATGCGGGTGGATTCTCCTCTGATCGCAAGGATCACAGACTACCTGACAGGCAGACCGCAGTTTGTAAGATTACAGCACTGTGTGTCTGAACATCTGATCTGCAACACTGGGGCCCCCCAGGGAACGGTAGTGTCCCCCTTCCTCTTCATCACCTACACTTCTGACTTTCAGTACAGCACTGAGTCATGTCATCTGCAGAAATTCTCAGATGACATGGCCATAGTCAGGTGTGTGGTGGACCGATTTGTATGTTGGTGTGTGGAACAGAGGATGCCGACCAAACTGCTGGCCATAATGGACAGTAACTCCCACCCCCTGCATTAAAATGTGAACATTCTGAGGAGCAGCTTCAGAAACAGATTGATCCAACCACGCTGCTACAAGGAACGATACAGGATGTCGTTCCACCCCAGTGCAATCAGGATTTTCAACACCTCTGTTATTAGACACTACACACTTTACCAGTTAAAATCCTTTACCTCCTCCTACATGCAATAAACTCTGCACTCTGCACGACGTCTGCATATATTGGAAGATTTTTACAACTGCCTATACCGTTTACATTTTTCTACTTTTTTTTTTATTTTATACTTTTACATTTTATAGTTTTATATCTCCTATTGGTCCTGTAACTGAACATCCTTGCTGCCGTGATGAATTAATTTCCAGCAGGGATTAATAAAATCATCTCTATCTCTATCTTGTAATCTCAGCCCCTGTGAATAGAGTGAATGAGGCAGCCATTTTGTTTTGTGGCCTGTGAAGTTGCTGAGTGTTTTTTCCTGACAGACAGCATATCTTCACGGTCGGAGCCGGCAAAGAGATCGGAACGAATGTTGCTGATATTTTTAGGTGAGTGATTCACACACATACATACACCTCTCTTTTCTCCACACGGTCACTTTTTGACTTCTTAATGGCATCTGAGCGGTAACGAGCAGGATGAAAGGGCTCACAGTGTTTTCAAAGTCGGAAACAAAATCCGACTTTGAACACGGCTGAAAATAGCTGCATCTTAATGAGGTGAGAGCAGAAAGACCTTGTCTCGCACCTCCATCAGCATGCAGATGTGAGTGACAGACCATCGAATATCAGGTCCTATATCTGATTAACATGCTGCCAATCTGAGGTTCAGGATGACCGAAGCGTTCAGGTACAGACACATCTGGTCTGCACCGCTGTGGCCTCTCAGTCCTAGTTCCACATGAACCAACCTGCTGACACGTCATTCTGCTGCTGCTGAGCCTAATGTACACACTGATCCTCTGCTGCCAGCGGGAAATCTGACAATCACAAGCAGTCAGCACTGCAACTCGGCCTGGTCATGAAAGGAGTTGTCCAATAATCAGTCAGGTGATCAACTGACATTTAATCGCCAACTTCTTCATCAATCAATTAATCGTTTTTCTGGTCAAAATCCAAACACTTGCTACCTCCAGCTGCTGAACTCTGAGGCTTTGCTGCAATTTGCTGACAGAAAAATACACATAAGGATTTTCAGATTCAACTTTGAGTGTTTAGTATGAATATCTATGTGTATAATATGTGCTTTTTCATGTGTTTTCTGTATATAATACATACATTGTCCTGTCTGTATATAACAAGAATATTATGTATCATCAGAATGCACATTATGTATAATACAGTATTCTTATTATCTGTTTATATGTGTATATTGTGTTTACACATAGTGTACATTGTCTGTATGTAGACACTGTATAATGTCTCTACTCCTAGAGAAACAAATTCTGTGTATGTGTGAACACGCTTGGCCAAATTAATGTGATTCTGATTATGAAGAGGGCAAGTAAATTGCAGACTTGGGCTAGTTAAATCAGGCAATCCACAAACCCCAAATCAAGAAAACGCAATGTTTTTACTAGAGCAGATGGAAAAAGTGTCAGTTTATGTTTAGAAACACATTCGCTGCAGGAAGGCATTCCGGAGAAAGAAACCTGGTAACTCTACCCAACCATCAACCATCTGTCTAGGAATAAAAGAGGGCAGGAGTCTCTGCAGATACACAATGACTGAAAGTTCCGTTTGTATGGGTCGAGACAGTTTTTTAAAGGCTGTTCCTGCAGATCAGTCTGGACTGAAAATGATGTTAGTCGGAGCTGAGAAGAAGCACCTTTTGCTGAGACACAGTTGCTGTGGAAATCCAAGCGCTCACATACTGACACACATATGTGTTGCCATGGTTACCAACAGAATTCAAGTAAATACCTGCAAAGATGTACAGATTTTCTTTGGGCTTCACAGCAGTTAAAAATGCACATCTAATATAACTTAATCTATAAGTTATTCAAAGTGCTGCAATTGGTCCATTTTATTCTGTAGCCCCCTTGCACACATGGACCTTGACCTCCTGTCAGCTCGTCTTGGTTATATCCACATGGCCTTCAAAGAGATCCATGGTATCATATGGTTGTATTTTTATAAACCTTTCTCCCCTGAAGATTATTTTTTCTTATGAGAGAGTGTTAACAGTTGGGACACAGTGTCGTTGTTAGCTCGACCCTGTGGGCTCTGAGCGGCACTGACAGATCTGCGTATGACTGCTGAATTAGTGAGCATGGTGTGTTTTACAGTTGAACATTCTTTTGTAACCATCCTAACTTCAAAGACACTTTGGAGGCAGAAATGTCCCAAACTTTGATTTAGCTAAGGGAGGCTGGCGGTGGGAGGGTTCTGGATGAAGGCTGTGGCTCCTCCGCAACCACGACAAAGACGACGCACAGCACTTCAAAGCACAGCTGCTCCTCTGTGGTAGCTGCTCACTATTTTCGCTGCTTCTGATACATGAACCGTTATTCCTCCAACACAATGTGAAAGTGACTGTATCAGTAACCAGTGCAGGGGCAGCAATCATCTGGAGGAAAATATCTGGATAATCCTGGTCCCCAGAAGGACAAGGAGATCTAGTGACAGCATTTAAAGCCACTAACATTTGCAGCTTTAACACTCAATGTCACCAGCATTTAACACTTGCATTTCACAGCAAAATTAAAAACTGACGACTAATACCAGTACCTTCAAAGTAGGGATGGGCAATAAATTAAATTAATTTGAGTTTTTGTATGATGTGAAAAATGCTTAAAATGTTAAATCAAGATTGATGCTTCCTCTATCATTTATGAACCAGCTTCAGTAATTCTCTGAAATTCCCACAATGCAGGGGGTGTTTCAACACTCGCAGGTACATAAACAACAAGCGTGAATAATGAGAGACACTAAAGATGAAAAATAATACCAAAGAAAAGTAGTTATGTTACTTCAGTCATACAAAGATGGGGTTGTTTTGCAAGTTCGAACATGGAACAGAACATTGTGCTGTGCAAAGTACCTAAAAGCGCTGCACAAACAATCTGTTCCAACACCTGAAATAGAAGCATCCAGTGAAATGGGAACAATGTGTGTGTCACTGAAATTCTATCTACTGCTAAAAACAACTAACATTAGTCATTTTGTTTTCCAGCTTTACCACGTACAACAAGACGGGGGGGGGCACACGTGGAAAAAGATTACGGAAATGTGGTGCCCTATACACAGCAAAAAAAGCCTGATATTTATTTAAGCAGCAAATATTTTAAGGGTATATCAGCATTACCCTTTTTGTTCAACGAAACATGAGAGAAACCCCAATGCCCATCATGTGAAAGGAAGCATTGAGAACTCAGTCTAACACACAACATTCAACTTCCCAAACCCAAACAAGATGGGCTGTAGCTGTAGCACTTCACATCAATCCAAGAATGGCTACTGTGACTGGCCATTAAAAAAAAACAAAAAAAAAACAGAAATGGATAATAAGAGTGTTGGAATGCAATTGTTTAACTGGCAAGGTTTTAATATCACACTTTCTTTCATGGCTTTAATTTAGCTAATTTGGTTAATCACTCATAAACCGTCTGACAGTGCTAGCCTCCTTTTCGATTAAGATTATTTTAAGAATATTTTCTCAAAATCTTGGACATCTATTCCATTACAGTACTTTTTATCTGAAACTAATGTGTCAACCAAATATCAAGTATGATGTATAACAAAACTAGGCTTGTAGGGTGTGATATTCTGCACTGTGCACAAATATTCTTCAATACTACAACACATGGTGAATACTAGTGTTTCAGGCAGCCTTTTGCCATGTGTTTGTCATGCATGTTTATATTGTTATGACAATAAAAATATGATTTATCGTCAGTACTATCTAAAAGTGGGTGAAATTTTAAGGGCTCCTCAGCAAGACTGTTATATGATTAAAAGCTCCGCAAAAGCTATTAAGATTACTATAGGAATCTGCTCATACTGATTTTTTGGTAAAATGTCACGTTATCTCATACAATTTTGTCCGACCAAACATTTAACAAGAATTATGACTGATTCAAAGTCATATGGCTCTGGTTAAGAATAAACACATCAAGACAGACATCGGGGCAAACTTTATATTTAAAAGGTGCTATGACAAAACATATTACAACAATACTTAATGTTACTGCCACTATAAAGCAACAATTGCAAATTGGAGTTGTTCAGAAGATTCTTTTAGATTTTAATAAAGGTTCAGGAAATAAACACAAATTAATTCATAACAAGATAGTTTCACTTAGGTGACAGCTTTATACATTTTTCCATACTGAATGTATGTACATATTATTTGGATGTTAAATACAAAACTGAAATTAAATTAAAGTCCGGAGGATCATATAGACACTGACGGTACTTGCAAATACCCGCATGTAGTCATGTATTAAGACTGTTTCATTTCCTGAAAAGAAATGAAGATTTGTGTCACTGGTGGCTCAGGCAAAGGTAAATTTAGCATTCTACATTACATGAGAACATCAGAGAAGGGGGGAAAACTCTCTGCAACCATCTTTACTCGGCCGTTTTCCAAAGCAATGTTGCTTTGATTAAGGGGATTTCCAAAGATTATATTCTCCCACAAACTAGAAAGGCATTATCAGCATTAAAGCAGCGATGCCTTGAGCTATGCTGGAGATCTGTGGATGAGATCAGGATTAGACACGCTGAGGCGTAGACCTGACAGCTCATCACAGCTTAACACAGGCAGGATCCCCGGGACACCGCCATGATATCCTTCCATCTCCAAGATGTTTGGAGGAGCAGGGGAGGGAGGGCTACACTGCACTTTTGGGAAAGAACTTTTATAGTTCCCACTTGGTTCAAAAAGGCTTCACACACCCAAGAAAACACACTTTGAGGAGTTCATCTGGAGGGGACACACATCTGTGTCTCACTGGGTTAAATAACTTGCTGGTAAATGTGCCTGCAAGAGTGTTTCCCCCTGTGGAACTGTGACAGGGAGAGCTGTTTGTTCCTGTTTACTCACAAAGCACTGTAATCTGCTCATCCTGCTCTTCCCTTCACAAACACCAGTATGGCCCCACCCCTTCCTGTTTCTCCCTGTTGACTTTCACAATATACAAATTTGCACTCATGTGCCCCTCAGGTGCGCTTTCTCGCTGAGGGGTGCAAGACACACCCAAAGTAAAGTGAAGTCCCAACTCTATAGTGTTGTTCTCCATCACCTCCCTCCTGCACCCTGCACCCTACAATGCTCCATAAGTGCACATCAGACCTCACTTGCTTAAGCGTCTTACCAAAAATCCTTTTAGTGTCATGATATTTTGAGCAGCGAACCAATGAGAAAGCATTATAGAATAAATAAATGAACAATTCAACTACTAGCAAAAAGTATAAAAGATCGTGTAAAATTAAAGCTGTAATTAGAGACATGCATTAGCTGTACTAACAGGTAAGCTAAAATATAAAAGTCAATTTACCTGTTTGTCAGGCATCAGCCTCAATAATTCGCTCAGGTGTTTAAGCCGTCTTCTCCTGCAGTTACTAATTCTCCTAATGATACACTGCGGGTGATTTGCGATCATTTATAGCGACAGCACAGTAAACAACGTAAATTCAGTGCCATGTCTCTTTGTTTATCTATTTTTTTATTATTATGTATTTTTTGCTAGTGCAATGCTTGGCTCCTGAACACAAACAGAAGTGATGTAATAAGTGCGGTGTAAAGAACTGTTCCAATTCTGCTTTTAAAAGCTTCGGTCCCTTGCACATTTACACCCTTAAAGTGCATGTTTAGCATGTGCGCACTTCTAAGGAGCCTTAAGGGCATAATGTGGACAGTGGGTAAGGACCTTTGGAGGAGATTATGTTATGGCTCCAGCCCGCACAACCATGTCTAAGCAGTGATGGATGGATGGTTGGATGGAATTACCAAAAGAACTCAAAAATGATCAGATTTGGATGAAATTGGGTGTGTAACTTAGTACCAATTTTCAAACATGGACATAACTCACACTAGAGGACAGACCTTCATGAAAAAAAAAAAAAATGTTTTTGTCTTACAGCAAGGAAAAGGGAAAGATGTTTGACTTTTGGAGATATCCAGATCTGGATCTGGTCTGGATCATTTTCAAATGTGAAAAACCTAATAGATTGATTTTTATGAAACTTTTTATGAAATAAATATTACAGCTTTTCAGGAACCCTGGAGCTTATCTGGATCCTGATCCAGAACCAATAACCAATAGGTTGGTCCTGGTCCCCAACAGGACTCTCAAAAGCTCTCAGAAATGTAAAAACATGACATGTTTGCTTCTGCACCTTCAGGGCTGAAGTGGAGTCAATATAATCTAGCTGTTGTTTTTTTTTTTTTACATGGCAAATTAAATGGTGTAACCATAATGAGGTGAGGTTTCTCTGCAGCTGTATTTCCTTTTTAGATTTTTAGCACCTCGATACGGCTGGCGCCATGTAATTAACGACGGTGCATCATTCATCTTCCAACCCTCCTCCTCCTTCTTTTCTGCTGTATCATGGGACAACAAGGAGGCATTTAGTAAATCATGACAACTCCTCATCGTCCAGGATGCAAACAAGAGCATCGCTGCTGCAGGTATGCTGCTACACTTACTGCTGGACAGCTAGATAGTCTACTCATTACTACCTCTGACATGGTTCTAATTTCAATGGGTATTTCTCAGAGTTCGTAGTGCTAATACCACCAGTGGGCCCCGACTGCAGATGTAGCTTACGAACAAAGATCTACTCATTTCTTTGGAGCACATTAAAACATTGAGGTGCAACCGTTACATTTCTATTGGCCACATAATTCATTTAACAAGCATATATGGTGAATGTTTGGCCAGAGGAGTTGTATGTCTGTAAGAGGACTGCATGATCATTAAGGTGTAATTAGATGGAATTATAAAGTACTAATGAGACCTTCCTGCAGGCAGTGAGGTTTGTTAGCATTTTACAACATAAATCTATACAACTTATGAAAAATTTCTGCAATAATGTTTCATGCATTCGGAGAAGAAATAAAATGTTTTTTCATACTGTTGAAGTAAAGTGGCAAAACATGATTCATTTCACTGCAAATTTCTGTTTTCTAAAAGAACAAACTGACAATTCAGTCTAACGTTGTAAATTTTAAAGGAAAGGAAGCGTATGTAACTGAAAGTACAGTGAATGTTTATGTTTGGTAGCATTTTTTAGCTAAAGAAATAAAGAAAAATCTTAATTGTAATTTCTCTTACCTGTTTGATTTGTTTCTTAGCGATACATTTTCTATGCTACAATCAAAAAGGAAAATCGTTGAAAACCCCTAATTTTAATAGTCACAGTGACTGATAAAATCAAACAACAAACAGTCCAACAAGTACGTGAAACTCCCAGACGACCAACAGAATTGGAACAACATTCGTCTGTGTTTCCGACCATGTAACAATGTGTTGCCATTGTGTTTCATCATCTGTGGCTGCATTTAAGAACCTTCTTGAGTTACTAAATTATATTTTAAGTCTTATTTTTCTTGCTATTTAGCACAGGCTGCTACACACAAGACATAAAACTGAAATGACCCCTAAATCTTTCTCATTTAATAAAATCCCTGATTTTCTGAAGATGTGTCCAAGCTACATAATATGTTAAATGCTCTTTAAAATTCTACCTTATTAGTTCTTTAATGAAAGAAAAAGAAAAGTTTTTTTAAGATATATTTTGTGAAGTTTTCATCCCTCAATGTTTGGGAAATAGGTGTTTTACTGGTGAAAGTAAAATGAAGTAGTAGATGACCTGCTGGCCAAATGATA
>KV751334.1:12350692-12363782 GCA_001698575.1 Mola mola | reverse complement strand
TGTACATGAGAATTTTTCTGCAAGAATGTTGAGTTGTTAATGTTTTTTTAAAAATACACATGTAAAGAAAAAAAGGGGATATTTTAGGACTTTTACCATCTCACTCTTAAAAATTCTGAAAAAACATGAAAGTGACAACAGATACAGTTCAACAATAAACAAATATAATAATGACACACATGAACCAAAGAACAGCGATCAAGATTTCACGATTAATCTAAGCAGCAACACTGTTACCATGGAAACTTTGTTATCACAGTTTTATCATTTTACACTGCAAAAAAAATGAACATTTTAAGGGAACACAATCATATAAAAAACCACAAAAGGCCAAGGTATCAGGCTTTCTTTCTAAACCACATAAAGACGTTTTTTTTCATGTGTTAGGAAGCTCATGAAAGGGCCTCAGCCAGATCTACTTTAGCTATGACCACACCTGATCAATTTTTCAACGGGTCTTTGAAGTTGCCCCTGTCGAACACACAATCGCATTTCCTTTTATGGCGAGGCCTCTTCCCCTTTTAAGGATGCCACTAGGAGACTCAATAATGCATTAAAAAACAGGGCATTGTGCATTGTGCAATGCTGGCCTAGAAGGAGTATGTAAATGAGCCCTATGTAAGAAGGCCAAACATGAGGGCCACTCCCACACATCGCTCTGATCCTAGCTCTGCATGTTTAAGATGAGATGTTTTCTCTCTCTGGATGAGTTCTAGCCCCACTCTGGGAGAGGACACCATGTTTTGCTTATGTTCTCAATGGAACCTTTTGTGGAGCAAAGAAATAAACTGCACTGAAATAAACAGTTCCACATTTTCTTGGACATACAATCAGGCCTGATGTCTAGAGCAGGAGAGCAACTCCTCTAAGTCGGAGTGGAGTGCGAGATGGTTTCCATAACAATGACTATTCAGACCAACATTTATGAGGGCTTTTTTTTTTTTGGTCTTTGTTAGTCATCTTCCATAATTGACCTCTTTCTGGTGATGCTGGCTGACTGAGTCCATTGTTTCTTCCTAAAAAAGCCTTGACGAATGAACCCCCCCACATACACACATAGAGGCAGGAGGGAGAGGCAACAAAAAGCTAATCAGAGCAGTGAATGAGGCCTGGACAGCGGAGCTGAGAGTGAAGCAGCTGCTTTGCAAAGACAATAACATTCCTCTCTTTCCTCTGCTCCCTGAAAAATCAGCCTGTCCACATCTTCATGGAAACGTCCACATCCGTGCTCACGCTAAAGCTCCAGCAGCAATTCAATGATACACAAACAGGGTTGTCTACATAATAAAAGATCATGTTTTAAACATGGTGACTGGTTTGTTTTAAAGAGGATCTCAAGGTCGGCATATACCTTTTTGTATTGACTGATTGATTTACAATGAGTTAATGGGCGATGAAGCTCATCTTAATTTAATTTCCTGACAATTTTTCACTTTGATTTGTAGACTTATAAACTAAATGCTTAAAAAGCTTGTGAAAACTCACTGCTCATATACATCTCGCAGGTTGCTACTATGCAGGGCTATCTAAGAATCACCTCTAGAGGTGTGAAGTGGTTTTACAAGACAGGGTGGGCCAGGACTAGCTCGTTAACATGCTGAATATAGCTGGTATCTCTGCAACACAACATAGACAGGTTGTACATAACGTCAGTGCTGTTACTTCTCTGTTTAATAAAATTATGGAGCTAAAATCATGGTCATATCTTTGAATTGTATAAAGTTGTTCTGGAAGTCTAGGAACAAAAGAAAATGTTACTATAGCTATATAAACTGGGTCACCCACCAGTCAGCATGTCTCACACTGCAGCTTTGTTACCACAGACTGGATTTCACTTGATTTATCTAATGCTCCGCAAGTTAGTCCACACCAGCTCAGCACATCAAGAAAAGAGTTCACAATTTGCAACCAACAGTCACTTAGCATTATTCGTGGGCCAGCAGACTTGGCCTTTCCATAATTACCTGCTAACAGAGCCATCTGAGACAATCAGGGGTCATAATGCTGAGGAGGGCTGATTCAGCAGCTCTGAAGACACTGACTGACAACAGGCCCCATGGTGACAACGGTGGCACCGCTAATAAAAAACAGTTTAATTACAACCCTAGACATCTTTTGCTCATTACTGTTTGTTTTCACGCCACACAACAGTGATGGACCATTTTCAGATTAAGGGGAGTAGTCACATGACTTGTCAGCAGATTGTCTAAAGGGCCCTGCTGATGACAGGGTCAACAAAAGCAGCAACAAAATGACTTCCTGCTCCCGTCCGTCAGTCTTTCTTCCTCCTCGTTAACCCCTGCTCCGTCAGGATGACCTCTTCAGTTCAGTGGATGCATTAAAGATTAAGAAGGAGTCCAGTTAACACAGAGGCAGGAGAAAAACGGGGAGCTCACTAACTCACTTTAAACTCCTCACTTCTTGTCCTGATGCAATTAGTTCACTGTCCTCGCCAACTATACCAGCAGCAGTACAAAATACCAGACATTAAAAAAGGTCTAGTTCTAAACTTTTGCCTGAAAATATCTTAGAAACTCGTTCCGCAAGTACATCCTACATCTGGACTTTAATCTGGTTTTTTTCCAGTTATTTTCAGAAGAGGACAGAAATAAGATCAGTACCCACATCTGAGCTGCTGAATGAGACTCTGCACAAGCCTCTGAACATATCAAGGTAAGAAATATGTTTTCCTGCTGTTTGGAAAAGTAGCTGCAGGTGGCCCAACATGACAAAAATCCAGTGCAATGCTGTCAGACCAAGATCCTTAGTCCGACAGATGGAGGTTACTGCTGCAGCCCATCGCCCTGTCAACACGCTTTTCTTCAGCTTATCCAAAAGCGAAATATGAGCCACTTCCTGTTCAGGGAAACATCGCTGGAGGATGCCATTTTCAAGGTCAAGTTTGGTTTTAGGTAGTGTGTCGATATGCTGAACTATCAGACTCTCACATCCTACGTCAAATTTTAAATCCCATCAAACAAATCAATGCTGGCTCATAAGAATAGTGCAATTTTGCTTAACTGACCTCTCCAACAGTTGTTGTTGGAACCATATTTTTAGACCTGAAGAAGACATTTGATACTGTCAAATGTTCAGTATGCTACAAACTAGCAGGTTTTAATTTCTCCCCTAATGTACTGAAATGGATGAAGTCCAATCCGTCAGACCAGTGTTCCCCCTAGGATCGCAGGTTTGCAAATTCATTAACCAGTCATCTCATCCCAAAGTCTTTGTGGCTGGAAAGATAATCCAAACAGTATCACATGTTATTACCTTGGAATAATCCTTGACTCAACACTATACTTCAAAAACAAGTGGGAAAAGTCATACAAATAACCAAATACAACTTGGTAAATTTTAGGTACATAGGAAATTTCTGTCAACCTCAGCTGCAAAACTTTATATGAATGCATTGATCATTTCCCACCTAACATACCGCATGACAAGCCGGAAACAAGCAAAAGATATTTTTGATTTAAAAAAATATCTTCTCCATATAAAAAAACAAGTTCTCAAAATTTTGCACAATCAATCTAATATCTTCAATCATTGTAGCATTCTTAAGAATTATGATATTTTTAAGCGTAGAAAACCCCTTCAAACACACTGACTATGTTCAAAATCCTAAATGGCGAGGCTCCACCACCACTCAGTATATTCATTGTGCAGAAAAGTTCAAACAGGCCTACAAGATCTGTTATAGAGGAGATTGTGTTGTCTGTAAGAGCCTGTCAGCTATGAAACACAATACCACCTAATGTAAGAAACTCTCCCTCTCATCAAACATACACACACTGTGTCAAGACTTGATTTTTGGAAAATCAGAAATGTGAACACTGACAATTCTAAATTATATATTGCTAATCAGTCCATTACTGTTATTACTGCTATTACTACCTTATTATTTCCAATGTGCTCCATGTACTACCTGCTTCCAGACAACTGGCTTTACTCAGCCTAGCTATGTATGACTACTAATATTTGTATTAACAATCTATGTCACTCCATACCCAACATACCTATGTACAAATTTGCACCATGGTCTACATATCTCATATACACTCTCATATGAAATTCACTAATGTGCTAACATTAAACTGGATCTTATAATGGTTTCATCAGGATTAACATAAAGGATGGTGTCCACTAAACTGGAAGACTCATACCTGGCCTGGAAAGATGGCCTTAAAGTATAAGGGAAGGCCCTTTACGGTGCAAGAAAAGATTACTATTCAGCATTAATAGAAGAAAATAAGTATAGGTAAGTATTCTTTTCAGCACTGTAGCCAGGCTGACTGAGAGTCATCATTCTATTGAACCAAGCATTACTATAACCCGCACCAGTAATGATTTTATAAATTTCTTAAATAATAAAATTATACTCAGAGAAAATATCCTTCACCTCACAGATTCCAGTTCGACAACGGGTCGATAGAGGCAGCTAGAATTCCTGATATGTGTTTGGAGAGCTTCTATCCAATTTCCCTTCATTAGCTAATCCCAACATTATCTTCATCTAATCCGTCAACTTGTCCATTAAAACCTATACCTTATAGGCTGGTCAAAGACATTATACCTTTAGTTAGTACTCGCCTACTGAATATTATCAATACATCTCTTGTAAAAGGTTATGTGCCCCAGTCTTTTAGTGTAGCTGGAATTAAACTGCTCTTTAAAAAACCTACCGTGGATCCAGAAATTCTAGCCAACTATAGAACAATATCCAACCTCCCCTTTCTTTCAAAGATTGTAGAGAAAGCAGTAGCCAGTTACTGACTATCTATGACTGACTATGACTTTCTTCAGGATAATAGTCTATTTGATGATTTCCAGTCTGGTTTTAGAAGCATCTCAGCACAGAAACGGCATTGGTTAAAGTTACAAATGACCTCCTCACTGCATCTGATGAGGGACTTATCTCTGTACTAGTCTTATTAGATCTTAGTGCAGCTTTTGACATTATTGATCATCAGATCCTACTACACACACTGGAACACCAAATTTGCATTAGATGAACTGATTTAAAATGGTTTAAATCCCACTAATCTGATGGAATTTGTTCATGTTAATGATGAATCATCCAGATGATTCCACATTAGTCACAAGCCCCACATGCTTCTGTGCTTGGACCAACAAAATTCACTCTATACCTGCCTCCTTTAGGTACTATTAATTAAGAAAGCAATCCATGAATTGTCATTGCTATGCAGATGATACACAGTTATGCTTATCAATGAAGCCAGATGAAAGCTAATCTAGCTAAATCTGCCTAGCTAAACTCCAGGCATATTTTAAGGACATAAAATAAACTTGCAATAACATTTCTAGTGTAGTTAATAGCAAATAAAATGCTATTTACTTCCAAAATTTTTACTTGGCCAAAACTGTTTTGCACTGCTTTGTAGTGCCTTCTCATGCTAATCAGTCCTAGTAGCAACAAAACTCCATACTGGAGTAACTTTAAAATAAAGATGTATTTCATGGAATTTTACAATTTAAAAAGAGCCGGACATAGTTGAAAAATACAAGAGTTCTCCTTTAAGTAAGAAGTTGTGTGAGGTTTAAAGAATGTCTCTGTCGAATTCCAACATGAATTTCAGATGCTGCTGTCATGGTCACTGTCAAAATAATCTGCCATAAAGGGAGGTTAAGACATTGTGGCTCTGCATTTGTTGATGAAGTGGGTCTTTCGGGCCAGACCCGCTGCTGACGGTGCACGGCAGTGCTGTCAGCCAGTAAGCTGCTGACCAAAGCCTGAGGCCACCGCTCCATTTGGTTATCAGCACAGAGACAAGCTGGAAAACCTTATCCAGGTAAAAGTCAATACACTTGCCTCTCCTAATGCAGTGCCCCTTACAGGAAAGAAAAATGTTTCAAAGAGGACCCAGATTCCAATCTGTGGGGAAAAAAACGGCAGAGCTGTCCTTTAAATTGCAGCGTTCAAGGTGACTTCATCAAGGGTCTCTGTTCAAAGCAGTCTATCAGGATCCATGTTTTACTGCATTTTTTTTAATCCACAAATAGTGATCTGTAAACAAGGTTCCAATGTGTAGATTTGCACCAACCAACTCCTGCTTCAAGACACATGGAGGCCAGAGACAAAACATAACAGCAAGTTCCATTTAGAGTCTACCAGCTCTACCAGAAATGTGCGACGGACATGTTTGTAACCAAGATTAGAGCTAGCTTAGTTTAGCTAAAATAAGTTTGCAGTTAAAACCATCACATGCAGTTGTTAGTTCTAGAGAAGGGTAACCTTTGAGTTAAGGTTGTCTGTTGTGGAGGACAAAATTGTAAAAATAATGAAATTAATAAATCTAGGCATTATTAAAGCATTATTTCTAAAATGCTTGGATGTTTAGTTTTTTTTAGGGTTTTTTTGGATTTGGTTTGGTTTTTTTAAATCTTATTAAGGCCTATTTCTTAAATTTAACACACTTTGGTCAATTTCTGTTATTTTTGTTCTAATAAATAAAGTGACTATGTTTTACATTTATTTTTAATGCATCATATATTTATTACTTTAATACTTTTGATTTTGGCAGATTTAGTCCTCCATAGAGAGCCATATATAACTGGCACAAAAAGCCTCAATGACCACTAATGGTTATGTTGTAATTAAATTTATACAAATACAGCACTAAATGTTAATTAAATGTGAAGTTAAATCACAGGTTGAGCACCTTCCACTTTATAATTCCACTGATAACATTGATGCTAACGTGAATCAAAATCACTTCATTTTAAATTGTAGCATAAAAGTTAGGAAATAAAATTGTGGTCACTTAATTGAATATCTGTACCATGCACACTGCAGCAGGCACGTTCACAGATTTAATTTGACATGTAAATACATCATGTTCTGAATTTACGCTTGTTCACAGGAAATTAAGGTGAAAATCAGAGTCAGAGAAGTTAATGTCGCTCCACCATGTCTTCTGCTCTGTCCACAAGTGTACTCTAATCGGCAGGTAAGCGGTGACGTAAACCTGAGCTAAACTAATCTGTTATTCATGAAAGCCCTCACATACATGAGTAGCTTCCATGTCAAGGAGCCTGCTAGTTTCTCGCCACTCTCTCCAGACACACGTTAGACGTGGTGTCGGTCAGCTGGGCGGCTGTCATGTGGTTAAGAGAGGAAAGGCGAGGATGAACGACTGTGACTCGGCCGGCAACACCAAGATATTCTATTTTCGTGACCTTTATTAAACACCACAATTAATGTCAAGAATCTGCTGGCCTAAAATTTTAATTTTGGAAGTCCGTTCCCGTTTTTCTATTCTTGTACTAAGCAGTCAATGTGTGTGTGTGTGTGTGTGTGTGTGTGTGTGTGTGTGTGTGTGTGTGTGTCTCTCACCACACACACACACACATCAGGTGAGTAGACGCTGAGAAAGTGTTGCTATGATACCGGGTGAGACTTGTGAGGAAGTTCATTAAAAGGTGAGGTCCGACTGATGCTCCACTGAGACAGGAACCAAACGAGAGCAGCTTTTGTCCATGCAGCTCATCACTACGACACAAACACGAGCTGACATGGTCCACATACACTATAGCACTCACACTGTGAGAAAATACAGATTCACACTGGACAAAAACCTAAAAATATGACAAGGTTCAGCTTGTCAGGTTAAAACTGCAACATGTTCATCTTCTCTGTGTTATATATTGTAATATGAACTTGATGAGTAGAATAGCACTGTTTGGAAATAATTAATTGTTCTAGAACTTTTTTAAGCAGGATTTAAATTAAAAAAAAATAAGAATCAGTCCTATCTGATAAATAAACAGATAATAAAAATAATGGAAGACAAACTAACTTTGTACGTGTCGATTAGAACCAACTTGAAACAGAAAATTATCAACTGACGATCATTTCATTCAGTTGTGTATCTGAGCACCAAGAACACTCAGTTTCAGGATTCAGAGACTCAGGGGAGAAATCCCAATTTCCTGAGCTTCAAGGGTCTAAAATTTCACAAAATACATCCTTTTGTGAAAATTAGTCCAGTATGTAACTCAAAAAGGCCACTCATGGGGAAAACCAGACTAAATCAGCAGTAAATCGCTTTTTCTGCCACTAACTGCATTCACAATGGTATTGAGAGTGTCTGGTACCGTGGAGTAGTGAAACGCCAGTGTGTTTTTGACTCAATAACTGGAGACAACCGAGGGTATAGTGAACATCTTACTCTCTGCCTAAGAATGTCTTTAAAATAAATATATTTTTATTTTGTTATTTACAAAAAAGGAACTGTGTATTGTTTTTTCAGTGTATAATGTCTCTAACCTCCCTACAACTACATTTAAAGTTGAATACAGAAAAATGCACTACGGTATTTTGTCCATTTTGTCAGAAAAATATTACAAGCCCCTTTTACATTTATAATTTTCTTAAATCTGATTTTGCAAAAAATAATGATAATAATCAAATCATTAATTTTATTAGGGATGGTATGAGGACTTAAAGTTTCAGAGTAAATAATTTCATTTTAGTTTGTGACTGTGGTTTTGATCAGTTTTGAGAATAAATGCAATGCAGACGGTAATCATGTGTTTAGACAGAGTAACTATCCACCTGTAACACTTGTGTCAGTATGGAAGCCCCAGTAGCGGTAGTAGCTTCAAGTTCTCTGTCGGTGTGAATAGCTTTTGTTCTTGCTCCAAAAACAGCACTTTTCTAACCCAAACTGTGACTTGCTATTTATGATTTCCCTTGGAAGTTGACTCAAACACAACAAATACACATTTTGAAAGTGATGAAACTCAGGTCTGATCACACACAGACCCCACTGCATGATGGGATACACAGACATCTTCATTTTTACCTTAAAAACATTTGGCACATCGGAAAAATGAAGGTCTACCACAAAATTCATGGATTACGTATAAATGCAGCAAAAGCAATGATCATCAATTGAGCAATTTTGAGCACAAACACCAAATTGAGTCTGGCTTTTCAAGCAAGAGTATTAGCTGCTTTCTTTTATTTCATATCATTGAAGAGACAAAATATGGAACGTGTAGATGTCATTTATCTGTAAAATCAAGCAACTGTTAGTTTTAGCTCAACTAATAAAGCACATTAAAAACACAGCAAACTGGAGAAAAAAAACACTAAATCTTTTCTGAGCTTTTCAGGCCGTTTGAAGAATCAACAACATGGTTGAGTGTAAACCTGAAGAATAAATGACTCACTTTCCATTTTATTTCTATTGAAGAGAGCTGCAGGAGCTCAGTTCCCCTCACCAGAACAGCAAGGTGACTGAGCTAGACGGAGCAATAGAAACTGAAACAATGATGAGAATCAGTCAGGACCAACTGACAAAGAGCAAAACAAAGCAGAAAAAGGATGTTGATGTTAGGGATGAAAGGTTCTGAATTTATAAATAAAGATGATCTGGAATAAAAGCAGGTTTACATCACACACTGTTTCAGTCAGTGTTTAAGACAAAATGGGTTAATTAATCGCAGCCTCTTTGCTCTACAAGCCCAACTGCAGCGGCACTTTTCTGAGATTCTCTGGAACCACTGTGGACTCTTTGGTAATAAGAAGCCGTCACACAACTGCATGGTGACAAAAAGCTGGGATGGACAGCAGGAGGAGGTATGAGTCTGCCACAGCTGGTCTGAGACCTGTTTACCAGCCTGATATGTACACTAGAACATATTTAAAATGGAAGTAAGAGGTTTTCATGATGGGCAGATAATTTGGCTTGTTACAGATGCTGTTAGTTACTGCTAGCTCATTTTGTCATGCAACTTACATTAGCAGTGTTATTAGATGTCTCAGCTGCTACTGCTACTGCTTGCTGCTGTATTCCCTGTGGTCAAACTGACCTCTGTCATGTTTTGGCTTCCCTTGGGCTGCTTTTTTTGGTCCCATTCAGGTCATGTTTGGAAAGTCCTTGGACTTGAAGATTCTTGCTGATACACAACCTTGCTACAGATGTTTAAAGTATGTATGGAACTGAAGGGATTACACCTATTGAACTGCTTTTAATGTGAAGGATCAGCAAAGGAAGTATTCACTGGTGGTCACTTGAAAGATTAAAAAAAAACATTAAGAAAAAGCTGAACAGAGTAAATTGTCAAGATCAATTCATAGCAACCTTCTCATCTCTTTAAAATTAGGATTTCCTAAAACGTCAGGCTGTTCTTTCAAAGTTTGTTTTTCCAACATCGCCACTTCCATCCTTCATTCTGGGCGGTGTCAGACTAAATCCAGGATTCCATCACGTTCGATTGAAAATAACCTGGATCAAAACATTGATGCACACACACTGCTGATCTTCAGCAAGGCTCAACATTTTTAACTTTGTCTGAGGCAGGAGCGATCTTTGTGACCCATTAACCAATGTACAGGACTGTTCTAACACTGACAGAGTTCCGTCCCTCAGGAAGAGTCATCACAGGGTTTCCTGATAAATGGCTCCTAATTAAAGCAGTTCTCATGCCTTCTGGTGATGATTAAAAAGAGCAAACACAAAAAAAGGGACAAGTCACAACAGCCTTGAGAGCACAAGGACAAAAGACGGCAGATTTATAGTCCCTGGAGAGCCAACAGATCAACAGGGACTGCTTCCTGGTGCTGATATCTGGATGCCCTTCAGTAAGTTCACCCCACCAAATACACAAACACACGCACATCAGCACCAACTGACTGACTGTACTGTGAGGATCAAACCCTAGAAAGATACAGTTTATCTACAAGATTCAAGACTGGAAACATCCTAACAGTTACACCGATCAAAGAGCAAAAGGAAGGCTTACATGCCTCAAAGAACTTTACTATAAATTTGAAATGTAATGATTCTCTGTGATTTGAATACTATTCGATATATTAATTCAGTTATCCATTCGATTGATATCAGAAATGAATCAATTCACATTTTAAACAACAGGGGGCACTTGTGCCATATACTCTGGCCTCGTTTTACATGCGCATACCAGCAATCAAACGTGAACAACACTGGTAAACAAGGCGGAGATACCACGCTGTCATTCGGGTCGAAGGCGTGGCAGCATTTTGGCTTCTGAAGAACTGAAAATAAAAGAAGTGAAATGATGACCAATTAGACAAAAACTATGCAAAAATTCCAAAAAGGTACTGACCTACATATTAAACGACACCACAACAAGAAGCGTTGGTGGCCTTCATGTGAGCCACAAAAGCTATTAAAAAGGCCAAACAACACTAACAAGCTGAGATGCAGCCACACTTGCAGAAATGAGTGCAAGGGCCATGGAGAAAAAAATTATAGGAAAATCATAAGCAAAAAATCGTGAACTAAATCGAATCATGAGAATTTTTACATCCCTAACACTTCCCTAAAACTGTTGAAAATGAAACAATGAATGTCAATTAATATTTTCTTAATACTTACGGCTGTGTGCAAAAATTCCACCACTCAGAAGCAGCTGCAGACTAAATCCTCTGTTTTTATTGACGTTTTAAGGCTGAATTAAGCATCTCAACTCACCAGAGTAACATTCATAACATTTAGACAGGTGGTACAATGATGGTAAGATGCTCAGGTGAAATAGGAGCCGGGAGACATGTTGGATGAGATCAGTTTGAAGTAGGGATGGGCATTTCAAGCACAAATGCAATTCGATGAATATTCAAATATTTGACTTTTTCAACACTCTTCAAACGGGTACACAGATGAGTCGGCCAGTATTTGCCTTTCTATACTCAGCCTGGACAAATACTATTCGATTCTGAAAAACCTCACCCTCGACAAATGCACATCAGTCATCAAACTTACTTTTTCTGGTGACACAGGTGATCGTGGATGGTCGATCTGTGGGCAGCAGCCCAATTTCTGTTGGTGGCTTTGCTCCAAATGACAGATCAAAGTTTCTGTAGATTTGTTAAATGCTAGCTTTGCCTGGAAGAGTTTGCACTCCACCTCATTTTCATTTATTTTGTACGAACTCTACACAAAATGCTTTGACGGCTGTAGTAGTCTTTGAATGTTTCTGCTGTTTGTATAGGTAATCTAAGATGTAGCAGCAGTTAGAACGCTGACAAATGCTATACTGCCCTCAAAATGGGAAAGACTGTGCTACGCAGGATTCATTGGAAGTAACACAATATCACCAGTTATCGCGTTATTTACGTGTTCCTGTGAAATTTTCAGACAAACTTGTAATAAGGAAAACTTTCCAATTTTTGTAATTTTTTTTAAATATTCGAAAATTGTGACCCATCCCTAGTTTGGAGAATTACAACATCCTTTCTGCACTCAGGTCAAACCATCAAAGAGACACATTTATTGTCCAGCAATGTTGGACTTCTTCTAACATGGTATGATTGTGTTCATACACACTGTTGTTCGAAGAGTCCATGTAGCAGGAGGCAGGAAAAAGAACGGAGTTGAATTTCGTGGAGAAAGTTGTTTATGTGTATGGATCAGCCTCTGAGAGCAGAGCTGGCAGGCAACTGGCCCTTTCCACAAATCTGTTCTTTAAAACTGCAAGTTAGTCCTGCAGAAATCCCTAAACCTTCCCCTACATTAATCAGCGCTGCGGGAGTCTGTAATGAGCTGCTGTGGGATTAGCCCCACTTTGGTTTGAGTTGCTGGGAAAGTTCAGCTGCTTGCAAGCCTCCAGATGAAACAAAGGAAACCATCCCTCTGCGCGGCAGCATGTGACGACCACATCCCCTGCCTCCCCTTGCTGGGCAGGGGATGGAGGGATGTATGGATGGGGGGCGGGGGGGCGTCTCTGCCAACAGCTCCTCTGGCCTCTCAGATGTCCAATTACTAAGTAGAGCTGATGTATGATAAGGTTAGCAGTTAGCAGTGGTGGCCGACCACTGACTCATGTATGTGCAGACGAGAAATTAGTGCAGAAAAGAAACACGGCATTGTCTTTAAATGGCTTTTAGCTGATCTGAAAACAAAAGTTCAGCAACTTTAATGTCAACTGCAGCACTGTGAGACTAATGCAGGTGGTCTGCAGGATTGACAAAGTTAGAGAACATAGTTTAAAACCTGCTACACAACCACACCGGCCAGACAAAGTTGTTATGTCACATGTAAGGAGTAAGAAATGTTAAAAAAATGTGTTTAATTTGATATTC
>KV751334.1:12332815-12350558 GCA_001698575.1 Mola mola | reverse complement strand
AGAAAACTGCTTTCATTTATACCATCACAAGAGCCCATAAAGAAAACAAAATGCATCAGATGTGATTACCAGTACATAAATCAACATAGGGGACAATTTAGAAGTTTTTTTTATATTTCCACAGTCTTTTTTTGTCATTTTAGGAAACTGATTTGAAGTCGCTGAAAGACTTCAGACATGCAGAGTTAAAGTTAGTAGTATTTTCATAAAGAATCTGATGTCACAGCTCCAAACTACACGGTAATAACAAACTGAAACCTATCCAAAACTGTGATCACAGGATTGAAAACATAGTATATGTATTCCAGCTGAACATACCATTTCAGCTTTGTCATGAAACTGTACTTTTGTCCCATTAGTGGCTCGATGAACTCTGGATAGTGATCTCAGGTTAAGTTGGAGCTCAGGGCTCAAAGAAAATAAAAATGACATCATTAAGTGAGTCTGGGTGAAGATTTGGTAATTTACAAAGATCCTGTGATTTTATTTAAAAAAAAAAAAAAAGTTACCAGCATAATGAATTATGTGAATTGTTACATCTTTAATGTGAAATATCTCATTTTAATGTCCCCCACCATACATGTTCAGTTTGCTGGTTAATTCAGTGCCCATGACATAAGATGATTAGAATGATTAGAATGCAAGGAAAGGAATCTCCCTACAGACACATTAACTACTGGGGGTAACTTTAACAGACAGCACAACAATGCAATAAGCAGCCTTTCATTCAAAACTTCACTAAATCTGCTGATATACACATATTCTACATCACCAGCTTGTCTTTAATCATGTGACTGGTGCAAAACCAGAAGATAACAAATACCTCAGGTTGAAGATGCAAAAAATTCCAATTAAAATGGCAACACAGGTGTCTGCTAACTGAAGACATGATGAGATTCATAATCCCATGCTGGGCAACGACAAAGTAATTTCCTGTCTCCTTAAGATCTCACCTGCATCCCTCCGCTCCTAAACCAGACCCAGTATTTCCAAAAGTCCACAAAGGAGCTCGTACACTAACAGTTTCTCAGAGGAAAAAGCTACAGTGACTTGATTTCATCACTAAATTTTTTTATGCACTTATTTATTCTCCAACAATGCAACACTAAAAGCAGGAAAGCATCTGGTGTGATGACAAACCATTAAAACTTCAACAAAAACAACAACCTTAGTATATATAGATACCACATCTCCATTTTATCCCACTTGTACTGTATCGAGTTCCCCCCCGATACACATGAACATAATCATGTCATTTTACTTCGGTTTTAAAGGATCAAATAACTAATGAAAACAAACTGATGCGACAAATGAACACTTGGACATACATCAGTGTAATAAGAACTACCTAAAATGACAGATGCCATCCTTGGGAACAGTAAGTTCTGCTAACACAGATGCTGTAGCGCTGATGAGCTCCACTGCAGCCAGCCACCAGGGGGCCATCCAGATGTTTTGACATCACTTTTTGAGAGCTCTCACGTTGGCCATCTTTATATATAGACAATGTTTGAATAAGTAAACACCAACATGTCACAGTTGCTGTTTACTAGAGTTGTAACAATGTGACTCATTAAGCCAGTCGAGATATTAAGTAAGTTGCAGTATGCATTTTAAACAGAGGATGGTGCTGACCCTATAAAATATTACTTTGCTTTACGGTCTTTTTTCACCGCCTCCAGTCATTTCAACATGATTTCAACTATGCAGTAGGACCAAGAAGCTATTGCCCATATGTCAAGACGACTGTCT
The DNA here is from genome assembly GCA_001698575.1 of Mola mola. Lineage (NCBI taxonomy): Eukaryota > Metazoa > Chordata > Actinopteri > Tetraodontiformes > Molidae > Mola > Mola mola. The sequence goes on along the minus strand of KV751334.1, from coordinate 12,348,806 downwards.
CAAAAGGCGGAGCTATGGAGCAGAAACAGGGAGCGGAAGGGAGCTGAGTTGGTTTAGGAGTCTCATGTTTGATTCCCCCAGCTTTAGGACAGAAAATATTTAAATTTTCTTTTTTACAAAAAGGGGAAATGCGCATTGTTTTGCAGTTGGTAAAGTCTATAATCTTCCTACTTCGCAAGTAAAAAGGAATTCTTTAATTTAAAACTGTGGGAAAGTTGTGAATAGTATTGCATAGCGAGTCGAGGGATTCATTACATCCCTATTGTTAACTGTCACGAATCGCTCTGTTTGTCACTTAACTCAATGAAAGCCTGCAGGGCAAAAAAATCTCTTGTCAGCAAACCTCACAATGAATTCTGTTCAGTTTCGACCTGTGGGTACACACCCTGTAGCAGCAGAAATGCAAACGTATTTACTCTTTGTCAAGCTGCAGCATCACTCAGAAATAAAACCTGAAATGTTATCTATTAAGAGGCCTAAAAGAGAACATGACATTCTCTTTGGGGGAATTTATCAGAAGTCTAATATGACAGCATTCTGTGATGCATTAATGCCTTGCACACTAACAGGCACAGTATCACGCATACTGTGCACTTCAGTACAGCCTCAGTAAACATTATGGAAGTGGGACACACGATGTTCGTCATGACCTTTCCACACAGCACAGTCCTGGATATCCAACCATCCAGAAACACGTCTCATCACAGCAAAGTTCATTTAAAGCAGTTATTTTGAAGTGTGAGTTTCAGTAGCTGTCATCCAATACCAGAGCTGTCACAGAAGAGAAGCACCAATCATATTACAGCATTCCTCAGCTCAAGCTCCTCTTCGCAGATCAAACAAATTAAGCTGCGGACAAACATCAGCCTTTATCTGTTTCATCTGTTGACACCATCAACATCCGTCCGATCCCAAATCTGTCAGCTCACACCTGCCATTAACATGAACAATCATAACAGGGCTCATTTTTGCTTTTTATAAAAACAAACATAACCAGAAAAAACAGACACAATGTTTTTACACAAAGACAGAAGTAACTTCATGTCTAACATTGGCCAAATTTACAACAAAGCCCAACTAACTAATAATGAGTTATAAACAGTGTTACACAAAGTTCATAATGTTCTTCCTTGAAAATGACTCACAAAACTAAGTGATTTTTAAGGAGGATTGGAACTGTGTTTTCACAAAAATGCTAAATGTTGACAGAAAGAACAGGCTAGTAAAGTGACTCTGCCACAAACTGACACAACTTCATGTGTTGATTTAATGCTGAAAAGATGTCTGAGGATATTGTGGATAGTTCAATCCAGCTAAAACAGGCTATGTTTTCAAATATCTGCTGTTTACATGAGCAGGTAAGAGAGCCTCAACATGTAATTTCTCTACCAAATCTTAGGCATGATTATTAATGAGGTTTTACAATCAGGAAAGTAGGCAGTCTTTCAGGGGGATCCAGGACACATTCAAGTTGACACTGCCCAAAAATGACCCACCTAAGAAACTTGTCTGAGCAATCGGATATCAATGTATTTACATCCGAGTTAGCACTCGCTCACAATACACTACACTGTAAGAAAAATAAACTCCAACTGTAGCCCTCCTTGTGTCATATATCAGCTTTAATGGGGTGTGTGAGAGGCAGTAGTATCCATGATTAAAGATGATGCAGCTGTGGCCTTTTTTTCCAAGTTTAATGTAATAGTTGGAGAGCAGAAACAACTAATCTATTCCAGAAACTGATTAAATAGAAGAATTAAATGTTAAACTTGATCGTATTCAGCAGCAAGCAAACAAACCCTGATTGATGATGAGCTTCTTCACAGACATAAATAAAGGCAGCTACGAGACAATACATGGAGCCCAACTGACTGAAAGAAAGACAAACAACTCACCTCTACCTTACAAGTCAGTAAAAACTAATGCCATGATGCAAGAGAGAGCAAATAGAGCAGAGTGAGGAGGAATCAATGAATCCATTCTTTTTCAAGGACCAAAAACCCAGCAATCAAGGATAAAAGTAGTCAATATACATGTTAGACCTTGATATTGACTGGGAATGTGTGAGGGAGGAGAGGAAGACTAAGTCATACTCATCTATTTTGTAGCTCTAGACTTATTTTTGGTTTTCTAATCATCCCTCGTTTGCATTTACGTCCATCAGCTCCCGAAGGCAGCCCTGTCCCCCCCCTTCTCTGATCAACACAGGCTGTTACCTGGAGAGAAACAGGGTGTTATTAAAATGTGTTCTTCTTCACAATATGAACAGTGAAGACAGACTCCACTACATATTTAAAGCTCCGTCCCACAGTTAAAAAATAAGGCTTTTCTGCTGACAACTGGAAGCATTTACTTGCATTTTCTCTCCCTGCCAAAGGAAATAAAACTCCAATCGACATGGCCTCACACTGTGACCATGGAATGACCTCCAGGCTTCGTTCAGGCCGGGAGGCTATTTTGTCAAACCTGCTAATGAACACTTGTCTGCGTCCAACTGATTAACACACACCACTGAATAAAGTTCAAGCTTATTTCCTGGCATATGTTGACACAGACGTTAAAAGTGTGATTCTTTTTAGTCACGATCATCATTAGATCTGGGTGGAATTTAATTTCAGAGAAATGCAGCTGCTCTTGCGTGTACGCACAGGGGAAACTAAAGGTCATATTTTCCTGCTTAAAAAGGCAGGAAAATATTCAATAGTGTGTGCTGTGATTAAAAACATTGTTGTGCAGTGCTGACTGGGCTTTCTGTCTCTCTTTTCCCTGCATCCCCTCCCCCCCTGTCCAAACCAAAAACAGCATCAAAGCAATCAAAATGGTAATGTTAGGCATGAATGGGGCCCATCCCCCCTCCTCCTCCACCTCCTGCATGAAACTCTGCAGACTTTTCTCCTCTCCATGTTGGTGGGGGGGCATCCACCCCCTGCTCTCTCTCAAAATGGAAGCTTCCACTACCAAACTGAGAGAAGAAGAAAGGGTAAAGAAAATACACACTTTAACACAAACCAGAGGGCTTTAAACTCAGGATTCAGGCCAAAATTGGATTAACAGCTGGATGTCTCCCTTTTTTGTTGCTATGTGGCTTTTTCTCCCCCCATATACTGCAAGTTAAATGGGTTTAACTGCAACAAATCAAGTGCTTTGAAACTGCATTCCACAGGAAATGGGATCGATTTGAGTCAGGACGGATGGGGGGCTGAAAAGGGGGCCCGCTAACAACGTAAATAAAACACAATTAAGAGGCAGTTTAACAAAAAATCTACATATTTCCGTAAATTCCTCTCCTTTTTAATGTGAGCAAGTTGTGTGTGCGGCTGTCGGGCTGGGACCGACCGGCGGGGCGGTGCAAGCAGAAGCCGGAGCAGCCGGAGGAGCTGGCCGAGGTGCTGAACACCACCACTGCCTGCCTCTCGCAGCATCCGTCCGGAGCTGCTGCTACCCAACTATCCACGCAGCTCCAGATAACACACACCTCAAAGTTAATATAGGACACCGTATGCTCGACATTAAAGATAGTGAAAAAGCGAAAGCCTAACCGTGGGCCAATCAAAGACGTCGCTTTGGTCATGTGACCGAAAATAAATAATACCACCAGACTAAGTATAAAGTAACAAAACCAGGGTGTTTAACCATAAATAAGACACACCAAAAGAGGCTCCGAAATGACATCAACGGTTAGTTTACCCGGAAAAACTCAGACACTAATGTGTCGAAAAAGTGTGAGCCGGATAGTTAGCCAGGCTGCTCCTTTATTAGCCTCCACCGTTACTCTCCAGAAACATGTCGACCTACTCAAAATGGACGCTAAACATTTTTTGAATTACACAACTTTGAGACAGGAACCAGAACGTCGCACAACTAGCTGCACTACCCTGCAAAAGACAACAAAAAGAGGGGGGTTTTCAACAGTGTACTCTCACACCCTGTTTGTTGTTGTGGCTAGTTGTACCGGGAGAAAAAGCTTCCACACTGGGAGCAGAAATGGTAAAAAAAACAGCCAACCGTGAGAGTCTGGAATCATGGAGCTTACTTGTTTATCGCTTAGGGCTGTTATTCTTGTTTGCCTGTCGTGCAGTTGTCTCTTAAGCTCCCCTTCCTATAATCGAACAAAAACAGTTTCAGTGTAAATCACCATCTTCTTAACAATGAAACTTCACACCACGTATTTTTTCAGCAAAGTCACGACGGGGGTAGCCGCCGACATAAAGGGAAAGGGACAGGCTCGCTTGCAAGTAGGCTAGTGATGTTAACCGAGAAGAGATTTATGCTGATAAAGTTTCTCGCACACTCCCCAATCTGCCTGCCCGGATCGTATACAGCCGAGAAGCCTTCCGGGAAATATAACGTTTACCTGTGGGTCCTGCTTCATCTGTGCAACTAGTTTGTGAACGATGGAGGGTGTGAAACGGGAAATTATAAAAGTGTCTCAAGTTAAAGGGAGGAACAAAGCGGCGATGTTAGCCACAACGACTCAGTTTCTTCCACCTCATAAATATTCAGGTCGCGTCCTGATCGCCACACAGCACCACCGCATTACCACTCCAAATTCTTGTTGCTCGGAGTGAAGACCCGCGACAATTAGCCAAAGTGTCGTGAAAAGTGCACTTAATCGGACTTGGAGGTGGACGCTGTCTCGCCGGCGGACATTACAAGCGACACGTCGCATAGTTATTCCTTCGAAGTGTTAACCTCGCATCCCTTCAGATTCCCCCTTTCCTGCTCTCACTTGCTCGTAACACCAATAAGGGTAGAATAACACGATGTTTCATTTACCTGATGACATTGGATTTCTACTTTCAACGCCTCTTGCAGGCCTTGTAGTTCCATGTTCCGACCAGAAAAGCACTTTTCTCCCACTTTCGACGCGGATGAGACGAAGTTTAAGTGAATTAAAGATTTTTAAAGCGACAATAACAATTGAAAGAAGAACTACTCGGGCTGCAAAGCAAGTTCTCGCTTCTTTTACAGGCTAGGACTCATCACCCACTTTCCGCCCGTCTTCAAAAGTGCTCCAAACACGGCAGGAAGAGCCCAGGCCCCGCTCGGTTCCTCTCGAGATGACGATAGGACGTCGAGGGTTCCGACGGGGAAGCGGGTTCGCTGTTCTTTTGGTAATTTTAAGTTGAAAAACGGGGACTATATTTTGTCCGAGTCCGCGGCTTGATTTCACTTTGCCTGGGGAAAAGTTGCGCTTCGGCTGTCAATGGTAATTCTGAAGTTCCCGGATGGAGCAGAGCGAGCAGAAACCCCCCCCCCATACACACACAAACGCTCACTCACAGATCAGACATGCGCACTGCGCAGTCGTGGGCAACTACTTGGAATAGTGAGGAACAATTTTCATTATAACTCCTGTTTTTTACTTGATAATCAAACTACACGAATATAATGTTTTTTTTTAATTAGATTAAAGCATCTCTAAAAACTAAAACCATTTACTTTTTTTAATTTAATGATAGTATAAGAAGCCAAAAAGAGCCATCTGTTTGTACGAACTGATTAAATACATAATCAAAGTGTGTCATGATGTGTTTCGTGATGTATTTCTATGTTACCCTACTAAGGAAGTTTTAATTGTAAAGATTATTACTTTATATGATTCTAAAAAAAAACTACATGTCTTTGTTTCCTTTAGGAAAATAGACTGTTCTCAATGTCAAAAATAGCTAAATAAAATAAAATAAGAATTCTCATTCTTCCTGTTGAAGTAGGTATAATATTGTTTATTGTTCTGTATCAGATATTGTACTTGATTATTTAAAAAATGACATCATCCAAAAATATAGCTTTTCACGTAGAAGAGAATCTGGCACAGATATTTGGTGTGAGAAAAGAAGATGCAGAGGACAGGGATTTTCTGATTTGCTGTGGCGACTCGTGGAAAAGGCTAGGTAAAGCCGAAAGAAGAAGAAAAAATAATTGACTTAGACAACTTTACAAAACCAGCAGCGGGTGGTCGCATGTTGTACAAGTCATTATTGGATTACATTCTGACCAATAGTGCCCACAGTACCAAGAGTTGGGATTCTTTAAGCAGTCAGCAAACCCTGAACTCTTTCTACAATAAATTACATGTCACAGTAACTTTATTGGCTCTGAAAGTCTGTTTGGCTCATACAATGGCCCAGTGTTACTATGAATAACAACTACAGCCTTTGACCTTTTGTTAAGGCTCACCAGTCTGTGAAGTCATTTCCACCATTCAAACCTTTATGATTGTCATTAATACAGTTTTCTTTTCATTGTAAAGGTAGATTTATTTGATCTAATATCCTTAAAATTAATCTTAATCTAAACTAATTTAGGGCTTGAACTAAGAATCATTTTACTTGTTGACTGTCCTCTTTGTGAGGCCAATAGTTTGGTTTAGTCTATCATGCGTCATAACGCAGTGCAATATGTATATATATATTAATATTTCATGATGATCCACAGTTTAGCCACCTATTATTTTACTCTTTGGTTAAACATCTAATCTTAGTTTAAATTCTTCTTGCACTAGTACTTTAACTCAAGTAGTGTAGTAGTTCTAAATATTCTAAAAGGGTGCAGTTACACATCTATAATCATTCATCTCCTCTGGACTCCTACATTCGGCAGAAGAATCAAAAATGGCAGCAGCAGCATCCACAGCTACAATCACAAGTAAGTGAGATAGACATGGAGAACCTTGGGGTTTACGGAACATGAAAAACATCGATACAAATTAAGCCTCCAACCAAATCCGTCCAGCTGTACTTTTTGCCTCTTCAAACACAAAGAGCCAAATGTGGTAGCTTGTTCTCAGAAATCCAACCTCCTCTCCCCCATTTCTGTCAGTCTGACCCTCCTCCACCGCCTCCTTCCCCTCCTCCTCTTCCCGCCCTTTGCCTACACACCGAGCCGCCATTGGTCTGAGCTAGTTGCGAGTGCGGAGGGAAGGGAAGGAGAGCCAATTATCAAAACTCAGGGGAGGAGAGGGGCAGAGCCAAGAGCGTGAGTATGTGATCGGAGAGTCGATGAGGAGAAGCGATGGCAGTTAGTGTTTGACTTTATTGTTAACTTGATAGCGATTAACTTCTCATATTTAGAGCTGGCATTATCTCAATCTCGACACAGACGGCGGCTGAGTGTATGTTTTAACATACAAAGATCGAATGGCTGCCGGCATTTTGAAAGGAAGCACATACAGTAGCACCATGGAGAGAGGCAGCAGCTTGAGGGACTCAGAGACGGACATTACTATTCTTTCGCCGCTGCTGTGAAGCCATTTATTCATGACGGCGAACCCCCCTCCCCCCATGCTTTAGGAACACTCCACTGGGTTCATTAATGCAACCTTCAAATCCGCAGAGAATTCCCCTCAGACAGCAGTCGCCAATGAAGGTCTAAATTCTACATGAAACCTAAGCAAAGTTGTAGTTTGTAGTCAGCTTGCAGCGTTGACATAAAGTAGTCCCTCCCTCGCTCCCTCCGCCCGCTGTACCCCTCCCCCACCCGGTCGGCTCTGCTGCCGCATCAGCTGATATTTTTCATTTCACGGCTCACTGGTGAAACTTTTGAAGTCTTCCCTGTGGTGGCTTTCCATTCCAAGCTGCTGCGAGTTTTTAAGCCCCGCTTGCGCCGAATGGACGCAGGCTTCGGATAAACTGAGGCTGCCTCTGTCAACACGCCTGTGGATGCTATGGGCAATTCCAGCCACTGTCTCCCAAACCCTCTTTTATTTGAGTAATTTTGATTATGTCCTGCTTAAAGGTTGATTTTCAACTTAAGTCTTATTTCCTGGTATATAGGGGGCAAAATTTCACAAAATATGTTTTTGGTTTTTTGTTTTTATTTAATACAGTATGGAATGCAATGGTATGGGTCATATCAAAAAGCAAGGAAAATATGTTTTTTCCTGCCACTAACTGTACTCAAAACGTTATTGCAAGTGTCCGTTGACATGGAGTAGATCATATAGTGAAACCCCAGTTTGTTTTTGACTCAATAACTACTATATCCAAACTATATTGTTTTATTCATCATCTTCACAGTTTTTGCACAAAATTATACTAACTTTTCTTCTTCCCCAGAGTCTTTGCGCTTTATCATCCTGCAGGTTTTCTAGGTCACGGTGGGAGCTGCTGCTGTGGTCCTGCCTGACGCCTCCTGCCCTCATTAGGACAGGAGGTCTTGTGACTTGGATCCTCAGCTGGATTGCCCAGCGCAAATCTGGATCCGTGGATTACAACGACCTCTGGACCAACAGATTACACCTGTTTCTGGGTCAAGATATTTCTCATACATCTGGATTTATAGACTCATGAACTCCTACAGCTGCACGTCTGGAAGAAGGATCCCTCCTCCGTGGTTCTTCCTGAGGTTTCTTATTTTTCCCTGTTTAGGGTTTTTTGAGGTTTTCCTCACCTGTTTCGAGGGTCTAAGGGCAGAGGGTGTCAAATCTGTACAGTTTGTGAAAGCCCAGTGAGATAATTTGTAAATTGTGATTTTGGGCTATACAAATTGGACTTGATTTGATTTGAACATTGACAATTAAACCAGCTCAACCAGTGGCCTGGGGCCATGTGATATTACATATTAGATTATATATTACCAGTATCAATTTTCATTTTTATGTCATTTTTAATGACAGCTATTTTTATTCTCAACTTTTCACAAGTAGAGCAAGTAGAAACTAAAATGCATATTTCAATGACCAGTTAATTTCAATTTCAATTAATTTTCTTAAATTTAACTCATAATCTAAAAAGACATAAACAAACAGCAAAACTAGTGAGAAAAATATGTAAAGGAGACCAAAATCCTGCAAGGCTAATAGTCAATAGTAGAGTCCAAGCGTTTGATTTCAAAGGACAAAATCATTATTCTCTAACAGAAACAGAAATGTCACATGAAAAGGCAAAACTGAAATGGAAATTGTATTAAAAAAAAGTTACAACTAAAGTCGACAAAAGATAGACCAATGATATAAAAAATTTAATACAGAATCTTAGTTAATGCCTGATTTGGGGTCGAAGGCTAATCTTCAGATCCTGATCAGGATGGACTTGGGAGCTGATCAGTTTCAGTCCACAGTAGGAGTCCTGTATATTTACAAAAAATTGGCTGAGGCTTGTTTTGAAATGACTAAATTGTCCAATTTCATGAGTGAAAATCTGAATTTAGAGAAAAATAATTCCAGAACGTTTTTTGTCAGTCATTCTGAATACTGACACTGAATAGCTTTGTACACAAATTCACATATTTATAATCTGTTAATGTCAAATATGGATAAAATTATCAGTTTATGTTATAAAAGGGTAGAGATTTTTGTGAAACGGGAGAATAATGCAATGTTCATAAATTAGCCTGACAATGTGTTCAACAATATTGCAATAGGAAAGGTATTATTATATTTAGCTACAGGTTATTCTTAGGTGTCAGTATAATACCTATGTTAGTTACATTTGAAATGACCCAGAAAAACATGTTCTGCCACTGCAGGCTGCACAAACTTATTTTACTGGTAACGTGGTGGGATTGCAGCCCCTTGAGGTTAAAGTGGACTGAAGATGAACACATTTGTGTGAAAGTGAAGGCTTTGCGAACAAGAGGCTGGTTATTTATTTATAAATGATACATGAAAAATGGATAAATCACCCATGAAGAGATATAATCATCATATCTGAATTATTTTAATCTGAATGACATCTGTGTTAATAAAGAGAAAAACAAGCGAAAAGTAAATTTAATAATAATACAGAGTAAAAAAAAATACCCATATTCCTGCATTCAAAATGGCTGCCTTGAAAAAATTACGAATTATTTTTAGAAACAAAATACTTCAGGACGACATATAAATATTGATGAAATCATGTTTATTAATAATGTAGAAGAGAAAGCCAACATCTCTTCCGCTGATACCGCCAAAACTGAGGGACTCACATGTAATCTGATGATGAACGGAATAACAGGAGGAGGAGGAATGTTGAGAGTAGATTTGGGGTGAAATGTACCTCTATAGTGCAAACAAACATTTTCTACAACATCTGCTGTTTGAAAGGTCAGCAGAACTGACTGAACGGGTCACTGTCTTTCTGATTCTGTTTTTACACATTCGTTTGGAAATATCTACATCTGAAGTGCAGTCAGAGGAAGACAAGAAGGCTCACAAACAGATTTGACATCAGCTGGACGTTAGCTTTATGGTAGAGTCTTCCTCGGGCCAGGCCTCGGCAGCCATCTGTCAGCGCTGGCAGAAACCAGGAACGCCTGGCTGGGCCGCCGCTCACAGGAAGTGCTTCACCCGGAAAACTGCTGCTGCTGAACGCATGGGGGACAAGGAGGGACACAACTTTTATTTTGGTGGTTCGTGATGAAGCCGCAAAGCACACATCTCAAATCTACAAATGCCCCTGAATGCAACACGTCAACTGAAATTCAAGATGATGAGATTTAAATATTAATTTAACATCAATGAGTATCAGGCAAAATGTTCAAAGTACACAATCACTTCAGTACAACAGGGTAAAAATACTGCATAACACATCAAAGTTGTTTATCTGAAATTCTACCTGAGTACAGTACAGCAGTATTGGCAGCTCCTTGCACCAAAATACCATTAGTTAAAGTTCATAGTACTATCAGCATCTTATAGTAAAAGTATCAGCTGTACAAGCACAGCACTTTTTTTTTTTTTTTTTAAAATATGATTTAATCTTCTTTGTGTTTCTCTTTATTGTAGAACAATACTTACAGTACAAATACTGTATGATTTACTGTATGAATTCATTACTGGTGTGACAAAATAAAAGGATACTAGCTGTGGTTAAGAAATCGATACACTGGAGTAACTGATTCTGACTTGTACTTCAGTACTGTGATGAGTCAAAGTGACTGATACGAGGATATAATCTAACCTTAGCACTGATTCACAAAGAATACCAAATGTATTTCAGTGCAGTACTTTCCTGTATGGCTCACCTTGATGAGCTTTCAGTCAGTTCCCCTGTTCTTCATGAGTGACAGTTTTCCCTCAGGTTGTTCCGGATGTTGGATGTGGGATCATGAGTTCTTGTCTTCCTCTGCAGAATAACAAAGCAGAGAGGAAGAGGAACACAGGTGTAACAATGAAGGGATGTGAGGTCAAACCTGTCTCACTATTACTTCCTGAAGCTATACTGTTTGAAATAGCTGCAACATCCAAAGTTGGATACATGGACAACTATGACTCATGGACAAATAAACAATAACTGCTTCTGGATCAACAGATTTCTCATACATCTGGATTTATAGATCTCACGTACCTTTGGACTCATGGAAGCCTTATCTGTTCTTACTAATTTGTTATTTTCATGTTGTTGTGTTCTGTACAGTGAGACAATTTGTAATTTGTGATTTTGGGCTATACAAATTTGATTTGATTTGATTTGATTTGATTCCCAGTGTGTGTGTCATTTACACTGAGGAGTTGACTGTTAATGTGTCCTGATATCAGCAGAGACACTCCATCACTGAACTGCTGCTCTGACAGTTTTTTGTTTTGTTGCTTTTGTTGTTGTTTTTGTTTGTTGGTCAACGGCATTGCAGCACGCAGACGGAGCCATGAATACATTCTTCACTGCTGACGGAGAGATACTCTGACATTTGTACAGATTGTGTCTTTGGGCTTATGAGACTTAAATGTCAGCCAAGTGCAGTCAGAGAGCTGGCAGCTGGGATCAGAGAAAACACAGACACTGACCTGACACAAAACACCCCGCATCATCTGCATGACTGAACCAGAAACCTTGGGCCAGGTACTACAGGAGTATTTCTATTTTCACATACATTAATAAAGATGCCTGCTACACTCTTGTGGAAGTGTTGTGTTTAAGTACAGTACTGAGGCATGCTGAGGTTCTGTGACTGTGGGGGACCAGTCCTGCAGGATCCACACTCCAACATTCACAAGCTCGTTTATTATTGATTCATTCTTAAACATGTCAATTGTGTAATAAATACCAACATAAATCTGATGTAGCAGAAATCTAGAAATCTCTCACTTAAATGAATATGTAAATGTTTTATTTTGTTAGCATTTTGATTTATTGTCATATTGAGGTCCTAATTATTTAGTTTATCTTTGTTTAATCTTAGTATTCCATTAAAATACAAATATTAGTACAAACATTTCCTTTTAATTGCATTCAAAGTTCCCTATTGAAATTTAAAATTCGGGCAAAACATATTGGTATCATATAAAGTTGAAAACATTTGATATGGTCCATCCCTACTGTACACGAGGATGTTTTATATTCTTCAATTTTTTATTTCACTTCAGGAGGAAAATTGTGTAGTTTTTACTCAGTTCTATTTTCAATTGATCACTTTAATTATTGAATTATTTACCACAGTTGAGTCATCATGACAACGAAATACAATCAATAAATAAATACAAGACTATAGGCAACATTAAAGTTATGACCAAGTTAATGCAAAAATCATTACAATAATGAAATAAGTAACCTTTTAAATATTTGAATATTTTGTGTTCAGTACTTTAATTTCTGGTATTTAAAGTGTACACTTACTTTGTAAAACAGCTTATCATTTGTATTATTGCATCAACAGAGAGGTTAAAAACATTGATGTTGCAACTCTTCATATTTTCTTTAGAAAAAAAAAAGTCAAAAATGATACAGGATATTAAAGGTATCTGGTATTTCTCAACTTATGCTCTATTTCTTAAACTTTGAGGCTCTAAAACTTGACAAAAAAATTTGAATTACTCCAGTATGAAGTTTGGGTCTCTGGGACCAATTAGTGACCAAACACTGCTATAAAATGCAACAGCGTTGGGCAAGTCAAAGCATCTGCAATATATTGCTGTGTTTCGCCACTATATATTACAAATCCAAATTCAATTGCAAGGGTCTGGTAACATGTTTCACCTACATTGAAACGCCCATATATTTTTGACTCAATAACTAAATGTTGGCTTTAATGGGATATTCTGAAATTACTTTCTATCAAAAGACAATTAAACCTTTATTTTTGAAACAATAATTCATCTAAAATGGAGTATCTATTTATATGTATAAATCAGCTTGAGGTTATTCACTAAAATGTACCTCAGAAAATGAAAATACCCGTTGTACAAGCATCACTCGAGTATAATATTTCTGTCAAAGTCAGTTCGATGGTGACCACACACAGTGAACATGTTTGCTCTGAACACTCATAAATGGAAAGCAGCGGATGTCAACAGGAAGAAAACACATTAAAGCGGCCCTAAACTGTTGCTTCAGGGTGACAGCTGAGTACTTCGGTGAATACTAAAGTACAACCTTTATTATTTGACGCATCACTCTGGCTCATGACGACGCCGACTGTCAGAGTTAATGGCTGCTCTGCTCAGGCTGTCACTCACGAATAAGAAAGCACAAGTATTTCCTGCAAAGGGTTTCAGCTGAGCAGTTTTTCAGCACAAAAATACGTGCAATGGCACAGAAATAAGGCGGCTGTGGGCCCATTTTGCAGCAGTGAATGGGAGAAAACTGTATTGTTCAGCTGGAAATAATGTGCTGACATAACAATGATTCTGTGTGTTTTTGTGTCAGGACGGTGCAGCATGGCGTGTTTGTGCATTCTTTGTTTTGGAAATGTCTTTGATATAGCTGCAGTGAATCACAAAAATAGTCTCCAAGTGTAACCTCACCCGAAGAATAATTCAGTCTTAGTTTGGGATGTTTTGAGAGTATGCTAATATAATCTGCAGCCCAAAATAGGAAAACAGTCTACAAATGTATTCCAGTGCCTCTGTAGAGATCAATCTGTCAGCTTAATATGAACTTAACACATTAGCAACGTTAGCAAGACAGAGTTAGCAGTCTGCCAAAATCAGATATGTAGTTCACTAATGTAGCTGAGGTTAGCTAACTGAGCAAGCACTGGCTGACATGAGCTAACAGCAGACTGAAATGTGCTAACAGGCCTCAAAATAAGCCTTTACTACTCCAGTATCACCTAGTGTTGAACACAGACGTACAGGCAGAGACGCTGCATTGACTAGCTGCTCGTATGTTAATGTCGCCGCCATACTGTGAGTGGCATCCTGAAAGATGCACCATTCATTTGCTCTGTGGGGTTGTACACGCTGCTACACAATCCACACCAGCCCCTGAACTTATTACCTTGCTTCTTTTTATGTTTCTCTACTTTTTACGACTTAGATTTTCAACAGTGTCAGAATGCCCACGTTCTTCACCTGCATATTTAATGTAATGTTTTTAGTGCACTGTTGCGCTGAAACAGAGAAATGAAGTTGGAAGTTCACAAGGATCGTCTAAATAATGTCAATATCTGATTCACCTATTGATTATCCTGATTTCAGTAAACACCAAGAGAAAGCTCTGATCGTGGTAATGTGCTGTGTGGAGATGTAGAATTGCTGTTATCCACAGGAGAGACGAGGCTTGTGAAATAACCCAACATCATCACGTTATACGAGTCCACCAAAAAATATTAAACGTGACACCGACGACTGTGTAAACAGCTGTTTTCAGCTGTCCTCGTCCTCATTGTGTCTGATTACTCTGTTTGAAGTTTGTGTTGTAAGTTAATGAGAAAAACTCAAACTTTCAGCATCATGCCCCTGCAAAAAAAGTTTTGGAGATATTTCATCAGACAGAAACAGTATACATGGCAGTATTAGATTTTGTTTAACATAATTAAGCAATCTTGAATTCTGAATCAGTATGCTCACTATTAATTATAACTGTACATCTCATAACATATTTTTAAAAGGAAACAGAATTCCTTCACTTGTTTAATTGGTCAAAATGTCACAAGTACTTATCCTCGTATGATATTGGGCATATTCATAATGTTACCCTACTACAAATTTACGTTTTACTTTACCATACCATGTTATTGTAGCCTATACAATACGAAAATAATTGTGTAAAATTCTCTGTCATGGAGTATATTTATCATTTCAATGCTAAAAGAAAAAGCAGTGTCACTGCCCGTTCGGCCCATTATTATTACTTAAATATATGATATAAATGTAATATAAATCATTGAATATAAAAAGGATTCATCACAATCAGTTAAATGGAAACATTAGTGCTTTTTATTCAGAAAACCCGCAATCTCCACATCCATTAGTATTTGTTTATTGGGTGCAGTCCATATATACAGTATACAGGCCATGGTCCTAGTACCTGCTAACAGGATGAACATATTATCAAGACTAGCTACTAGTCTGGTCTTTGCCTTTTCTGTGAATATGGATTCTACTGGAGGTGTTGTACAGTAATGTAATTTGGTTATTGTAAAGCAGGATTTACAATGTGTCATTATCTGTAGCAACACACTGAGAGCTCTTAATTTCTTAAAACATGCAACTCAAACCACTTTTCTAACTGCGTGGTGACGCAGATTTCTGTCTTATTCTTAGTTAGAGTTTTGAATTAATTATTAATCAGTACAATTCAGTCACCTCGTCAGGGCGATTATTGCAAACTCCCCTCAGTGTTCACCAGGCCACTTCATATTAATCCAAACAGACAGACTGCAATCAGACAGCTTTAAAGAGTCTGACGGGTGAATTTATTTATCAGATGGATATTTCCCCAGGTGGTGGATCAGCTTCACAGGCTTTTATGAGCTCTGATCCAGAGCAGCGGGGAGGAAGAACTCCCCAAAAAACATCAGCGTGTGCGCTGCTCACCAGCAGAGTGAAATCAAGGACGACACTTCATGTACGAATCATAGACCTGATGAACGACTACAGGCTGCTCCTCTCAAAAATATTCATTCATGCACTTTATGTTACGGCAAAGAGCAGTTACTACGTGTATTTTGTATTGTTATTGTTAAAGGGGTAAATTAAAATAGTGAATAATAAAGCACATTTGACATGTAGGGTTATTTTTTTCTGAAAACACACAGGTAGTTTATAAAAGATTTATTTAGGTAATGATTGTGATTTGTGACAGATGATTTGTCTGTGGCTATTTGCTGTGTCTTTGTTTGCTAACAA
>KV751334.1:12286285-12308601 GCA_001698575.1 Mola mola | reverse complement strand
CACCCCCCCGCCCCATCACCACACACATTCACAGTAACCATGGCGACCATGCCCGTGCTCTAAATGGTTTGTGAGCGATATGAATCGTGGCATGTGGAGACCCTCTATCTCCCTGCAGAGCGGCTCAACCTCCGTCAGCTCTGTTTAAATAAAGATGACGGCGAGCCGAAAGCTTCACTTCCAGACACAAAAACAGAGTGACGGGAGGAGGAGATGTGGCCGAGACTGCATAATAAATGATTTTCACAGATTTTCGTCAAACCGAGGACAATGTTGAGCGATGTCTGAAGGTTTTGACATTTATTTGACTAAAAATAAGTGTCCGTGGCAGCCGTCTCCAGGTTGACAGGAAACGGTGTTTGTTAAAATCAATTATTGATGGTCTGGACGTTTGCAGACGAGCGGAAGTCACATGTTTACGCAGAAACATCACAGTGACTCATCCCAGAAGAACAGAAAAACACTGCAGAGCTGTAAACCCGACCTGGACACAGAACAATGGGGCGTAACCGTGGTAACGGGGGACGGAGGGGGATCCAGGACGAACTACAAAAAGGCCGCCTGTTGATGAGATGTGGGCAGAGCATCGGTAGCAAATTACACCTTCACTGTTTGTATTTATCAGAACATTCATCAGAAAGTCACATTTACTTCATTTATCTGTTAATGGATTAAAACAGGTGGAAACACAAAGTTCACTGGAGGAATCAGTTTGGTTTTGTGACACTTTATGACTTCGTCTGTATTCGTCTCAAACTGTTTTATGATTTATAGCTTTTATTTTTCTCTTTTCGACAGCTCAAAGGAATAAAGAAGCTTTTGCCAGAATGGAAACTTTTCACATTATTCTATGATTGCTGAGTATTAAATCTTAAAGAGTAAAACTAAGTTACCCTAATTTTCATCTGTGTGTTTTTATCCTGAAATAAACCTGAAAGTCTGAAATATAACGGACACTAACAATTTCATCATTAAATAATCTGCAGGTTATTTTTACTATTAGTCGATTAATCCTTGTAAAATTGTAAAAATACTCATTGGTTTACCAAAACTCAAAGACTTCATGATCCAAACAGCTGGCTGTTCATCTTTCTGCCTTTGATGGCAGCTCTGATCTGGAATGCTTTCAGCTAAACATTTAGATTTAATAGATTCATACTACAAATTTGCCGTTAACTAATGATGAGATTAGTGGAGATTATCTACAGCCACAAACTCACATCGTATGTGTTCATCAATATGATCTTTAACTTTAGCTTCATTTCTCAACTTCTCAATTTCTCAACCTCAACTTTCAATGAGTGAAAGAACCACCAGTCAATTTATGGGTTTTGTTTTTTAAGGTTTGTATAAACCTATCAGGTAATTGTCAATGTGACCTGCCAGGTGAAGGAAGAATCGAGCCCACAACGGCAGCATTTTCACTATTAATTAATCTGTCATCTGTTTTCACTATTAATCAACTAATCAGTCTGAACAGTTATAAACGTTTAAGCAACAGTCAAAAATCAACATTTGAATTTGGAGGCAACAGAAAGAAACATCTGCTGGTTTTTTGTTTTGTTTTTTGAAGCGAGCGGCTTGTCACCTTTTTGGCCTCGGTGTTGTCTGTGCTGACGTAGGAGAGTTTCCTGCGGACGTAGAAGAGCATGTCATCCTGTCGAGGAGCCCACTTCTCCATGAAGTACGTGGAGAACATCCAGGTCCAGAATACAATGCGGTCATCCTTAAAACAACCTGCACACACACAAGAACGAGAAGGGGAACATATGAACGAAGGAGCAACAAGCAAACAACTCAAAGTTAATGGATCCTCACCTTTATGAAAATGTTTAATGTCACTAAAACATATTCGGAAAAGATAAAAACAAACAGATTTAAACAGATAAACACTCAATCTTCCTCTCAAAATGATGCGTGGTCATTCTGTGCTCGGACTATTTCATCAGTTTTCAAATCTAAAATAATCCCATTAGCGCATCAATTATTCACATGCTTTTACTTTGAAAGTAAACCAGAAACCATAGAAGAAGTCAGCGTGAGGAGTCTTTTTCTGTGTGTGTCTACCGGCTGCCTGTTGCACGACAGCTGTTGCCAGGCAACCTGGCAGATAATAATATGCTGTTTATTTAAACTTCCTGTTGGAAAAGAAAACAGAACTAAAACTGTACACTTTTCAAAATAAAATGTAAAAAAGGAAACACTGACCAATAGAAAAGCAGCACAGAGAGGTGGATTTATGTTAAAATCTGAGAATAATACAAAAATATCCTTTAAAAATATGTTAAGTCCATTTTTGGGAAAACTCTTATAATAAATTACACAAAACAATATTATTTTTATTTCCTTAATTAACTTTGTAAACTGGATGATTTTGGTGGCGGAGGCGGTTGTTTCTGATGAAAGATTACACTTTAAATTGATGAATATTAGCCTTTTACTGTAGTCTTGAGGTGCGAGGCTCCTCTGAGACGCTCTGAATGTTCAGACTCGGGGTTCACTGACATTATTAACAACATGCTCAGAGTGACGAGACGCTCTGACCAAACAGACAAAAGCAGCTCTCGATCTGAGTTTCTATTCTGATCTTACTTAAATAAAAACATGTAAATACAGCGAGAACAGCACCTCTGAAACTGAGGGTGAAATTAAAGCTGTGTCAGCTGTGTAATGGAAACAGAAACACTGCGTATTGATGTTTGATTTAATTTCACAGGCAGAAATTGAATTAGGTTAATTTAATGGTGGACTGAGAGGATTAACCTGATTTGCTTCGAGCTGCTCAGCATTGATTTAATTGAAAGACTGAGCTGTAACACAAGGAGGTCGTCCTGTCCAAACATTTTCTCACAGGTAAAAATTATTAACAGAGGACACACACATTTACACATTCTGCAATTGTGGAAAACTGAGGCTGCCAATATTAAAAATAAAAGGTGCAATGAAATGTAAAATTTAAAAACACAAGATGGACGGGTTTTTTTTTTCAATTAATTAGAGTTATTTCCTTTATGTCACCTTTTGTCTTGTCTTTAAACCTTCATTTTCGTAACTTATCTTTTACATAAATTCGAATTTTATGAGGGATATGCTGAAACAAAGGGCATTTTTCAAGTTTAGGTTGAATGCTTTCGATCTGATCTGATTACTAGTACTGATGTTACAAAGTTTTCCCCCTTCTGGCTGACTAAAACGGGACCTTATTTTAGAAATCAGATCATTTTGCCACTCAAGAAAGCCGTACTTTGTCATGAGGATATAAAGAAACATTTGGATAAGAGCGAAACAGCTAAGTGAACCATATCTCACGTTTCTTACAATACAAGTCACAAAAACCAGAAAACCTGTTCCGTTAGCCAGCATATCTGTCAGTGTTCAATGAGACGACATCACTGAGGT
Organism: Mola mola; assembly: GCA_001698575.1. NCBI lineage: Eukaryota > Metazoa > Chordata > Actinopteri > Tetraodontiformes > Molidae > Mola > Mola mola. The sequence goes on along the minus strand of KV751334.1, from coordinate 12,305,202 downwards.
GACTGTTGTCTTTCTTAATGACATATTTACACTCTGTCACAAACGCCAAATGTAATTCATGACACAATTCAAACAGGTTTAGGAAGGAGAGGAGGGACGGTGCCTCCCTATTGCATCAAGGGAACTGACAAGGCACAACAATCAGAGGCAGAAAATCCACAAGATTTCTATGACCCAGCGGAAACTGGAGCCGTTCCATCACACAGTCAAATTAATTAGCGGTGCGAACAGATCGTCGGGCTGCGACAACACAGCAGCTCGCTGTTCAGGTCGGCCGCCAACCGCAGCTCCGACTGGCCTCCGTCCAGCCAGACCTGGCACAGAGGAATTCCTTCTCGGCTCGGACAGAGCTAGGTCACTAAACACGACCTGCTGGCAAACAGAGCAGGAGAAGCTCCCACAGAGATGTCACTGATCATCACATCTGAGCAACAGGAAATACTGCCTCCAATTAAAGGGCCACTTGGTGGTGTTTTTGTTTCATACATCAAGGTGCTCAAGGTGTCGCCTGACATGATGCTGATGGAGTCACTTTGATGTCCTTAATCAAGTGTGAGGGGAGGATTTAACAACATTACTCTGATTAAGCACAACAGCATCACATGAGGATCTTACAGAACACGACGCACTGCTACAGGTTAGACTGCCCGACACAGAAGAAAGGATATTTTTGGAGAACTCTACAATCATGTATAGGAGTCCACAAACTTACTGACGAGACAAACGACAGAACTCATAGAATATCCGAAAGAAATGACTGAACCACCAAAGGGAGACCCTAAACCTCCTCAATCACCAAAAGAACGTGCTAAAAAACAACAACTAGAACCTTCTCAATGACCACAGGGTCCATTAGTTGTTCACACAATCACTACAACCACCTACAGCACCTCTAGATTCTTGACCAAAACTTCTTACATTATCATAAGAACCCTAGAGATGCTCACTGTGTCACAACCAGAAACATCTAAAGGACCACTAAAACCTCTCAAACGTCTAGAAATGACTATTAGGACCACTTACAGAACCCATAGAAACACAATAGAATATTTTCAATTGAACGGCTACTATTAATCCTAAAGGAACCCTAAACCCTCTTCAGTGACAATAAAAAATAATCACTACAATCATCTGGACTAAACCGTTAAATTATTGTTTGAACCGCCAATGTGAACCCAAAACCCAAAACAATAGTGGTGAGACTGTAATAAGTTTGACATTGACAGCATTGTGAGGTTTGTGGTTTCAAACATATTCAGATCCTCTTTAGTCCAGGTTGTGTACACTAACATGTTTAACATTTATGACACTCTCATTAGACTAGTTTGGTTGTTTATTTTTCATTGGGTGATGAAAGTTGCATTTAGAAGGTGTTAAATTTTTGATGTATGGCTGCTCTCCTGCTCAGTTCTGATGTTATTTTGGAGTGAAGCACAGCGCAGTTCTGCAGCTGCCTCCGTGACGTTCATAAAAGTCCTACACTATTTTAAGCTGCGTATCCCATTTTAAAAATACATCAACTGTGGTGTGAAGCTCAGCGCACCATCACTCATCTGATGAAAAGTGAGCTGAATCACCAAGAATCACTGTCTGGAGGCACCAGGGACCAATAACCTGGGCTGTGTGTGGGGGGCTGTACTTTTCATGGCCGTTATGCAACACTTGCTGGGAGCTCACTGATGCTCTGTCAGAGCTCCAGCGGTGGAGGTCACATGATGGCAGCAGGAGTGCAGACAGCGAACAGGCTGCTCAGTAGTCACTGAGCAATCGATTCCTAAGTACTGATGGTTTGAAATAAAATTAGAAACCTCTTCGCTACAAACATGTGACAGATATGGGAAGAGACTTTCGCCCTCACGAATGTCTAAGGCCCTGTTTACATGACAACGTTTTTGGGGGAAAACGCCCAACTTTAGTTGCATTTTGGCTGTCTGTCTAAACGAGAGTGCTTGAACATGCTTATGGACCTTGAAAAAAAATACGGAAACGGAAACACTCCCGTCTCCAGCTCCATGTAGACAGGGAAAACACAACATTTTGGAAAAGGGCATGTGTACTAAGGTTGCGTGTAGTACCCATGTTTTTTTATTGCACCGAGAAAAGTGTCTCTATGCATTTGCGTGTTTTATTTCGTGACAAAATCACACCGCCAAATGGTGTTTCTTGCAGTGTCACATGCCCGGAGATCGTTTTCAAATCATTGCTTTAGGCCTAAGAGGAAAGTTGTAATGGACCAGTGTTTCAGTGACTGTAGCTGGAGAAGTAAGTATGCATTTAGTACATAGTAACCAGAACCTTAGAACCTTGTGAATTATTGTAATTATAATAACTAGACTCTCAGCTCTTAGTTTACCTTGTAGATTTTCAAAATGTAGTGTCTCACACTTCTTAAGTTTTATTCAAACCTCTAACAGCAGATTTTAGAAAACTTCCATAATTTTTTTTTCTTTCCTTAGATCAGCGTTTTTTTGGGTTTTAGGTTTTTTTTTTAAACAAAGTGACTTGTGGTCTTGACAGGAAGAGGAGGTTCTGCTACATACTGTGCGTGTCACTTCCATCACATGATCGGACTCACTGGATGGATGTGTCATGTAACATTCTCAGCGTGTGACAGCTTGAAGCAGTGGAAGTGTTAACAAGCAGCAGATTGGATGATGAGATTTAACATGAAGATGTTACACGAATCAGGCACCTCCTCACGTCCGCGCTGACTAATCTTATCGACCAGGTTCTCCTTTGAGACCTGCAGATTCTTATTTTGTCTGAAATCTGAAATTTTTCCTAAAAATTTTTTCTAAAAATTTGTTGATATATCATTCATAGTTTCTTTATGGAAAATTTTATTCCTCAGAAAACATGTCGAAAATATGATGAAATATGGCTGTCATAGAGAGATAAACTACAGATTTCGTTTTGTTTTCTGCCGCTCATCTGGGTCCATGTCACAGGCGCAACAGTCTGAGAAGGGAGATCCAGACGTTCCTCTCCCCGGCCACTTCCACCAACTTCTCCAGAGGGACACCAAAAGGTTCCAAAACCAGCCGAGAGATATAATTTCTCCAGCATGTCCTTGGTCTGCCCAGGGGTCTCCTCCCGGATGGGCATGCCTAAAACACCTCCCCAGGGAGACGTCCAGGAGGCATCCTGACCAGATGCCCGAACCACCTCAACTGGCTCCTCTCAACGTGGAGGAGCAGCAGCTCTACTCTGAGCTCCTCCTGGATCTCCGAGCTCCTCACCCTATCTCAAGGCTGAGCCCAGCCACCCTGCGAAGGAAGCTCATTTCGGCCGCTTGTATTCGCGATCTCATTCTTTCGGTCACTACCCAGAGTTCAGGTAAGAGTTGGGACGTGGATTGACCTGTAAATTGAGAGCTTCGCCTTCTGGCTCAGCTCTCTCTTCACCACAACAGACCACTTTAGCGTCCACATCACTGCCAATGCTGCCCCAGTCCGTCTGTCAATCTCCCACTCCATTTTCCCCTCACTCGTGAACAAGACCCTGAGATGCTTGAACTCCTCCACTTTGGGAAGCAACTCTTCTCCGATCCGGAGTGGGCAATCCACCCTTTTCTGACTGAGAACCATGGCCTCAGATTTAGAGCTGCTGATCTTCATCCCCCACCACTTCACACTCTGCTGCAAACTGCCCAATGCGAGCCGGAGGTCACTGTTCGATGAGGCCAAAAGGACCAAGTCATCTGCAAATAGCGGAGACGGAATCCAGAGGCCACCGAACTTGACTCCCTCTTCTGTCCAGAAAAATTATGAACAGAACCGGTGACAGAGGGAAGCCCTGGCGGAGACCAACCCTAACTGGGAACGGGTCTGACTTACTGCCAGCAATGCGAACCAAGCTCTGGCTCTGACAGTGCAGAGACTGTATGGCCTGTAACAAAAGGCAATCTACCCCATACTCCCAGAGCCACCCCTGTCTGCCACTCCAAAGGCACTGTCCCCGATGTACATGTAATGATGCAGAGGCATGTCAACCAGGACAGCCCTACAACATCCAGAGCCTCAAGGACCTCGGGGTGAATGTCATCAACCCCTGGGGCGCTGCTGCTGCTGAGTTGTTTGACAACCTCAGCGACCTCAATCCCATTGATGAGAGAGCCCACCCCAGAGTCGTCTGGCTCTGCTTCCTCCACCGAATGCATGTTGGTGGGATTGAGGAGATCATCAAAGTATTCCTTCCACAACTCAACTGTAGACCACAGTTGACGTCACTCACTGAAGACCATGTGGACGGGGTTCCTCTTTCCCCTCCTGAGCCGCCAGACAGTTTGCCAGAATTTCTTCGGCGCTGACTGGAAGTCTTGCTCTGCCAGAGTTGCAGATCGCTTGGCCTGGCGGTAGCTGTCTGCTGCCTCGGGAGTCGCCCAAGCCAGCCATGCCCTGTAGGTCTCCTTTTTCAGCTTGACGCTTCAGCATGACAGCCCCTTTCACGAGTACGGCCACAACTAGCACCAGCAACCTTGCTACTACAGTTTCGAGCAATGGCAGTGTGGAACATGGCCAACTCAGGATCCATGTTCCCAGAGGTGGGAGTTGAAGACCATTTTCACAGGGTCCTCAGCCAGACATTCCCAGAAGACCCTCACTATTCGCTTGGCCCTGCCTGGTCTGTCCGGCTTCTTCCCCCGCCACCTGATCCAACTCACCACAAGGTGGTGATCAGTTGACAGCTCTGCTCCTCTCTTTACCCGTGTCCAGCACATACGGTTGCAGATCAGATGATACAACTATAAAGTCAATCATTGACTGTCGACCTAGGGTGTCCTGGTGCCAAGTGCACTTATGGACACTCTTATGGCTGAACATGGTGTTAGTTATGGACAAACTGCGGCTAGCACAGAAATCCAATAACTGAACACAACTCGGGCAGGCCATTCCTCCCAATCACACTCCTCCAGGTCTCGCTGTCATTGACATGAGCGTTTAAGTCTCCCAGTAGGACGATGGAGTCCCCAGTAGGGGCACTTTCCAGCACCTGTTCCAAGGACCCCAAAAAGGATGGGTACTCTGAACTGCTATATGGCGCATAGGCGCAAACCAGAGTCAGGACACATTCCCCAATCAGAAGGCGCATGGAAGATACCCTTTTGTCCACCGGGGTAAACGCCAACACACTGGCTAAGAACCGGGGAGCTATTAATGAGCCCACACCTGCTCGCCACCTCTCACCTTTGACAACTCCAGCATAGAAAAGAGTCCAACCCCTCTCAAGAAAACTGTTTCTAGAACCCGAACTGTTCGTTGAAGTTAGGCTGACTATATCTAGCCGGTACGTATCAACCTCTCGCATAAGCTCAGGTTCCTTCCCCCCCTGAGAGGTAATGTTCCATGTTCCAATAGCCAGCTTCAGCAACCGGGGATCGGACCACCAAGGCCCCTGTCATTGACTGCCAACCGATCTACATAGCACCGGACCCCTATGCTCCTCCTGTGGGTGGTGGGCCCACGTGAGGATGGACCCGTGTCTACCTTACAGGCTGAGCCCAACCGGACCCCATGGACAAAGGCCCGGCCACCAGGCGCTCGCCTACCGTCCCCTTCCCCAGGCCTGGCTCCAGGGTGGGGTCCCAGTACTCCTCCGGGCAGGGTGCACAATTCCTTGGTAGTCATCATCATAGAAATCTTTTTGAACTAAAATTTACCATCCAAATTTTGGATTTCTGCTATGTAGTTGAATTAAAAATAACATTTAAAATCGGAATTGGCTTATTATGCCAAGTATGTGTGCAGAGGACTTACACAGAAAAAGACATACACTGGAAAAGGATAATACTGACCAGTCAAAGAAATAAAATTAAATAAAACCTAATATATATTTTTTATTACGAAGCTGAATAAATATATGAACATGTGCCATAAACTGTGCTGTTATTCACAGCGTACAAAAGAGAATTATTAGTAAATATATCATAATATTGCATTGCTTTTTATGAAAACTGCTGATTTGAGTATGAATTTTCTGCTTGCGTTACTCTTTTCAGCTTCATAAACAGACAGGACAGATTAAACAGTGTAAACAGACGCCCCACTGTTTCCCTTCAGTCACATCAATGCATACAGAACACTGACATGTAGGAAACAGCATTAAACCTTCAGCAGCCAGAATCATTCAGATATTTTTACTGTACAGTAAACATCACTCGACTATTGATTGATTTGAACATAGAGCTGCTCCACATTGTGGCAATCGGTGTATTTTTATAGCCCTATTTCACAGTGAGGGGAAACACTGATGTGTCCGGGGGTAATTAAACCTGAATCAATGATGTTAATCTCTGCTCCACATGTGAAACTACAAATTTTATACTTCGTGATGCACATTGCTCAATAAAAACTGCATTTCAAAGTACTAGTCGCGAAAAAAGGTCACACAGAAAACACCTATTAAATTATTCAAATTATTGGGATTTTACATTCTGATTCATTACAATTCGTGTTATGTTTTCATTGCAAAACAAGATAAATGAACAAAAAACGTATTCGTTACCAATCTTGAAATAGTGTAGTGAAAATTAATGAATCTTTAACAACATAACATAAAACATGGTACACCTTATGGATCAATAATTCTCACTTGTAACGTGTTACAAGTGGAACTGCCAAGATTACGAATATTTACGAAAATAACAAAAGTTATAAAAAAGTTATAAAAAGTTAAAAATGTACAAACTTTGTTTTTCTACAAGAAATCTCACAAAAAATTGAATATAAATCTGAGATCAGTAAAACAGCAAACGTCTTTTATTTTAATCACCGTAAAGATGCTCAGTATAACATGACACTTCCTGCAGAAGTGTCAGTTTAAAAGTCAGAATGAATCAGGCTGCTAGAAGGCTTTTAACATCAAATCACTGTACAGGAAGTGCAGAGGAACAATTAAAAAAAAAATTAAAGTCCAGTTATAATGAGCCAGAACAATTTGCACAGGACCCTCCTAAGATGCAGACTACAGAACCGTCTGGAGACACCAGAACCAATTCAGTTTCTCAAGACAGACGATGGCATCATTCACCAGATCAAATTCTGTCAGATTTAATCAAATGACAATCCACAGATTAGTTTTATAGGTTTTTATTATTTTATGTTGATTCATCTCTCTGAACATGATCAAAAGCTCCAGAACACTAAATGGCCTTCCCGGTTCTTCTGACAACTCCAGGAACAATGCCGACCTACAGACTGTATCACACACACGAGTGTAACCATATGTTTCTGAGAATCCATAGTGACGGTGTGTTTGAGAGCCATCTTGGCATTGCCTGACTTTCCCTCAACTAATCCAAAGGGAGGTGGAGCACGGGCTTAGGTTAGCACACTTCACACATAGAACAATGAATGTCAAATAAAAGGCATTAAGGTCAGTCATCGAGGACTCTAGGAAAGGCACTTACATTCACTTTAAGGAATGTTTTCATAAGTATAACAATAAATCACTAACTTACAATAAATCAACCATATTATGCTGGGGTTTTTTGAAGTCTCAGAAATGGTGAATTATAAATTTGTCAAATCTTCCCAATCAACAGTCCAGCCCCTAAAGTTATTTAACTCACAATGATATGAGAGGAAAAAAATGCTCACACCTCAGAGATGATTTAATATTAAATAAAAAGACCTTATCGACGCTCAGCTGATCTGTTCTACAGAAGCTGAGGTTGAGGAGCAACGAACTGTAGCCCACGTGCTGTGATGACATTGTGAGCTGCAAACAGAGCTGCATTGATTTCTCAATCAGAGCAAACAACCACAAACAGGAGGAGCACCATGGAGTGCTGAGATTTCATCTGCAGAAAATGGTCATAGACTCAACATTTAGACTAGATCTGGATACTCGTTTGATGTTTGTCACTAGGTTCACCAAAGTGAGTCAGCCAGAACACCACATAAAGCTTAATCCCACAAGGATGAAATAAAGAGAGTTGAGAGTTGACTGAGTGGCTGTTTACTTCTTCTTCTTTTCTCAAATTAACAAATACACATGCGTCCCCATGCAATACCAGCTCAGTTTTGTTATCTGTGGTTTTCTATAAAGGAGAGAACAACAAAATGTAACTAAATGAAGCCAGTAACATACTAACATAACATATATAGTAACATAATATTACGAAACATAAGGTACCAATTAGGAGTACTGTAAATATAGATACATAAATCTTAAAATTGGATTATTGAAAAGAAAGATAAAGCTATCAAAGGCTTTATAATACTACAGTTACATGTTTCTCTTTTCAATAACATCCTTAAACTCTTGCTACTCATGTCCTCCCGCTCTCTCCTCCTGTAACGCAGGAGTGATATGCATTGCTGAGCCCGTAGCTTGATCACGAAGAACAGTAGAAACAAAAGTAGGGCTTTCAGAACCTGGCGCAGGTCCATTCTTTAAGAGTGCAGAGTTTAAATTGCAGGGGAAAGCGCGAAAGTGCAAAGTGTAGCCACATCGGCGTTTGTTTACAGCACAGGCTCAAGTACAACTTCTTCTGCGATTAATTCAAGAGAAATTTGACAAATCTGCGCATGTCAAAATATTGCTATTCTGATTAAAGCCTGGTGCATGTATACGCACGTCATGGTAGGATTATTTGATTTAGTGTCCATATAAAACAGCGGATTCGGAATTTCCAATCCCTCAAATTTTCAATCTGATTAAGAAACTTTGCGCATATAAACATAGCTAATGTCAGCAAAGCTTCTTAAGTACAGTCAACATAAACCGTATCCCCTTTGTATTTATCTTAACAATAAACACAGGACAGTCTCAGCAAATGACAAACCCTAAGTGTTGCAGAGGTGAAAAGAGTGTCGGACAGGGTCAAGAGTATGAAGCTGGAAAACTAGGGTGTGATGATGAATGTTGTCAGTGGTGCATAACGACCAAGTTGGCTGTGAGTTGATGAGAAAGAGAAATTCTGGAGTGAGTTAGATGAAGTTGTAGGAAGTATTCCCAGGGAGGAGAGAGTGGTGATTGGAGCAGATTTCAATGGGCAAGTTGTTGGAGGGAACAGAGGTGATGAGGAAGACAACCTGATGAACAGATTTGGTGTCAAGGAAACGAACCTGGAAGGACACTCTCCAGTGGATTTTGCAAAAAGATTGGAAATGGCTGAGGTGAATACCTACTTCCAAAAGAGAGAAGAACACAGGGTGACATATAAGAGTGGAGGCAGGAGCACACAGGTGGACTACATTTTGTGTAGATGATCTGATGATCTGAAAGAGGTTGGAGACTGTAAGGTGGTGTCAGGACAGAATGTAGCCAGAAAGCATTGGATGGCCATCTGTGACGACTCTGGTGGTGAGAAAGAGGAGTGTTGGTGTGTCATCTGGACAGAGGACGGATAAGGAGAGTTGGTGGTAGAATAAGGAAGTACAGGAAGCTATTCAGAGGAAGAGGTTGGCTAGGAAGACATGGGATAGTGAGAGAACAGAAGATAGTCAACAGGAATACAAGGAGATGCAACGTAAGGCGAAGAAGGCGGTGGCAAGGCCAAACAGAATGTGTATGATGAGCTGAGCTAAGCTGATGAGCGGTTGGACACTAAGGAAGGAGAAAAGGATATTTATCGTCTGGCGAGACAGAGGGATCAAGCTGGGAAGGATGTGCAGATGGCTCAGGTCATTAAGGACAGGGATAGAAATGTACTAACAAGTGAGGAGAATGTGCTGAGAAGATGGGAGTATGTTGAAAAGCTGATGAATGAAGAAAATGAGGGAAAGAAGCGTGGAGGAGGTGGAAACTGTGGAACAGGAAGTTGGAAATATTGGTAAAGATGAAGTGATCGAGTGGATCTAGAGAAAACCTCCGACAGGGTGCAAAGGAAGGAACTATGGTTTTGTATGAGGAGGTCTGGAGTGGAAGAGAAGTATGTTAGACTGGTGTAGAATATGTATGAGAGCAGTATGACAGTAGTGAGGTTCACTGTAGGAATGACGGATAGCTTCAAGGATCGGCCCAGGGCCCCTTCTTGTTTGCTATGGTGATGGACAGGCTGACAGATGAGGTCAGGCACGAATCTCCGTGAACAATGATGTTTGCAGATTTCATTGTGATCTGTAGTGAGAGCAGGGAGCAGGTGGAAGAATAACTGCAGAGGTGGAGGTAAACGTTGGAAAGAAGAGGAATGAAAGTCAGTCGCGGCAAGACAGAATATATGTGTGTGAAAGAAAGGGAGGCAAGTGGAACAGTGAAGTTACAGGGAGTAAAGGTGGGAAAGGTCCGTGAGTTTTAGTACTTGGGGTCAACTGTTTAGAGCGATGGGGAGTGTGGTAAGGAGGCGAAGCATGTGTAGGCAGGATTGAGTGGGTGGAGAAAAGTGTGTGGAGTGAAGTTTACAAGAGGGAAGTGAAACCAGCAATGTTGTATGGCTTGCAGACGGTGGCACTGACCAAAAGACAGGAAGCAGAGCTGAAGGAGGCAGAGTTTAAGATGTTGTGATTATCTGAGAGTGACATGGAACTCAGGTTCTGTAACCAACTTCCTGGAGAGGGACTCTTTTCTTTGTGGGTGTTGCTCCGGGTGAGAGCTGGAAGGCAGGCGTGGTCTTACTAATAGTTCCCCGGCTCCCTGCCTGCATGTTGGAGTGTACCAGTGTGGATGAGAGGGTTGCTTCCCTGCACCTTCAAGTTGGGGAACAGGTCCTGACTGTGGTTTGTGCTCATGCACCAAACAGGTGGGTGGGGAGCTGCTAGCCTTAACCAAGTTTATAGGTAGGCAGTAGAAGGAATACTTTGAGGATCCCCTCAATTCCACCAACAAGTATTATGTGGAGGAAGCAGAGCCGGAGGACTCAAAGGTGAGCTCTCTCATCACTGGGGTTGAGGTGGCTGAGGCTGTTACACAACTCCACAGTAGTGGCGCCCCAGGGGTGGATGAAATTGGCCCGGAGTTCCTCAAAGCTCTTGATGTCACAGGGCTTTCCTGACTGACATGTCTCTGCAACATTGCGTGGACATCGGGGAGAATCCCTCTTGAGTGGCAGACTGTGGAAGTCGTTCCCCTTTTTAAGAGAGGGATCAGAGGGTGTGTTCCAACTACTGTGGGGATCACACTCTTTGGCCTCCCTAGAAAGATCTACTCCAGGGTGCTGGAGAGGAGAGTCCTGCTGTTAGTCGAATCTCGGATGTTATGCGTTTTTCGTCCTTGCCGAGGCACACTGGACCAACTGTATACCCTCAGGGCACTGAGAGTACTGTGCAGGGCATGGGAGTTTGCCAGTCTACACATGTTTTGTGGATCTGGAGAAGGCTGTGTCCCTTGAAGTGACCTGTGAGTGGTGCTCCAGGAATGTGGGGCAGATGGCCCGTTGTAACGGGCCATTCAATCTATGTATTGTCAGAGCCACAGGTTGGTTCACATTGCTGGTAGTAAATCAGACTCATTCCAAGGTAGGGTTGGTCCCTGCCAGGGCTAGGACTGTGTCTCTGCTTTTTGCAGATGATGTGGTCCTGATGGCTTTATCAAAGAGCGACCTGCAGCTCGCATGCACTGGGACGTTTAACAGCCAAGTGGGAACAGCAGGGATGAGGATCAGCAGCTCTAAATCTGAGGTCATGGTTCTCAGCCAGAATAGGGCGGATTGCCCCCTCTGGTTTGGGGAAGAGTTGCTGGCCCAAGTGGAGGAGTTCAAGTATCTCAGGGTCTTGTTCATGAGTGAGGGGAAAATGGAGATTGACAGATGAATTTGGGCAGCGTTGGCAGTGATGCAGACGCTAAACCAGTCCGTTGTGGTGAAGAGAGAAGTGGGCCAGAAGGCAAAGCTTTCAATTTATCAGTCAACAGATGTTCAGACTCTCATCTCTGGTCATAAGCTTTCGGTAATGACAGAAAGAAAAAGATCACGAATACAAGCAGCCAAAATGAGTTTCCTTCCCAGGGTGGCTGGGCTCAGCCTTAGAGTTAGGGTGAGGAGCTCAGAGTAGACCCGTCGCTCCTCCGTGTCGAGAGAACCCAACTGAGGTGGTTCGGGCATCTGGTTACGATGCCTCCCGGATGTCTCCCTTTTCTGGGCATCCGGGAGGAGACCCCGGGCAGAGCCAGGACAAGCTGGACAGATTATATCTCTCAGATGGCTTGGGAACACCTTGGTGTCCCCTCAGAGAACAGTGGAAGTGGCCAGGGAGAGGAGTGTCTGGGTCTCCCTGGTCAGACTGCAGCCCCCGCAACCGCAACCTGGTTAAGCAGTAGAAAACCAGACGAGAGGAGCAAACTGCAAGAATCTAAGAATCACTTTCTCTACGTCAGCAGCAGGTGGTTCAATATTTCCAATAACTTAGCAGCACCTAATGAACAGAGTAGGAATCAAACAGTGTATTAACATTACAGCTATAACACTAACATGCAACTTTGGGGTCTTTCTACAGCAGCCGCGAAGCTTTCTGCCAGTGCAGTGGGCTTCACATGTGGTCACACCTGGGCTCATCATGTAAACGTATGGAACCAACCTAATGTTTTTTTTTCTTCACTGTGTCACAACTTGCTATTATCAAAAACACGGCTTATTTGATTTGTAATCATTCATTATTAAAAGCTAGGAATCTCTGTCTGGCAGTCTGTGCCCTGCATAGCACAAAAACCATTTGTCAGATCAACTCCGAACTTGGCAGTTGTGTTGCTGATGACCTTATGTTGTGCAGTTTGGATGTGCACAGCGATTGAAATTAATAAAAATCTTAGCCATTTTACATTGAGTGCTCTTCATCTGTCCTCCTGAGCCGAAACACAGACATTGCCACTTTGCCCTTGCAACATACTGTGGTCAAACATGAGGTTGCATCTGGAATGGAGTTAAAACAAAAACCCCACATCTCAAGTCCTTCATCTTTGAAGTCTTTAAAACACATGACAAGCAAAGATCACATTCCGAGGAGTTTCACAGTCCATAAACACATTAGTTGATCACAAGAAAATTGTATGCCAGCTATTTTGATTATCATTACATCACCAAAGGGAACAGATTATGTTTTTGATGGGGTATGTAAATTTATTTGATTGTGAACAGGATCACTTAAAAAGTTCAAATTTCCAGAAGTGGAAAACGGTACAAAGCTACATTTTGGTGGTGATCCAGATCATCATCTAGATCCAGAACAGATTTTGTTCTCTGTGGTGCTTTACAGTCTGCATGAAACACAACAACCTCATAAATAGAAGGAACCTGCACCCAAACAACCCCCCTTAAAATCACGGCCCAAATGAGCACTGCACAAATTAATAAAACCTGGAGAAATTACTAACAAAACTCAACAACTTAGTTCTGCATTAATGCTGCAAGTAGAAGGAAACTATTAGTCAGAATGTCACAGTTTAAAAATACAGCTGAACATGTGGACAGTGAAATCCTGCCTTACATTAATGCAGTCATCTCATGACAGCAGTTACATGGGACATTTTACTACAGGCAGTACTTTACAGTGAATACATTAAATGCAATCAGTATCAGCACAGTAATAAAGTGTATCAGTACGTTTACTCTGAATACTTCTACTGCAGTGTATCAGTACGTTTACTCTGAATACTTATACTGCAGTGTATCAGTACGTTTACTGTGAATACGTGTAGTGCAGTGTAGCAGTACTTTGACAGGAATGACCCTACATGTTGGTGTATCAGGGATGAATGTGGAGCCTGCGGGAGGTTCAGCTCGGTGTGTCGGTGATGGAGGCCACAGTAAACGAACATCGGCTCACCGAGACCGCTAATCTCCTGCCGTAGGTTCAGCCGGTTCCTCTCGTCTGCGATGGCCTTCAGCATCTGCTGCAGGGAGCCGTCCAGCTCGCCGTTGTCCTCCTCCGCTGGCCCGACAGCCTTACACGAACCGGGGAAGGACGCCATCTACGAGCTGGGATCATGACAGTCTGTGCTAGCAGCTACCGACGGCGGCACCGGTTCACGGCTGAAAGCGGCGCAGGCGCGGGAGGACGAAGGGAGGGGCGCTTGAAATGAGTCCCGAGTACCGTGTCGACGTAGACCCCGGTACCGGTATGCTCTGCTAAAGTACGGCAGAGATGGGGAACGGGTCTCTCGGGCTGCTGGTGGAGCCTCTGGTCTTTCTGTTGTGTGGATCAGCTGGAAACACCCCTCACACTTCCTGTAACAACACGAGGCATTTAAAGGGACAGTGCACCGTAACTCCGCGCACGTAAAGCGAGCGCGACGCGTGTTACGATGAATTCGGTTACCGACGGTATCTCCTCTCTAATTGTGTACTAAAATTCTTGTTTTTCTATTCCTATGAGGAGCTGCTGTAACGTGGCTTTTCACCAGTGTGGCATTAGTAAACACTTAGCTAGCTAGCTAGCTATGAAACACATAAAAAGCACGTTAAATTTCAAGTTTTAAAACTTATCTTCAAACATAAAATTGTGTATAGAATATTCTTGTTTGTAAGAAATGTATCTTTCATCACTTTATCAAAATTGCTTTCACAAAATCTGATCTAAAAAAGTAGAATATTGTAGGAAAGTTCTTTAATTTGTATTTTAATTCAAAAACACTGAATCTGAATTTGCCCTCATCCGGTACTTGACGGGTCATACATCAGACGCACTCCAGTAAGAAAAGCGGCCTGTCCGTTAGAGCCGCAAGAAATAAGCGGTTCCCATAACAAGGAAAAATTATTAATATTTACTGTGTAGTTCACCTACGATGTTGCCTCATAAATTTACAAGTCTACAGTCGAGGTCAAAATTAGCAGCTAGCTAAGCTAAAAAACGTTAGTTGCAGGTTGCAAGCGTTTCTCAGCAAGATGTCAAGTACGTGAATGTCCTGTAAACTGTTCGAAGAGTTAATCAGCGCGGGTCAGAGGGAAGTTCCCGTGTTCCTTGAAGGGACGTGGCCATTGAAATTATGCCAGTGTGTTGTGGACTGAGGAAATGGGCTCGTTCGATTTTGATACGTTTCATACATTTACACATAATGCAGGTTTAATCCCTTCGGGGTTAGTTTTCCTGGAAATATGCGTGTTGACACGTGAAAAATCACACACAGTTGTGGCAAGTCTAAAATAATTAAGTCAGACAGCACAGGGTCTAACATAAAGAGGTAACAAAAGTAAACAAAACACCAGCTTTGCACTCGCAAGTGATACGGGACATTTAAACGAGCGCACCCTGTTTGAAGACAAAGGATGACGTCATTGCCTCGCGGGCTCTCGACCGTAAAGGAAACACCGGAAACAGTTGAGTTTCACCTTCATTGACTTTATGACATGTGTTCTTAATTAGGAAACAAGTTACGATTTTATTAGTTTGTTTAGGAATATAATGCTGTTTAAAGGCAAATAAAATCCGATATATGCAAAATTATCTAATGTTTTATACCTACTTTTCAGCCTTTTAAAATACATCATAAATGCACATCAAAGTATATATTAATCTTGTTTGACTCCAATCCAGTGTTAAAAGATGAAACAAAATGATGTCACCCAAATCTTTAGCTCAGATTCTTCAACTACAAGCTTGACTGTTTTTTTTTAAGTCAAAGTTATAATACAACAATAATAGAATCCAAGTCTCTACTTTTATCAGTAAAAACACAATCTTTGATATGTGGTTACTAACTTGTATTTCTAAGTAATTTCTAAGTAATATTGCAGGAAGCATCATATCAGAGCTCTTCTTATTTATTTATCTTGTACTGAGTTGGTGCATATTCCCAAACATTCCACTTTCTATGCATAAACATATCAGTCAGATGTGTGTTTCTTGTTGCAGTTGCTCAGATGAAACCTCGCCGCACGTCTGCCGCTCGTCCTCTCCTCTGCTGGGCTCTGCTTAAGTCCACCGGAAGTCTTCGGTCGGGATCTGGAAACGGGCCGATGGGGTCGTAGCGAGGGCGGGGGAAAAGTCCATGTGGGAGGTTTGGTCTCTGGTCGTACTCCCCCCCGATGATCCCGGGAAGTGGGGGAAAGAAGGGGAGCGGGTTGAAGATGTCTCGGGGGGGTTGAGGGAAAGGAGGGATGCAGCGGCGATGCGAATGTCGTAACTCACTGCGAATTTTATAACGTTGTTTGTAAAGCTGAGGAGAGAAATAGAGAGTTAAATATCATGTGAAACATATATTTTAGCACTGTAGTTCCTCAACCAGCGACTGGGGCCTTTTTTGCTTTACCTGGCCTGCAAATAAGATACAGATCTTTATTTCTAATTTTGCCTGTTTGAAAGTAAAGTATATTTATTCATATTTTAATAATTGGCTCGTTTTACCTAATAAAGTTCCTGGATTTTGCTTTTAATATGGCAAAATAAAGTTTGAGATGGGACATTGTTTAATGCCGGAGTTTTACAATGAATTTGTGTTCAATGATTGGTGCCTGTGTGCTGCTCACCTCTTTCCAGTCTGTGTCTCTGGTTCTGCTGGTATCTGAATCTGAACCACAAGACAGGAGAGTTTATTAGGAATAGTTAGTGGACTGGGCAGGAACAGCTCGTCTCACTGCTGTTCACCGTCTCACCTGCAAAGTCTCGACGGTACAGGTGTCTCCACAGCGAGGAGTCGGCTGTGGATGCGTGAAAAAGCCGACAGACCATGGACAGCCGCACCAGAGAGCTGACGTCCAACAGCCTGAGGACTCTGAGGAGGAGCTCTGGAGGAAGAGCTGCCAGGCCGAAGGCCACGGGCAGAGCCATCGCTGGAAACACCACAGAGACACTGGTCGCTCAGACGGGGTTTATTAGCACTGGATGCTGTCAGTGTTAGCAGCTGATATTAACCTCAGTCTGATGTCAGTGTTCACTATGGTTGCAGTTTACAAACTGTTGTAAAAATGAATGAAATTACTGTTGTTTGGTTGCATCTAGCTTTAGCATGTTAATGTCTGACCTGTTCAGACCATAAACTGTTTTTAAAGATGGCTGATATGAGAGTGGAGCCAAAACATATGGATATCCCCCTTGTGGCTGGCTGCAGCATAGCTCACACACAGCCTTCCCCCTCCATGTTAGCAGAGGGAAAATGGGCCAAACAAAAAAACTAAAATAAACATAAAATTTTGAAGTGTGCGTATTAAATTCAAATTAATTGCCTAATTTTCATGGTAAAACAGCAGTTATCTTACGATAATCATAAAATTAACTGATGTGATTTCAGGAAAACAATGTTCATTACCTGGAGATCTCTAAAAAGAAATTTTGTTAATCGGAAAACAACTGCTATCGCATAGTAATGACATAAATAAGTTGTAATTTCAAAAAAACAAATGAAAAAGCAAAAATTTTCTCTAATATTGTCCTGATGTTTTCTAGAACAGTCGGCAGTATGAAGTCAGCTCAGAGAAGCTGACAGTTGACATTGTATTCCAGGTGTTTACCTTCTCTGGCGGCCGCAATCAGCGGGTAAGCCAGCTGGTCTTTGAAGACTCGAGACAGTTTGCTCAGATCTCTGAAAGCCGCTGCTGCACTTTCCCCTGACAACAACACAAGCGTGACATTGAGTTCATTATTCGCAGCAGCAATCACGTCGGGCTGCTGCCGTGGTTCAACCAGTCAGAGTTGTACCTGGCCACTCGTTGGTCACATAGCTGGCGGGATTCACGCACAGTTTGTGGATGGTGTCAGCAGATTGGTTCACCTTTAGCATCGCTGCACATAAAAGATCAGCAAATAACGTGGTGATCCAAATGTCTTCTTCCTTTTTTACATTTTTAATGTTTTCAGAAATAAAATTTTTAAAAAAAAAAAAAGACAGGGTCATCATGACGGTTTGAGGATGTTTCCGTCATGTTGATGTGGATGGATCTGATCACACGTCAGAAACTCACCATTAATGACGAGCGTTGGGCCCATACTCACAGCCACCAACATGACCATGCTGTCTCCACACAGGGGGTGGGTGTACTGTAGCTTGTAGGCTCCGCCTGCAGACCTCCACTCTGAGGGCATCTGAGTAGTCTTCGTCAGCAAGCCCTGATCAAACACACATACGCGGTGACTTCATCCTTTTCACAGCATCCTGTTTAAAGTAAAAGGGTGAAGTCTCTCTGTTGTCCTACCACAGGAATGAAGCCTGTCTCGATCATCAGCAGGTTGGCGGCTACCATGACAGCGTCATTGGGACTGGAGGTCTGTGCCGAGTGGTAGAGGAGCTCCAGAGACAGAGGAACCTGGCCCTCCTCTGCTTCGCTGCACAGCATCGGCTCCCAGCTAGAAGCTGAAGTTCCAGGGGGAGTCAGGTCAGGGGTCTCCTCAGACTCTGCAGGGCTGCTGCTGGGC
Source organism: Mola mola (assembly GCA_001698575.1). NCBI lineage: Eukaryota > Metazoa > Chordata > Actinopteri > Tetraodontiformes > Molidae > Mola > Mola mola. The sequence goes on along the minus strand of KV751334.1, from coordinate 12,286,981 downwards.
TGTTGGTCACACAGATGTTTTAATATACTAGCTCATTATTTTAGCATACAAACTCATTACTCTCACATAGTAACTCGTTTTTTGAGACACTAACTCATAGTATACTGACAGAAATAAGCTCCTATATAGTTGAGTTGAATGCTCACATTTATTTATGTAGACATATATAGTATATCAATCTAGTTTATGACTTTTCCTGATGAGGGACAGTCGTTCACTTTTCCCGCAAGGGTTGATATCTCATTGTGACAACTGTGCCAGAAACGTGAAGCTCACTTGATTCCCTAGCTTTGATGGTGTTTTCTTCGGATCAACAGTCAATAAAAACATAATTTATCATCATCGGTTTTCAACAGGGCTTAACATGAGTTCACAGCTGTGGTTTACACGATGCAGTTGGTTCAGAGAACGATGACTCGGCATCAAACGAGCTGAGCTTCACTGGCAGGTGACGGTGTGGCTTTGTTTTACTCTCCCATCACATTTTTCATCTGAGCGCTTGACTGAAAACATTTTTACTTTGTTCATTAATGTCCTCTTTACACAACAAAAAACTGCATATACTGCATTCTGGGTAAACTACAAGTATACTCACCCTTGAGCTGTTTGTTGGACTAGTGTTTAAATAACTTTATCTGTCAGAGTAGCAACATTTATATTAAAATAAATATAGTACATTACTGTATGTGATTGAAA
>KV751334.1:12261046-12286159 GCA_001698575.1 Mola mola | reverse complement strand
TCTACTGTATTACATCTCAGAGGAAAGTAGTTTACTTTTCATTTCATATACAGTATTTATTGTAATTTTGTGTGCAAATTTACATCAACAATAAAATGTATAATCAATCAATAAATAATGATATATTATTATAGGTTAAGATTGAACTTTACTGATCCACAAACTAAGCAGCAGTTTATCATCAGATATTAATATTTTCTCTACCTTGCAAAAATAGTACAAATCAATTTAATACAATCTGAATTACTGTAGTTCTAACTTTGACTTATTTTTTCATACAATATTTGAAGTATAATACTAACATTCTGTTACTTATACATAACCTTTTAGATACATGATTTTACCTGGATTGCTATGCTTTGCTAGTACTTCTGAAGTTAAATATCATCACTCACCTGGTTGGTTGTCATGGCAGCAGTCTGTTGATTGTGATCTTTAGTCTGCTTTTCTGAGCTGCTGTTTGGTGAGTCACTAGAGTTTCTGGACTTATTGGTGGAATCTGTCGTTCTGGCAGCTGCAGATTCAGGCAAGATGACGCAGATCAGATCTCCGGAGACGATGCCGCAGGATGACAGAGTCTGACCGGTGTCTGACAACAGCTCTGAGCTGTTCAATGACACACTGAATTCCGTTTCCATACTGGGGGGGGGAAAAAGGAAACACAGTTTCAATTCAAGGACGTAGAATATTCTGCCAAGAGACGCAGTGGACTGGGCTGTAACATTAGCGAGCATAGTTCACTTAGTGATCTAGCCTCTCGTCTTGTCTGGAAAGAGACGTTGCTGTTGAGATTTTTCAGATTTTTGTTTTTAACACTACCACAAGTGAAATGTCATCAAGTTCTATGATATTGGATAGAAGGGAGACATCTTTACAGCTCATATTTCCAACTGAATTGTCCCTTTAAATTGTCACAGTGCAGGCAAAATTGGAAAATTTTGGAAGAATGTCACTTTTAGTCAAATGTGCAATCTAACCAGTAATTTATTACAATATAAGAACATTTTTGAAATATTTTTTTGTGACAAACTGTTATGAATGTACCATGCTAATTTAATTATGAAATTTATGAAATAACAAACACATGTGAAAATAGAAAATTGAAAACCACAACAAGGAAAGAAAGAAGTCATAATGATTCTGTCATTATCATAAATAAAAGATACCAGTGTTGTTATTGAATGTGGAACAAGGTTTGTTCCTCTCTTGTTCAATCAGAAACCATTCATGAGGGACCTGATTCTGGTCTCCCGGGGCTGTCTGACCTGAGTCCAACAGACGGCAGAACTGTGTCCTTGATAGAATCAATCAGCTCCTTCAAACTGGGTTCTTCTCCCAGTAACTCCAGTCTGCTGGTGTGCCTCTGCACCCGAACCCGCAGCTTCATCCTTACAAACAAGACCAAGCACAGCAACCTTCAAACCCAATACAGAGAGCAGATTGATGGACAGATGCCATGATGTGATGCAGAGTTACTGCAACTAACCTGTTTACCTACAAACAGGTCAGACGTTTCTTTAGTTCACAACACATCAACAACAGCACAACATTTTTCAGTAAAACTTGGAAAAAAAACCCTACAATGTAGAATGTAACCATGCACATTTCCAAAGCAGGTCTATTATTTCAAATGAAAATAATCTGCCATACAAATCCTGCAGTTGATATTAATTATATTAAGAATAATAATAACAAAAAGAAGACTGGGAAAATCTTCCGGATTAAGATAAAAGTACAATTTTTGATTTGGAATCTCAATTTTTTATGTAAATAACATTACATCTCAAAATATTAGAAATATTTCACTTTAACTGTACAAACCATAACCATCACAATTAAAACAAAAAAGCTTAAAATATTTCATTCCCCTTATAATTCATTTAAATTATATTAATTGTTTGAGATGCACTAGTACGTTTGCCAGAAACCAAACTGCTTAAAGTCATTTCCCGTAAGTATTACGCTGATTTTTTTTTTGACAAATATACACTATTTTTTATAATAAAAAATAAGCATTAATCCTAAACTACTGTTAACACTGAGGATGGCTAATAAAATCTTCCTTTTGACAGTTTTTTTCTGTGGAATAATACAGGCAGATATCATTACTGTCCCATGATCTATCCCTAGGTGGCATCAAAAACAAAAAAAAGGGTCCAAAATGAAATGAATAAAAAAATGTACACAGTTTCTGTTGGGTCTGTAACCCAAACAAGAGCTCCCTGCTTAAGTTTACGAGATAGAAGCTGCACCGGGCGATGGCTCTGGTAGAGTCTAGGGTCCTCGGGGAGCGTCTAGGGGAGTCAGCAGAGAGATGAGATCGCTGACCCAAGAAGGAAGCCATGGGATCATCCGGTCGGCAGCATTTCATGTGGAAGGCCTCCATGTCCTCCTCAGTGGGTGCCTTAACTTCCAGCAAGCTGTTGTAAGGCTTCTTCCGCTTGTCTATTTGCATTAGTGCCTCCACATGCTTTACGCACTTGTCCTCTGCTTCCAGTGCCTGCTTCAGTTTCTCCTCCGCCTTCTCTTCACTCTTTGAGTCACTGCTGTCAGAGACATGCTTCTTGTTCTTTTTGTTTTTCTTTTTCTTCTTCTTTTCCTTTACCATCTTATCTTGATGCATCTCCAGCAGTGACTTGGGTAGTTCTTCTTCCCTTGGCTCAGTTAAAGCCTCTTTAAACTGAGAACAGTCAGAGTTGCTTGTTGTCACACCAGCCTCTCCTGTGCAGTAACTCTGTTTGACCATGGAGTGACAACACCTGTATCCCCAGCGGCCATCTTTCCAATAGGAGGCCCAAATACAGGTGTGGTTGTTGATGAGCAAGTTCTCCTCATACTTGGAACCAGCTACGGCCTTTTCAAGCCCCTTCAGAACAGCACCATAACGAGAGTACTGGACATACTCCTGCATCTGGGCCAACAGCAGCTCCCGTGCCAGTGCATCCAGGTGCTCCACCTCCATACTTCTTTAAGATGCTACCCATCTGTTTCTCTTTGAACTCTTCTTTCTTGACCTTGAAAGACTTGTGGAGCAGTTCCACTATGGTGCGGTCTGCTTGAAGATGCACCTCAGAGCCCTTCTCGTAGGCCTCCCAGGAAAATAGTTGTGTTTGAGCCATGGAGATTGTGTCCCCAGTATAGCGAGCAAAATTGTCCCCAGCATACCCTCCTTCATCAGGGTTCATGCCAGCGTTGGCGTAAGGGTTTTCTCTCATGGATCGAGACTTTGGATCATAGTAAGCTGAATTTGGATACAAAATCCTCAAGTATTTAGCCGTGTCTTTTCTGATTCGCTGATTCATCTCTTGGAGTCAAAGTTTTGACCCGGCATGTCAATGTCATCAGCATATTTGTCTTTTGAAGTACTCCTCCATAATACGCTGATGTTCCTCAGGATCATACCCATGTCAGCGGTCACACTTTCCATCATAGTCAAAGTCAAGCTGTACTGAGAGCGTTCCTCTGGAGCTATGCCTGTACCCAGGTACTTTGCTCCAACTTTTCTGGGCCGCTCCAAGCAGTCCTTCTTATTGTGTGTCAAGAGGGCCGCAATTTTTACACGCTCCTTTACAAAATTTAATTATTACAATATTCTCCTGCACTCCTCTCCTATACCAGTCTCGAATGGCTGAGTGTTGCGTTCCAATTTCAGTCTGTCACCTCTCATGGTTTAGTGTGGGCCTTTTGGAAGTGTCAATGTACCATGGGACTGATGAAATACACTGCGGGATGTAAGGGTTTATGTCCTTCCCCTCCTCGTCCACCTCAGCCGGAGCGTTTCCTAGCTTCCTCTGCTCCTCTAGCTCCTTCTTCTTCCTCCACTCCTTCCTGGTCATCTTCTTGGGCTCATCCAGGCCCATGTTTCGTGCTCGCGTTGGTCTGCTCGGTCATGACTGTAACTTGGTCAGATCCAACAAATGCCACATGGAAAGGCTTTTCCTTCAGAAACGATTATTTTGTGGCTAAAACGTTTGTCTGTGTTTGGGCTTGTCGCTTAACGTTATGTATAGACTAACAGTCCAACGCCAATAAGAAATAAGGGTTTGAGAGGAAGAAAACATGCACACACAATCGCCAACACATCAGCTGATATTATACACAGAATTAAATGATAGAAATTCACCACAACCCTACTGTGACATCTGTTTCCTTATCTGAGAGATTTAGCATTTTCGTTTTCGTTTCTGGATGTTAGCTAACGTTTCGCATAAGTTGCTGCGTAACGCCGAGGCTTGTCAGTTAGTGGTTATGTGACTAGTTTTAGCCAACAACTTGGACCAGAAATCTCCCAAAGCTTCACAGACGAACAGAAAAAAAACATTTACACAAGTTTTAGCCCTAACACTTAGTTCTAACCTGTTGGTTTTATGATGCTCCGCTCACAGATCGGACTGTAAACACTGAGCGACTCCACAGCGACGACAATTCCTGCACAGCGACGTCAATACCAGTACAACTAAACGAGAAACATCCGGTTATGACAGGAAATACTTTCAAAATAAAGACTTGGCTTGTTAGCGTGTTAAAATAATTCACGAGTCTGAAGGCTTTTTATCATATCGATGCCGTGTTCGTGTCTGTTGAGAACCTTCATGATAACATAAAAGTCAACCCAAAGTACTTCCAATGAGAAGCATTAAACGGTTTTAGACAAATCATATTAAAAGAAACAAGCAAAGTCTGATAAAATATATACAGTATGTATCTTGTTGTTTGGTTGCGTCGTCATGGAGATGGTTTAGTTACTATTTGTGATAACAGGCGTGCGATGCCCTTTGACTTTGAAAAGTCCAGATAAAAAAAACAAACAAACATGTAAGTGAATTGTATAATTTAATTCGATCACAATGTGGTAGACACGGTTCTCTGACGCAATTAGAAATATGAAAACGATGTACTTAAAAAACTTTACAAAATGTGTTTGGTCTGGGGTCTACACCGAAAACCTCCTGTTCCATTTGATTTCAATCTTCGAAACTTGACGAACCTTTTAACAAGCGATCAAAATAGATGTTAGCAAACAGTCTGACTTGAGAAAACATGGATATACTTAAAAGGTTTTAATAAGTAATATTCCATTACCTCTCTCTCTGTAACCAAACAGAAACATTTTGTTTTTGACGGTAGGAATGGAATCTTAATGCGTCATGCCGAATAGACGAGCGCGTTTTGTTGTCTAGGAGCTTGCAGGCTTCCGTAGCACCCTGCCTGCTGGCACTTGGCAAGAGACAGCCGGTAAAACGCAGCGTTAAACAGTCAAATCAAATCCTCTCCGTTTGGAACAATGAGTCGAAATTACAACGATGAGCTGCAGTATCTGGATAAAATCAGCAGCAACTGCTGGAGGATTAAAAAGGGCTTCGTCCCCAACATGCAGGTGAGGTTGTGGCCGCACTTTGAGCTACCCGGCTAGCTCACTGAGTCAGATACGCTCCGTTAGCTCATGCTGGCCGGATATGAAGTCGTGGAGCAGTCAGCAACTAACTTATGAATACATCATAATACTCAAACCCAATGTAATCACAAGAAAAAGATTGACGTCAAAATCAGCAACAACCTGAGGTTAAACCCGCTGACGTACCTCTGTGACGCAACTGTTGGCTATAAAACGTAAGCTGAATTAAAGGGTAGATCCTATTGATATCACTAAATTAGAAATACATCAAACTATACTGCAGAGTGTTACCTAACAACCAGCCTGAGTTACAATTAGCTATTTTTGAACTCAAATCAGCCCCATATGGAGAAAAATATGATCTGACAAATTCTGGATGTTTTTTAAAGCCGATTCTGATATTAATAGATTTAAAGGGACATATTTTATTAAGTGTTTACCACGAAGAACCATTTCCACAAGATTCCCATTAGATTGTGTTTTTTAATGTTGTGGTAAAAGAATAAAGAGAACATACTCAGAGAGCAGAAAATAACAGGAGCAAAAGTGCAGATGTCTGTTTAAAGACTGTTTTTAATCAGCAATTAAAAAAAAAAAATTTCAACACAAAACGGAACTACAATTTGAGGAGGGGAGCCTCTTCAAGATCAGAAAATAAATTGGTCAAATCAACAAAAAACACATGACACAGTGTGATTTCTACCAAACGTCAGTGGAGCTTGAGGGCTGCCCATTGCTCATTTTGGTGATCAACCCAGAAAATGTTGAGCTGTCATTAGTTTCTCATGGTGAACGTTTGTGTTTCAGGTCGAAGGGAACTTTTATGTGAATGAGTCTCTGGAGAAGCTGATGTTTGAGGAGCTTCGTAACGCCTGTCGAGGAGGAGGTGCACTGCTGTCCATCTGGTTCACCCCCTGAGTCTGTCTTCACAAGTTCAACAATGTTTTTTTTGTTCTATGTGTGTGTGTGTGTGTGTGTATTCCAGGTGTGGGAGGATTCCTTCCAGCCATGAAACAAATCGGGAACGTTGCAGCTCTGCCGGGGATCGTCCATGTCAGTTTCACCTCACACCTTACAAACCTTGGCAATGTAAAAATGTGCTGAGAGCTGAAAATGCTCAGAGCTGTGTCTGATTATCCCACAGAGGTCCATCGGCCTCCCGGACGTTCACTCTGGATATGGATTTGCGATCGGAAACATGGCAGCATTCGACATGAACAACCCAGATGCTGTGGTGTCTCCAGGTACGTTTTGTTTTTCTGATGCTCAATTACGAGGTGAAGCATCTCTTACAGCTTGATTGACTGGACCTGCAGGCGGTGTGGGCTTCGACATAAACTGCGGCGTCCGGCTGCTGAGGACCAACCTGGACGAGGGAGACGTTCAGCCCGTGAAGGAGCAGCTGGCCCAGTCACTGTTTGACCACATTCCAGTGGGGGTCGGATCCAAGGGAGTCATCCCGATGGGAGCCAAGTAAGGGGACAACTCACACTCGTTGACCTGTGTGTGTATGTGTGTGCGCGTTACCTTTGTGTGTGTGTGTGTGCTCAGGGACCTGGAGGAGGCTCTGGAGATGGGGGTGGACTGGTCTCTGAGGGAGGGCTATGCCTGGGCTGAGGACAAGGAGCACTGCGAGGAGTACGGCAGGATGCTGCAGGCCGACCCCAACAAAGTCTCGTCCAAGGCCAAGAAGAGAGGCCTGCCTCAGGTATCCCAGCAGCCTCAGGGCTCCAAGGGCTGTCTTACAAATACTTTGTAATTTTTTGGTAACCTTGGTGATGAGGGCTAGGCAATAATTTAGACAAGAACAAATTCAGATGAACACTTCTGAAGTTAGTGATAGGAACACAGATTATTAAGACTTCCAAATCGGCTGAAGCCAAGATCTTTTGGTTAGCTGAGCATCTACAACTATCTTTGCTCAGGGCGACACAAGGACATAAAAAGATGCAGTATGAAATGTAAAGTCATAATTTTAGTTTAAAATATTGAGAAACTAAACCAAGGTTATCAGAATGTGACGAGACAGCAGTGATGACATTTTATGAACAACATTGTGTTGCAGAGATATTCACTGAAGTTTGCATGTAAACCAACTAGCTGTGACCCAACTGTGGTGTAATACAACTTTGTACCTCTAGAGGCAATCGTCTGAACATTTTTCTGAGACTTTTAAGAAACTTTTTTTTCTCTGGATTCTGAGGAAAAACTTCATTTATTTTTTGATTTTCATTCATTCATTCATTTTCTACCGCTTATCCCGTTAGGGGTCGCGGGGGGGGCTGGAGCCTATCTCAGCATCTTGGGGCGAAGGCGGGGTACACGCTGGACAAGCCGCCAGTTCATCGCAGGGCTGACATATAGAGACAAACAACCATCCACACTCACATTCACACCTACGGGCAATTTAGAGTGACCAATTAACCTACCCCCAGATTTGCATGTTTTTGGAATGTGGGAGGAAGCCGGAGTACCCGGAGAAAACCCACGCAGACACAGGGAGAACATGCAAACTCCACACAGAAACGTCCTGACCCAGAATCGAACCCAGGACCTTCTTGCTGTGAGGCGACAGTGCTAACCACTTTTTTATTATTTTTTTTTTAGAATTGAACAACAGATTTGTTTTTCTCAGAATTCTGAGCTGAAAAAAAAATTCAGATTTTTTTTTATTTTGGTTTTCTTGGAAGTATTCTGAGAAAAACAATATTTAAAACAATAAACAACGATCCAATTTTACTTTCAGGATTTAGCAAAAAAAAAATTTTTTTCCAAAATTACAAGAAACACATCAGAATTCAGAATTTAATTTTTTCTTTTCTCAATTTTTGTTCTTAAATTTTTTTCCACAAGTGGCTCTAATCTTTTACAATATAAGCCATATAAATTTCTTCCTGCGATCAGCCTCTCAGGTTGATCAGAGGACCATTTTTTTTTTTATGTTTATCTGTATCCATGATGTTGATTGTGATCCTCTCTGGCTGGAAGCTGGGAACTCTAGGAGCAGGGAACCACTACGCTGAAATCCAGGTGGTGGACGAGATCTACAACGACTATGCCGCCAAGAAGATGGGCATTGACCACAAAGGTCAGGTGTGCGTGATGATCCACAGCGGCAGCAGAGGCCTGGGACACCAGGTGGCCACAGGTAGGAAGTGCAGCTGAATCCTCACCTGGAGGACAGTTTCATGGAAACGAGGACTTTTTTCTTTATAGTCTGGATTCAACAGAGTCCATTTTCCTGCTCCTCCATGTTCGTCTCTAAAGAGTGGTCATTAAACATGCACGCTGGCAGTCTCAGGATGGATGTGAACTTGGCTCGTCACACCACTCTTCACTTGTGTCACATTCACCGTTATAATCTTTGAACTACGACTGAAACTACTGATACCGATAGTTAAAGAATGTCTGCCCTTTTATGGCCGATACTAATATAATAAGTGATAATATATTTCACATATCAGCCTTCATTCCAATTCAGTTAATAATGATAATTGTCTTTAATAAAAATACAACTTTGCTTTGGAAAAAATTGATTTTTGTTTGTATGTCAAGTTACCAGAAAGAAAATCAAAATTGGCCAAATTCAGTATCGGCAGGTCACAAAAAAAATAAAATCATTTGAATTGGTGAATAAAATAACAGTCAGTGTGTCTGGGGTAGCGGATACCCCAGCTACCTAATGTGTGAGTGAATTCTTTATTCAGCTACATGTGAGCTCAAGTGTGAAACCTGACTTTATTAAAAATACAGGGTGACATTTATGTTTTGTTCTCCATAAGAGAGCTGGAGCTCACTAACTAGCCAAGGTACACGGGCAGCTTTTTTGGTTATTTTTTTGTGCACTAACTGAGTTCAAGCCAATCACAAAAATATTTAGCCCCTCCTAAATTCAATAGTTCAACCAATCAAGCCACTGTTTGGTGGGATTAAATGTTCCGCATTGAAAGATGCAGCCAGGGTTTCTTACTGTAATTTTTTGGAGCAAGTTGGAATCTATGTCAAATTGACGTAGACGATTTAAAAACCTAACTGTGGTGTTGACAGATGCCCTGGTTGCCATGGAGAAGGCAATGAAGAGAGATAAAATCACGGTGAACGACCGTCAGCTGGCGTGCGCTCGCATCACGTCACTGGAAGGGCAGGACTACCTGAAGGGGATGGCGGCGGCAGGAAACTACGCCTGGGTCAACCGCTCGTCTATGACCTTCCTCACCAGACAGGTGAGCGCACATGTTTTTAGCCTCCCACACGTGTTGTTGTTGTTGACATAATTACACTAAACTTTATCCTTCAGGCTTTTTCCAAAGTGTTCGGCACCACGCCGGACGACCTCGACATGCATGTCATTTACGACGTTTCTCACAACATCGCCAAAGTGGAAGAGCACGTGGTGGACGGGAAGCAAAGGACCCTGCTGGTCCACCGTAAAGGCTCCACCCGGGCGTTCCCCCCGCACCACCCGCTCATCCCCGTCGACTACCAGGTGCAGAACGGCCCACGTCACATCGGTCAGCGTGCGTTTTAATGTTCTGCTGGAGGTCTGACTCGGTTGTCTCCAGCTCACAGGTCAGCCGGTGCTGATCGGCGGCACGATGGGAACCTGCAGCTACGTCCTGACTGGGACGGAGCAGGGCATGACGGAGACGTTCGGCACCACCTGTCACGGAGCGGTAGGTCCAGGTCACACGGCATTCACCTTTAGTGGGTTGAAACTGCTGCTTTAATGCTTGAACGTGGCAATCGTGGGGCCCGAAAACAACAGACACATTTATAAAATCATTAATAGTTAATAAGCTCAAATGCTTATCAAGTTCCAAGTTTCCTGTTCTTTAGATTCTAAAATGTCACAAAATACATCTCAAAAATGACTCCAGCATGGAGTTCGGTTGCTTGGACCGATTGGACAAGAATTACAGAATCATTCGCCGCTACAGGTCCTTCGTGTCAGCACGAAAACTATCTGCGGCCAGATCTTGATTGTTTCTAGATTTAGATTTTCTGACATCGACTGGCCTCCACTGGTCGTAGACGTGTAAGATGAATATTTTCAGCCATATCTCCATTGCTGTTACCTTCATGCCGACACCCTGACGTTTCTCCTGCTGTGCTCCATTCTTGCGTGCACATCCAGGATTTTCAGGCGTGTTGACTGAGCTGACTAGTTTTGTAATAAAATGAAGTAAAATTGTTTTCTGCACCTCTGTGGTTTTCAGGGTCGTGCTTTGTCTCGAGCCAAATCCCGCAGGAACCTGGACTTCCAGGACGTTCTGGACAAACTGGCCGACTTGGGCATCGCCATCCGGGTGGCTTCACCCAAACTGGTCATGGAGGAGGTCAGTCTGAAAAATCTATCATTTTACTATTGTTCTATGCATTTTTAATCATTGTTTGAAAAGGAACAGGAACAATCCTCAGTCAATTTTAAAGACTGAGTTTTTAATCAACGATTTTATACGACAATAAATGTTCCATATTTGGATGATCAAGAAATCCGCTTCCGCTCACATTTTGTTTGTTTGTAGGCTCCTGAATCGTACAAAAACGTGACAGATGTCGTCAACACGTGTCACGATGCTGGAATCAGTAAGAAGGCCATCAAACTGAGGCCCATCGCAGTGATCAAAGGCTGAAACTGCTCGACTGGAAGACAGAGACAGTTCGCAGCGGACAACCAAGTCACAGCACTAAAAATCACAGGAGACTCTTCAAAAGCGGAAGATATTTAAGTTTTGGTATGAAATGGGGTTTTTTTTTGATGGAGAGTGAACATTTAATTTGTAGCTTAATTTTTATTTTTGGTTTTTGGCGTGTATGTTGTTGCCAAATCAGTGATCCAAATAAAGACGATCACTCACAGCGGAACTGTGTGAAATCAACACTGCAGCCTTCGTTCAGCTTGTTTGCTCTCCTGCAGCGATGGATCGGCTCAGTTCAGAGTCAGAGGGATTACTGAAAACATGTTCATCTCATGGTGAACCTAATCTGACTGCAGCTCTAACACATTTGTGTGGAAGCTGCAAACAGCAACAACATTACATGTAAACACGTAAACGTCCACACAAACACACGGCAGAGTTAAATCTGACACTTTCTCTCCTCTGCAGTTATGATCAGCTCATTATTGACCCCCCGTTATGTACCGACCCTGGGAACAGTTGCATAAACTTAGTTTAAGACTAGATGTAGCCTTAGACCGGTTTGAAAGTCAACAAAGACTAGTCTAATTAAGCGTGTCAGTTGCATAAAACTGAAGTCTAATTTAAAAAAAAAAAAAAAGTCCGATTTAAAACGTTTATGAACATGTTTACGATGGATTAATGACGTTGAACTTTTCTGTAACGTTCGTCCAAACTTGATGAGGCTTTGCTTCTCCATCGACCTTAAAATAACGATCTTCTCCACATTGTATTTGTCAGGCAGAGCTCTTCAGGTGAGGTAGACAGCGATAGTCTCCTGCTGCCGCGGAGTGTCGCGGTCTGTCAAGTGTCTTAGTTTACCAATGAGTTTGTTTTTGATTTTTTAGTAAACAAATGTACAAACATGCCTGCAAATAGTCATGACAATGTACATTTCCAACATACAAGGTACAGTTAGAGTACAAATTCTATAAAACTATTGCAAAATGAGAAAACATAAGTCAGTAAATGAAAATGAGGTAGTGGTAGTGTTTTTATTTTCCCTGCTTGGTGTATCACGTGAAAGCAATGATGAGTACAGATTTAGACGTGTTGTGAATGTAGTTTAAAACTGGATTGTCTGTGGAGGGTTTCAAGAAATGTCTTACCAGTTGTGATAAACTGCAATAAGTACCAATTAGGTCATGTGTGATCTTACCAAATTTGATACTGGGCCATAAAAACATTGCTCAAACTTTGTCAGGAAAATTCCACATCAGATTGGAGAGAAATGACTCAAAGACACGAGAGGATATTTTTAGAAACGTTTTATTGCAGAATGAGCAGATTCGAATGGAAAAGGCACCATGAAATCTACAAATGCATTTTGGTAACGTTTAGTTCTAATTGGCTTCTGGAACTGAGTACGAGGACATTTCACTAAATGCTCCCGTTGACAACAGTCATTGAACTACTCGCTATAGTTTTTGTGCTACAGTTCAGTCTCACTTGGTTTACTTCCATCACATTGTGCGTTTACGTTGAACTAAATTGGTACCGTCAACGCCACAGTGAGTAAACAACACATCTCTGTACATTTTATTTGCAAGTTTATACATAAACATTTCAACTTTAGATTTTCTCAAAGTGGATGATCGAGTGCTTCAGGCTGTTCTGATGCGTTCTTGTTTTGGCGTAGACATTTTTTGCTTAATTTCAGACTTTTTTCAATATTTACAGATGAGGTTGTTTTAAATTCTCAATAACAGTCAGGAATAATGGCAGAGTGAGACAGTTCATGGCCGGCACGAACGAATAGATTTAATAAAGACTTTGTGAAGAGTCAAACTCTGTTCATTTTTACACACTGAGCCTGTTCTTCTCAACCTGCATGTATCACTTTACTGTTCGTAGCCATACATGCATCACATCGTGTTGCACTGCAGAGCGACTCTTGTAACGGCTACCTGCCGCTGTGGGTGGAGCCTGATAAAACATTCATCATGGTTTCAGCGGGAGCGTTGCTGAGTCAGCGGATTACATTCGCGTCAGTGTGGACGACCTTTGACCTCTTTGCTGCAGGAAATTAGAGGTTTGATTCTGCAGTGGTTTTACTATTTACAGTGCGAAATCTCATATGTCAGGAAGTCAATTTGTGATTGGGTCCTGAAGTTTTTGTGCATTTCAGGAAACAATTTGCAGCTGGTCAATTCTTTTATCAATTATATTATCACACCAGAACATAAGGATTACATACTGTGAATATCGAAACTCTCGGCCAAAACAATCTGAAATATGCAGTTCATCAGTCTATGAATGTATCTAAGAACCAGCAAGCCAACAGTCATGAGTTTCTGTGCTATGAAGGCATCAGTTTGTGCTGCAGGTCCATCGTCACATTCAGGGTCAGATGACTAAATATTGGCGAATTTCATTTAGAAAAAGGGCAAAGAAAGAAAAACACGCGTGATGATCCACGAGCAGAACAAACTGATATCAATACTGAGAGGGTTTGAGTGTCCAAAGTGTTCGTCATGAGCGTCAGGCAGACGTGGCACAACGTTCTGTGTTCTCAACGGTTCCTATGGAGACGAGATGAGCAGCTCCTGCCTGCGCCGAATGATCTCCACAAACTGTGCGGAGTCGGCCGCTGCCTGAGGATGAAGAGTGCGAGAACGCAGCAGCTGCAGGTTGAAAAGATGATGTGAGAGTAAAGGAGGCTGGAGGAGGAGGAGGCGGGGCTCAGTGAGTGCTGCCTTCATCAAAAGACTCCACCCCTGAATCGCAGGTACTAGCTGCTAGTTTCTCCTGCCGCCTCCTCATGACCTCCAGGAGCTCAGAGCCTGAACTCCGCTGGAGACCACAGGCAGGAGAAGTAGATGAGGAGAGGTGAAAGAGGGAGAAAGCAAGCAGAGACAAACAGCTTGTTAGTCGTTCATCAATAGTCTTCAATTGTGAAGTTACTGAGCGCGTCTGCTGAGCGATTCTACTGGGCGTGTGCACAGCTCAGAAGGTTTGATCTCAGAACCTTCCGGTCGGTCGGCCATTACAGCACCAGCTGTCTTCACAACAGCAAGATGGACACCATGTGAAGTCAGCAAGCCCCTGCTGTCTGCCGTGCAGGGAAACATCTATTAGCAAGAGTCAGCTGGGTTTTGGAGGGCATGCTGGGAAACTGAGTTCTGCTCAGGGTTCATAAAACTGCTCACACAAAGATCTGTTTCACTTAGAACCTTTCAGAGATAATCAGCAAATAGAACCTGATCATTGACATCAACGAATGTATGGAAGACAAAACATGACTCAACACAAAATAAAGATACAGTACATTAAAAGAATTACATTATATAAGTAATATTTTTAAATTATTTAACCGTAGCATTGAACATTATTCTCTTTGATTTATATACATTTCTAACAATCTGTGTTCACCATTTTGTGAATTTCAATATTTCTGATCTGTAGAAATACATAAATTCCATGAAAAATTGAAAAAAAAAATATTTCAGTTACTACAATAATTATATGAGTTGTGTTTTGTCCCCATATAATTAGTACAGTGTGGGGTAGTAACTGTTTGTTGTTGTTATCTTTGTGCAACCAGCCGCAGACATTTAAACATGTTCTTTATCAATGACAAACTAGTTTCTACTCAGTGTCAAGAACAAACAAGCCCTGTTTCTGTCATTTTACAGATTAAACCCTGTTTCAACCACAGATGAAACCAAAATAAAAATGTGTTTGTTTAGAATCTCTTCAGTGACGTCGATTCACTACAAACCTGCTTTGACTTGATTTAGAGGATCCATGTTTTGGGAAATGTGGCTAACTGCTAATTAACGCTAAGCTAGCACACAGAACAAACGCTCAACTCTTCAGACCTCGACGGGAGAAAACATCTACATTCTGGTCTATACAGGACGGTTTAGTCAGGACAGCAAGAAGCGGGTTCGTTCAGGGAGTTCATGAGGATTTCAGCCACAACAGGACAACAAGTGTCAGCGCTACTTTAATATGCTGCTACGCAGGAGCCGCGTGGAACCTTGTTCAGTCGGCCAGAGTCAGGGACATCGCAAACAGACAACAGGCGTTAACACAGAGGACTGACCAGGACACAGTTCTATAGGTCCATTGTCCTGACTAGGACAAGCTCTCAAGTCCCAATTAGAAAGAGTACAAGTCCTATGTCAGGCCTATGTTTGGACCAGTTCATGGCTCTAAAGGTCTCCAGTTGTAACAAGTCCCACAAGTCCCAACTACACAGTCTAGTCCAGGACACTGTTCTACAGGTCTCAACTTGTCCCAACTTACAAGTTCTGACCAGGTCATGGTTCTACAGGTCTCAAGTCCCATCGACAAAGTCAACAAGTCCTACATGTTCCAAGTCAAGATCAACAAATCTCAAGTAAAGACCAAAGGGTCCCAATTTAAGTCAAGACTGATAAGTCCTAAGACAAAAGACAACACGTTCATTGTAAACATCAAGATGTGCAAAGTCAAAACCAAAAGTGCAATGTTGTGGTCTCAAGACCAAGAGTTCCTACGTCAAGTCAAAGTCATGACAAACGTGTGAGAACTAGATTTATTTTATAAAAACAAGTCAAGCAGTAGGAGTCCACAATCTCTGTTGTCGAGATTCTAAAGGTCTGCTCTGATGTAGACTGATTCGTTTCAGAACCAAAGTGTCCTCTCTTTGATGCCCATCAAATGAACATCAGATTGTTAAGATCACGCTGTCCCTTTAAATCTGGCCGACAGAACAAAGCCGTGACGGCGCGACAACACGATACCTTCATGAAGGTGGTGACAGAAGATCAGAGGAGGGTCAGAAGAAAACCTGCGGGTGGAAAAACACCACACACCAGACCTTGGTAGAGTCAGGGGACAGAAAGCTTAAAGAGGGAAAAGACCCTCAACAGAACTGCAGCTTCCTGACGCAAACGCACTGCTAGCCAACAAGGGCCGGATCAATCAGACCGATCAGATCGATCAGCTCCGCAGAAATCCTTCAAGGGTAAAATTAGCAAGAACTACCTGAACCTTTCTGCTGATGTAGAACTCTTGCAGCTCTGTCCAATTAGAAGTTATAAACTATGTGAAGTTTGCAGGAAGTTTCAGAAACATCTTTAGGAGAGCAGATTTAAATTAAACCTCAGTCTGACGGTTTCATTTTTATCTGAATTTGCGTAGAATTTGATTTAGCTTTAGCTTAGCATCGTGTGAAATGTAATTTACCATCAATAGCACGTGACAGCTATGATACAGCTTTTCTGTTGAAATATTATTAGTGAGAAATATTAATATTATATTATGATTCTAAAAAATTTGGCTTCATTTAAAAAAAATTTAAATTTTACACGTCAAATGTATTTTTTTTTTTATTTTTAATGTACATTTTGGATTTAGCTGCAAGTTATTTCATTGTTTGATTTCAGTTTTATTTCTAATGTTTACTTGCATGAATGGGCTTCCATACCTGACAGATGACTCTTCCGTCCAGAAGGACAGAAAACTCTGAACAACGTTTTATTTTTTAAATTAACTACATCACCAGATGATAATAACAATAGAAAGTTCTGACACGCTGAAAGTAAACTGAGGTAGAGTGCCACCTTATTTTCACAGCTAATCAACCATCAATTCAACATTCATTTTTACTGTATCAGACGACGCTGTTGGAAGCCGAGTGGATCGTGAACGTCTAAATTCTCCTGAAAATCCTTTCACAGTTAAGCATCTTCACGAACGGTTCCGGCAGCGGCGGCGGTGGCGCGCTCGACTCACCTCCAGTGCTGCCTTCTGGACGGTGACCTGGCTGAATACTCGAGCGCCGTCGTCAGGACAAACTGTCTTTAGCTCCTCCTTGTTGAGTGAGAAGAGCTGAGCGCCGGTCAGAACGCCAAGGCTGGTGATGGTGCTGCAGAGAGGGCAGAGCCACAGTTAGGTAAACAGTGGGACCAGCCCCTGGACCGGAGGAAACACCTGGAACCGGGACTCACACTGGACTGAAGCCCTTGGCCTCCAGCCAGGCCTTGACGTCGTCTGGCGACGAGTCGTAGGTGATGCTGATGGACGGCAGGCTGCAGCGAGATGGAACCTGGAACTTCTTCTGAGTGCTGCGACCCAGAGTGAGTCTGTGCAGAAGCTCGTCCTGGACCTCCTCCATGTTGGACTTCCTGCCTGCAGGGGGGGCAACACAAACAGTCATTAAAAACATCACTTCAGGTGATTATTGCTCTTCTGCTTCATTATCAGCTAAATGTGATTATCATTCATTCGTGTGACGCTATGATATTAATCACAACGATGAAATCTCAAATTGATAAACAACGTCGGACTGCATTATTGGGACTTTTACGCATTTACAACTTTTTACTTGATTCTGTAACATCACAAATTTCTTATCAATTTAAAATCAAAAACATTTTATTGACACTGAAATATTTATTGTTCAAATTTAACAACCAATTCAGCAAATATTACAACTTTTTAATATTTTTTTAAAACTCAGAATAACAGAAAAGATTGTAATTTATCCTTTAAAATATTATGTTTGCATGTTTAGGTACATTTGATGAAAACTGAGCTGAGACTCGGGTTGTGATGTCATTCTCACTCACGGTTGCCGGCTGCCGCTCCCTGCTGGCCGGATTCCCTCATGGCGACGCTGCCGTTGTCGCTGGACGTGTTGCTGTTCTGCCGGCTGATGGCGCTGCTGCGTTTGGTGGGCTCTGCAGCCGGAGGAGGCAGCGGGGGCGTGGGCAGCCAGGCAGGGTCCGGGGCCGGCGGTGGCGGCGTGGGACCCGGAGGCATCGGAGTCAGAACTGGTTTCGCTGGGATGTACTCAGTCCTGGTGGTCTGTTTCTACAAGGGGACAGTTTTATTTGCAGGTTTTCCCAGAAACTGTTTCTTTTAAGAATTTCTAAGCCTGAAAAGTGGTGTCATCTGTTTGTCATTTACCTCGTTCAACTCTCCCAGTAATTGCTGGAAATGTGAAATGAAACGTAAAACATCGTGGAAATGAAACGGTGAAACGAAATGATTGGCAGCACTGCAAACTCTCTGAGGGGCATCAGACAATCCGACTGATATCATCATCTAGGATTTCAACTAACAACCCAACCCTACAAACACTTAAAGGAACAGTCTGAAGCTACAACAGTTAAAATAATCCTCATCTACAAACAACAGATTCAGGACCTGCTAGCATACATCACCTACTGTGGCTCAGGTAGCTAATGTAGCTACAAAAGAGCTAGCATAATCAACAACATGGTAGCACCAAAACCTGTTAGTGGCTCACTGGTGATAGTAACTTACAACAGGTTATGTTAGCTTAGACAAAAATTGGAAGCAGGGTGAAAAAACTGTGGCCCCAAACAGCTACAATATCTCTCGTTCAGGTAGCCGTTTTTAGCTAACTGGGGTTATACTGTGTTTAGCCTAGCTAAGCACAAACACAGTAAGCAGGGGAGGTACAGTTAGCATAAGCAACAGGGGTAGCTAGTTGATTTTGTGATCATCTATTGACAGAAAGCATACCCGACATTACGCTAGGTATGCAGACATGTTTAACCTAGCCTAGCATGATGATGATGATAAGAAAAATTTAGTTGTGGTTTTGAAAATTTTAAATGCAATTAAAGAGGAGACATTGTGCTTTTAGCCGCTATCGCTGTTGAAGCTACTTGTTGATGAATCGACCAGCAAATCCTAGAATGTTCCTTTAAGGTTTAACAGCAAAGCCGAAACTAAAAACACTCGTCAAAACTCTTCCTACCTTGAACAACTCAAACTCCTTCTTTGGCATCATGAGCTTCAGAAATTAAGGATAAAACACATGAATGGAGGTGACAGTAATGATTCATGAGCAAACATCCAATAAGCGTTTGCGGTTTCAGGCCCACTGGTGTCCTACCTGGATGGTGTGGCTGTAGATCGGCTCTGCTCTGCCGGTGACGTCCACCGCTTTGGTGATCTCCAGGATGTTGTTTGGCACATAGCCGGATTCCCCGCAGCCATTGCAAACCTTCCACCACTGCTTTTTGTCGTCCAGAACCTGAGAGACAAGAATCAGGGATTAGACAGCTCAGGATGCAGTACTTACTGTTAAATAAGTCAAATTTCACAAACGTTTTCAATGTAAAGTGGTTAGAAATCAGTTTAAAACAAGTGATTCAATGATCAATACTGACCCTGAAAATTCTAACCTTTTGCAGAAAATTCATTCTTTCATTAACAATATTTCTGCAAACCAGAAAAAAATTACATTTCTAAAATTAAAATAATGTTGAGAAACACAAATGAAATATTTTTCATAATGTCATACAAGTTAGCTTCAGATTATCTTAGATTTCTCTTCTATTTCCTCAGGTGTTTATCACTACAAACACATCAATAAACATCCCTGAAGCCGACCACAATGAGATTTAAAAAAGAGATTAAATAAATAGTAAAATTAGATATAATAAAAATTTAAGTTTGAAATGAACTTCAATCAAGTAAAGCTGTTTTGTGATTTTTAAATATTCTGAAGACAGTGTTGGTGGTTCGTCACATTAATATGTTTTTTAGGCGCATCTCTGCTTAGTTAATTCATGAAATTATTCATTTATGTACATAAAAAAAAAAAAAAGTTTACCTCAACAACCTCGTCTTTGATGACTGACAGCTCCGTGTTGTTTCTGGCCACAAAGTCATATTTAGCTTTGGCAAACAGTTTGGATTGGCCTCTGTAGTCAGCAGCAAAACTGAAACATATCAACCGATCACAGTCAATCACAAACACGAATTCTTTCACAATAAAACACATTTTGACCCGTTTCTAAAGTAAACGCAGGACCGTTAACCGTTTAACAACATTCCAGCCATGGAGAAGCGTCCCGAGAAACATCAAGCTTAGAGATTCAGAGAGGAAGAAGAATCAGCAGAAACATTTGAAGGAAGTTATATCGTCAGATCAATTCAAGATCATTGTAAAGATGATCACACAAGTCAAAGTAGGCAGGAAAGAGGAGGTGAAAGATTTCTTGTTCATCAATTAAATATCAACTAAACTAATTATTTACGTTACGTCAAAAACAAATAACACCCAAGTGTTTTTCTGTACTTAACGCTTAATAAATGTGTAATAAATACATGAGAAGAAAGTAATTTAATGATGTCCTGATTTATTATTTGTTTGTTATTGATTAATTTCTGTATTTATTTGTTAGTATTTCAGAGTGTCTGTGTTAATTGATGAATAAGTCTCCTTTGCATGTTAACGAGCAGTGAAGTACAGGTCTGGGCTCAGTTCTCCAGGGCATCATGTGACCTCAGGTTACCGGTCTACGTGGTGGCTGACGGCGTGTTTAAAAGCAGCCACGGCCGTGTCCTGATCCAGGATCTGCATGCGTTTGTGGGAAGTGTTGAAGGCGTACCCATCTGCAGGGGGAAACGTCTGCACCGCTGATGGCTGCAAACACAACCAGGAAGTAAGTCAAACATCAGCCGTTGCTTCCTGTTGGCCAGCAGGAAGTGAAGGTGCGGATACCGACCTCCTGACCCAGACTCATCGTCAGCTCCTCTCTTCTCTGGATCTTGGCGAGGCTCTCCGTCAGCTGGGTCAGCTCCTGCTCTCTAGAAGGCATCATCGGTGGCTCCCAGCCATCCCGAAACTTCAGCGGACACGGAGGAAAGTAACGATCCTTCGGCCACTCCAACCTGACACAGTCGATCACAAACAAACAAACATCATACTAGCTTGCTTTTTTTTAAGCACATTAATGCTCATTTCTGTTATCTTACTACAGTAAAAAAAAACACTGACACTATTGCGCATGATAAAATGCCATCCTGTTAGCATGTTAGCATGAGATGCTGCTGCGGCGTCTCACCTGCATTTGGTCCAACCATCTCCCAGAGTGACCCACAGGTGGCGCTCCTCCGCCGTCCCAAACGCATGCAGGAAATCGATGGCATCTCTCGTCAGCAGAGGAACCACAACGCTCCGAGCCAGATCCACGCTGCCCGATGCCTGGATCACCTGATGGAGGACAGGAAGGGGACAGCAGGAGGTGTTTTGGTTACATGTAGTTTTAGTTTTCAGAAATGGCTATAAGTAAGTGGACATTGTTGTATGTCCATGTGAATATATCTGTTTTCTTTCTAAATATCATTTTACCTTGCATTTCATTAAATGTTTAAAAAGTGTCAGATGAGAACAGCCAGAGTGGCGCTGAAATCAAAAACACATACAGGAAGTTGTTTACAGGGTAGACAACATGTTGACTGACCATCCTGAGCGGTGTAAACAGGAAGTGCAGCAGCTCGATGGCGCTCGGGTTGTGGATGTGGTCCTTCAGTTTTCCCTGCGTACAAACACACAAACACACACTCAACACATTCGCCTCCTGAGATCACATGATCACGTGATCCTACCAGCTGGTTGAAGGCGTGTTTGAACTTCTGCAGACAATCGATAAACTCTTCATCAGGTGGAGATTTGGAGCGCAGAGTCAGGACGCCCTCTGGTGGACGTACAGAGAATCAAACTGTGATCAATGCAGTAATCAATCGCTTCATTTCTGAAGACATTTGCGGATCACTCAATACATCAGTACTGATATTGTTTACTAGTAATCAAGAGGGCATAACTGATGAAAATAAAAATATTAAATATTTCCATTTTATACTAATTCTAGTCTACTATATTGTGATGGTAGATACACACCTATCAGGCATAACATTATGACCACCTGCCTAATATTGTGTTGGTCCCCGTTTTACTGCCAAAACAGGCCTGACCCGTCGATGCAAGGACTCCACCAGACCATGAAAGGGTGTACATGGTCTGCAACAATGATAATGTAGGTGGTTCATGTCAGAGTAACGTCCACATGGATGTCAGGAGTTTTCCCAGTAGAACATTGCCCAAAGCGTCTCACTCCCACTTTTGCCTTCTCCCCATGTGTTCCCCAGATAATCGCACACATGCACCCGTGATTCATCAGACCAGGCCACCTTCTTCCATTGCTCCGTGGCTCAGTTCTGATGTTTATGCGCCCATAGTTGGCGCTTTCGGTGGTTGACAGGGGTCAGCATGGGCACCCTGACTGGTCTGCGGCTTTGCAGCCCCGTACTCAACAAACTGTGAAGCAACCTCCAGTTTTAGAGATGCTCTGACTCAGTGGTCCAGCCATCACAATTTGATCCTTTTAAAACTCACTCAAATGCTTATGCTAGCCCATTTTTCTGGCTTGTAACACATCAACTTTGAGGACATGTTCATGCTGCCTAATCTATCCCGACCACTAACAGGTGCCACGATGAAGAGATAACCAGTGTTATTCAATTCAACTGTCAGTGGTCATTATGTTATGCCTGATTAGTGTAATTTTACTTCACTAGATTTATTTATTTGTGATTTTAGCATGTTTGAGTGCATCCGTACACCTCCTCTCACCTCCTGGACCCTTCTTCTTGCTCTTCTTGGTCTTCTTCCTTTTGGAGAGCTCGCTGGAGGCCTCCGCAGCTTTCTGCACTTTGGTAGCAAAGAACTCTATGTCGTCCAGGATGTGGTTCAGGATTTGCTGCCAAAATAAAAGTCTGATTCAGAGGAAATGTGTGGGTTCCATGAGGCTTTTATTTTGACAGGTCAGAGGTCAGTTTCCTCCACAGTCTTTATGTAAGAAGAT
Organism: Mola mola; assembly: GCA_001698575.1. NCBI lineage: Eukaryota > Metazoa > Chordata > Actinopteri > Tetraodontiformes > Molidae > Mola > Mola mola. Next base: position 12,263,468 of record KV751334.1, on the reverse strand, counting down.
TTTCCCTCACAGCTTGTGAACTCTGATTACATGTGAATCAAACCTCATCGCCCGCTCAGATTAAATCTGAACGACCTCAAAGCAGCTGCTCTCAGATCAGCTCTTCCTGACCGACTCACCACGTCTCGGTCCACTCTGGCTGCAGTCATCTCCACCGGCCCGTACTCCTCCTGTAACTGCTGCATCTTCTCATCTGTTTACAGGAAAGCGACCAACGAATAACAGCGACCGATCAGGCTTGCTGAGCATTTTCCTCCAACAGAGATTTTAAGTCACGTCTGAAGCCAACATAAATATATTTGCGACACACTGAGTCCTTATCAATTAACGCGCCACTTATGTTTCTCATCAGTCAATTACTTGATTGATTACTTGATAACTGATGTCACTCACAGTCTTGCTGCTCACTGGTCCAGGCTGACCAGGCAGCCACGCGACTCTTCATGTCCACCTGATTGGCCGGTACCGGCGGTTCGGGGGCGGGAGCAGTGGGGGGAGGCGGGATGATGCCGTCACTCTTCAGGATCATCCTGCAGAGAGACAGGTAAGCCAATCAGCTGTCAGCGTGACGAGCCGCAATCTGAGAGCGGCCATGATTGGTTCTTACCTGAGTGCCTCTGGCCTCTTCTTCGCTTTCCCCCCTTTGGCGTCAGTCATGCCACTCTCGATGTCCGCGTGGATCAGATTGGCCTGGTAAAAGACCAACAGACACATTTGGTTTGTCTGATTCTGACGCCTCTGACAGGACCAATCGCAGGTAGCCTGTACCTTGATGTGGTCACACTGGAACAGGTGAAGGTCCGGTTTGTTCTGACCCGACTCCTTGCAGACCAGAGCCAGGATGGAGTCGTAGCTGCAGGCGTTCATCACGGCCTGGCAGTGCTGGATCGTACTGATGGGGAAGTTCTCCAGCTCATTCTGAAGCACAAGAAGAACAACAAGTGGTACATTAAGTAGCACCCTTAAAAAAATGGGTCTGTAAACATATGTCCTTCACCGTCAGTAACCAACCACAAATCCAAAGGCATGCTGGGAAATCTGTACTACAGCAACCCACTGAGTTCATGAGTCTTTATTCTGTTTCGTCTGACATTCTGATTGATCGTATTGATCATCTGAACCATGCAAAGACACTGATGGCTCTGTGTTTTTAAATGGTCTCTTCGATCGATCTTCATCTCTTTGAAAGATGATAAAGTACTTCACCACTCACTGATAATCAAAACACCTGGAAAGTAATAAACTAATCAGCATCATTTTACGTGTGGAGCGCTGGATGATCGGTATGGAAGATGGTTAGAGCCTCGTGGAAAAAAATTGAGATTAAGGTCAATATAAGGTGTCTCTAAAATTATTTTGAAACTTATTTTGTGTCTCCTTCATTTTGTGGAGAGCGATGTGATGTGCAAGTGCTCAGCGAGCTCCTTTACCTTGTTCTCCAGGTCGATGAGGCTCACGCTCTTCTCCTCCACCTGCAGCAGCATCTCCTGTGTCCACACCTTCCCTTTCGCCTCCAGCAGGCGGAGACGTCTCACGCCGTCGTCCACAGTGATCATCCCATCTTTACGGTGTCCAACACGTGTGGCCAGGTGCTGCAGATAACGCAGGAGGTCAGCTTTCCGGCAAAACGTGACAGCTGCTTGGTATTGGTCAGCAAAAAAACAAATGTTTTTCAGCGATACTGGAGCTTTAAACACAAAGAAAAGACCTCGCTGTGAATGGTTGCTGGGTGATGAATAGTGCTGTGATTGGTGGTCCAGGTGACTGACCTCCACATGATACTGCGATGTGTCCGTCAGGCTGTTGATGCTGGTTTTGGTAAAGTGTTTTCTTTGTTCTGACGGACAGAGGAGAGCAGTAAACACACACACACTCTTCAGTTTTTGTAAATCCTCTGGTCACTCATGATAAGAGAAGAAGAGTCACACATCAGTGCCACAGCAGCGCTCTTACTTTATAATTCAGGAAAATAGTTCCCTTCCTGTTTATCTGAAATCAAACTTTTCAACTACAAAGCCATGACAAATTAATGGGGTGGGGGCTTTGACACATTAATGGGGGAGGGGCCTCAGAAGCGTTAACGGGGCGGGGCTTCCTGACGCCGTTACTCGAGACTGCGAGTAGCAAACATAAAGAAAGGAACCGAGTTATGTAAAAGCTGCCAAGAGTCAGGTCACAAATGCCACTTTGCAAGCGTGGAGATATAAATGATCAATGAAAATCTGTTGACGATTGATATATATCGTTGTGACTGCAAACAGAATATCTAGAGGAAACAAAACAAGAGCTGAGCTGTTTCACTCACACACGCAGGTATTTCATGACATTATCGAACGCTTCCCATAAGCTGGAACACACACACGCACACGCACACACACACACACACACACACACACACACACACACACACACACACACACAC
>KV751334.1:12235392-12259941 GCA_001698575.1 Mola mola | reverse complement strand
ACTCGTGGAAAAAAAAAAAACAACTAGGGAAATTTGAAAAATATATCTATTCAGTTATTAGATTTTTTTTTCTTTATCTATTATCATTTAGTTTATCTATTTCCATCTATTTGTTTTCTAAGAATTGGAAGAGAAAAATAAAAGAAAAAAGTCTCTTTGTTGTAATAAAAAAAATATATATATATGAATTATGGGGAAAAGATTAGAGTCAGAATTACGAGTAACATCCAATTAAGAAAATTGAGATTAAGGTCAATATAAGGTGTCTCTAAAATTATTTTGAAACTTATTTTGTGTCTCCTTCATTTTGTGGAGAGCGATGTGATGTGCAAGTGCTCAGCGAGCTCCTTTACCTTGTTCTCCAGGTCGATGAGGCTCACGCTCTTCTCCTCCACCTGCAGCAGCATCTCCTGTGTCCACACCTTCCCTTTCGCCTCCAGCAGGCGGAGACGTCTCACGCCGTCGTCCACAGTGATCATCCCATCTTTACGGTCCAACACGAATGTGGCCAGGTGCTGCAGATAACGCAGGAGGTCAGCTTTCCGGCAAAACGTGACAGCTGCTTGGTATTGGTCAGCAAAAAAGCAAATGTTTTTCAGCGATACTGGAGCTTTAAACACAAAGAAAAGACCTCGCTGTGAATGGTTGCTGGGTGATGAATAGTGCTGTGATTGGTGGTCCAGGTGACTGACCTCCACATGATACTGCGATGTGTCCGTCAGGCTGTTGATGCTGGTTTTGGTAAAGTGTTTTCTTTGTTCTGACGGACAGAGGAGAGCAGTAAACACACACACACTCTTCAGTTTTTGTAAATCCTCTGGTCACTCATGATAAGAGAAGAAGAGTCACACATCAGTGCCACAGCAGCGCTCTTACTTTATAATTCAGGAAAATAGTTCCCTTCCTGTTTATCTGAAATCAAACTTTTCAACTACAAAGCCATGACAAATTAATGGGGTGGGGGCTTTGACACATTAATGGGGGAGGGGCCTCAGAAGCGTTAACGGGGCGGGGCTTCCTGACGCCGTTACTCGAGACTGCGAGTAGCAAACATAAAGAAAGGAACCGAGTTATGTAAAAGCTGCCAAGAGTCAGGTCACAAATGCCACTTTGCAAGCGTGGAGATATAAATGATCAATGAAAATCTGTTGACGATTGATATATATCGTTGTGACTGCAAACAGAATATCTAGAGGAAACAAAACAAGAGCTGAGCTGTTTCACTCACACACGCAGGTATTTCATGACATTATCGAACGCTTCCCATAAGCTGGAACACACACACACACACACACACGGCTCACTGTGACTCTTCTTCGTGGTGGACGAGTGCAGGAAGTAAACCTGTTCTGATCCTGTTCAATGAAACAAACATGTCTGACATACTGCTGACCACTGATTGGTCCTCAGAACTAAGCACAGCCACTCCGCTTGTAGATGTACTTATATTGCTGCTGCATACACACATCAGTATTTCCTTTTATGTCATTTTTATCATACTAGAAGTACATTTACTCAATCGCATTATCTAGATGCTGCAGTGGTTTTGTGTTTCAGAAGCAGAACAACGGAAACGTGAACTCACCAAACAGAGTTTTGGCACGGGACAAGCCTTTACCGCTGGGGGGGTCAGGACCATCATGTCCACTGAGAGAGAGAGAGAGACAAACAATTAAATATGAAATGTAAAAGAACTTTTAATTGATTTACAGATTTTATGCTTCTCAGGGTTTCCGTAGATTCAACATCAGCTCACAGACGATGTTAATAATAATTCAATTTTATATAGCTTCACAGATGTCTTCATAGGCTGGCCTGGAACCTGAGCATGATGGTCCGATGTGCTTGCCAATTCAGATCTCTTCACCGCTGCAAAGAGCTAAATCTATGTTAAATCTGTCAGTGTCATGTATGTTCCTTACAGAAATCTAAGATGGTGGATGGCGCAAGACACTGCCTATCCATTAAAACAATGGCCAATAAAGGGATTCATCCAGCAACATCAGCTAACACAGAACAAGTCAATTTCTCCCTCCGTCGAGCTCAGAGAGGATGGTTATAGAGACACATTTGGACACCCGAAAGGACGCTGGAGAAGCCTAATGAAGAGAAACCACACTGACCGTGACCCAAACGCTGTAGCTTCATTGTTAAACACATCTACAGCACAACTGCTGGCCACCTAATTGCAGTGTTGTCACTGTGAACTGTGATGCACAAGTTACAAACAGGCCAGTTAAATAGACCACAGGACAATAATTTAATGATTCAGGTAAGCCAAGTTCAACATGACAAGAACAAAAGTGCCGTGTAGAGTCAAAACAATGCAATTTAAAATGCCCTTTTTGTTACTCATTAAACTGTGTTAATAAACAGCTACTGATATCTGTGTTTATAGTTGAAACAATCCCATGTTTACTGAGTCATGACTGTTGATGTGAAGCTGTGTTTCATTAGTACATGTAAGCAGCAACATTTTGTATTTTATGAAACATGTAACTTTTTATTTAAAAGATAACAAAAATAGATACTTTTCAATTGTAAGGTACAAAAAGAAGTGCAAAAAGGAAACTGTAATACAGGTAGTGCCCTTAGCTTCTGACATTTACTTTATCTGTAATAAAATAGTAAAACAGTACTAAATTCTGCAAAGTTGCCAAGGGTGACAACGTCAAATGATAATTGTCACTTCACTTTGGTTCTTCAGGTAGTTATGTCTAAGTACTTCTGTTGACCTTGATGGTTGTGTCTCGTACTGTCCCTGTAGCTTGTCTTCTCATCCTCGCCTCGGATAAAAAGCAGCTCTCTGATTTTGAGGTCTTGGCAGCGCATCATCCTGAGCGTTGAGAACAAACAGGTTGGCGTCCACATCGCTTTTGGAGGGTAAAAGGAACAACTGACTGACTCTCAAAGTTACAGATTATTGACACGCCACCGTCTGGATCCTGAGTGTGCATCATAGCGTCGTAACGGTAATGTGTTAGAAATTGGCACGTACACCCAGGACTAATGTTTACATCACAGCCGATAAATACCCGTTTCATCGCAGGGTTAACTAATCCGGGATTATATTCTGCTGTTCTGATTCACAATCTGGTGAAAAGCAAGATGTTGGCAGGTGTTAGCGAGATTTTGACCGGTGTGAAATGGGTTTTAAGAGCATAATTATTAAAAGGGTCAGCGACAGACTGATTATTTGGGGGCAATTGCTCTATTTCCTGCTTCATCCTGTGGACAATCCTGGCGAACAATTTAAACATTCTGATGAGAATGTTGCCCCTGTACACTCAACACCAGAGTACATGGAGCAAAGTGTTCTTGTGAACAGACTGAGCACACTGAATATTTCTGTCCGTGCTGCTGCTGAACTCAGACCAGTGACAGTCTGTGAACATGTGAGGACGCGACACGTCCTGCTGACCTGAGAGCAGCTTGCTGTTGTCATCAACTGCCACTCATCTCCATGAGTGTGTGAAAGTCGATATTTTCATACATCCACACGTTGTTGTGAGTGATGAGGTGATGATTATTAAGAGTCAGTGACAGCAGGACGACAGGACTGTTCACGCTGCAGACGACTGTTTAAAACGTAATCAAGACAGGCCTTTTCATGAGGTCTTCTGACGTGAAGTATTTAATTACTGTGGATGCTGCTTGCCAGTGGGGCGCTGAGTGGTTTCCTGATCAGGTCTCTGCTTCGCTGACCTTGTTTTCTGCAGCCTGCAGTCGCATTAACTTTGAGAAATTAGCACCGTCGATTAAATCAGTGGATCAATAAGCACCAGAAATTTGAGCTTTCGGCACGACCCTGATCGTAGCACAGACAAGAGATCGTTTTCTGAGATCCGCTTCAAGGTTACATGTGTTTCCTCTTTGAGTGCATTTGTGGGGATCACAGTGTGATCACAGCTTCAGTTTCCATTAAAAAATGAATTCCAGTTTTTCTTAGAAAACACAAGAACACATATTGTGTGGAGCACATTGACCACCTGATGCTAAGGAGCCTTAAAACACCATTAATCCACTCTTAATACCCCCCAGAAAACACACCAAAACACTTGATCTAAAAATACAACGGTAACAAAGTATATTTTAATGGAAACACAATCTCATCTAATTTGCACTTTAATGTGACACGTCTGACAAATCCATTAATGAGTTTAAGGTGTTATTAAGAAAACTTTAAGATGACAATAAATGAGATTTTAAGGGATTCCAAATCAGTATTCAAACATTATAGTCAGATTATGTACATAACATACACCAATCAGCCATAAAATTAAAACCACTGGCAGTTGAAGTGAATAACATTGATCACCTCGCTTCAGTTCAACGTTCTGCTGTAAAACCTTCGATCCTGCCAATTCTCTGGATGCCACTTGACACAAACCATCTGCACCAAACAACTGTCAAAACCCAGCATACCACCAATGGATGACAGCGGGTGCCCCAACAGGACACCAGAAAAACTGCTCAGGAACGGCCAAAGGAACGTGACAAAGAGCTCAAAGTCTCGATGTGGTCTAAAAATTACCCAGGTCCATATCTTATATGACATCCATGAGATGTGCTTGAAAATTATGGCCCGTAAGGCCTTATTGTGTAACAGGCTTTTACTTGTCAAGACAGTCACAAGACCTCTGGGGTTGTATAACTGTTGTGCAGTGAGTGTTGGTGGCAGATCCTTGGAGTGCTGTGGGTTACAAGGAAGGGCCTCAAAGTTGGTGTGAAGTGGTGTCCACGTGCAAGCCAGGATCAGAGGTTTCACAGAACTTTGCCCTGTTGTGAGGTGATCAATGTTATTCAACTGTCAACTTTAATTTTTCCTAAATTCTTTCAAAGAACCTTAAATTTGACCAAATTTTCATTCTAATTAACTGACTGTAATACAGATATTCAAATGGCTCATCGGCAGGTCAAGGCGTTTTAGAGGTGTTGAATTCATCCATGTTTTATTCCCTTCAATTATACTGGGGTTTTTTTATACTTCAAAAAATATTACATTATATTATTTACAGTAAAATAGCTGTGTGCCCTTTAACTTGTACTTAAAAATTACAGATTTTTACAGATATATAAACATATTTATGTAAGACTTTTCTATATTAAAAAATGTATAAATGAGGTTATGTGTGTGCTTTTTGTGTCTGTTAGCAGGATTACACAACAACTACATAGATTTTATTGAAATTTTATTCAAAGTTGTTGTGGCACAAACTACAGCTTATTAGATAGTGGTGACCAAAGGTCAAAGTTAAAGGTTACCCAAAGATCAAAAAGCATCTTTTTTGCTCATAACTGTAGAAAGAATTGAAATAGAGGTCAAACTGGTGTCATTTTGTAGCTGACAGCACTGGCTACAGATAATTAACTTTATAGGTTTCAGAGCAAGGCCACCAGAGGGTCAAACATTTTTGGACATATCTCCTAAAGGAATTGAATGGTGTCATTTTCTAACTAATTCCAGTGTCCGTCACATAAGCAGAACCAGATGGCTCTGTGGTTCATGTGTCACCCGTCAGGTGGCACCAACATGTGCTCTTTTTCACAACAAATGTCCTTGACCTAAAAATTCTACTTGGGAATGCCCAAAACAAACACTAGTAACCTAGTCTGGTGGAAGGACTAAATATAAGCTCACAGAAAAAAAATTACATTGAAAGGAGAGCACTTATTGCTGGGGAGCCAGTTTTAGGGAATTCAGCTGAATTGGCTTAGGTGTGCACTCTCTCGGTGCATTCTTTCTACCTCATACTGTGGTTCAGAATTATTGTTGAACAGCAGTACTAACCAACATTAACATGTTGTCATAACAGCAAGAGATGTAAATATTTACAATAAATGTTAGATGTGAACAAAGTTACATCTATCATGTTAGCATTCCCACGTTCTACTGAGTTAGAAAATAGCACTGATATTATCATCACGCATGTCAAAAAGCTGAAATCGGCCATTTGTTGAAGAAAAAAAAAAAAAAAATCATTAAACAAAAGACGGCAGCCAGTCATCCACCAGTAGCACTGACATTAATCAGCTTCAGCTGCAGAGAAGCCAACGTGGCTAACCAGTGATACAGGACGTACTGTATATACTAACTTTATCTGTGAGTTGTAGGAGCCGAAGATGCCGGAGGCGAGCGCTGGAGTTTGGTAACCATTCATCCTGCTTCACAATGGGCGGCCAGCTGCAAGGAAACACAGACATTGTCGTTAGTGACACCGGAACGGGTTCAGTTCACGTGAAGAGCCTAAACAACAAATCAGGTAAAAGTTACAGAAATACACAGACCAGCTGATCATGTTTCAGTGAGGAAGTTATGATTCTACTTACTCATCTGTTTATATGTGTGCAAAATGACTGCAGTAATTATATTATTATTAAGTTTCTACACTGATTAATAATCAACAAAACCTTCTTTAAAAATCCTCATGTTGAAAAAAGCGCGGAACAACACAGTGTATGTGTGGTCATTCATTAGCAGGACTCTTAAGAACATCACTGTGGTTCTCAAATCGTTCAAATATTGGCAGCTTCTTGACTGAAATCTGCCATCAGAGCTAAGCGTTCTCACCCCCCATCTCAAACCCTTAATGAGGGGCAACAGGGGCAGAATTAAAACCGCCTCACAAAAGAGCCCCCAGGGTGATTTATGAGCAGTGTTCACGCTCTGGTCCTGTACGTACAGTCTGATTACTTTTCCCAGGCTTCCATGCTTTATTCAACCACACTCCATTTTGGAATCTGTATCCATGACAACAACAGGCTGGATGGTGTAAGGGAGAGTGACAACCTTTGAGGCTCTACTCAGGGAAAAATGAGCTCAGCCTGGAGAAAATGATCCAAGAGTAGGAATGTGATAACTCCAATGTGAGCAATGGATATTATCACAACTCAAAATGAGTAAAAACATTAACGTATATCAATATTACTGCATCACAGATATTTCACAATTTTCTAATCCAATTTAAAAATGTTCAAGCTTGTATGTTAGATTAGAACATTTCTTGTGTAAAATAAATGCAGTAATATTCCTACGTTAATATGTCAAGTTTTAACCTGCACTGAGATAAATCATCAGGTCGCTCTGTTGGTTAGCTGTGGCCGCGTCGACAGAGTAAAACATGTCCACCCCCCCTGCAGTCAGTAATCAGCTGCTGATGCACCCTGATGATGTCACCGACTTCAGTCTCAGGACATACACATGACATGCTGAGTGAAGACTGAGTGAGGTCACAGCTCTGTACATCCACTTCCTGTTTCACTGCAGTGGTTTGTCACCACCTCATTAGCTGAAACTGATCAGTGAACAATCTCAAAGACACGTCTGTCATCCTGACACAACGGTACAGTAAACCTTCTCCTTTGGTTTATCTGGTCTTTCATATCATCCTCTCTTTTCATCCGTCAACACGTCGTTCTTCACCACTTCCTGTATGTGGACAGAGTCGGTGTAATGTACATTTTCATCTCTTGGATACCATAATGAGATGTACGTTACTATGTGTGACAATGTGCTGTGTGGCGTTTCCAGAGTAACGCAGGCCTGCACCATCTGTTTCCGAGCGCTGGCAATGCGTTCACCGTGTCAGGCATATCTGACCAGAGGTCATGTGACGGAGCTGACCTCTGATGTCATCAGGAGGAGCAAATGCAGCAGAGGAAGACTTGTTAGACTTCAGGTCAGGAGGAGCGGGACTGGACCAGCAGACGTCCCCACCCACAGCTGTGTTGATCTAGGAGAGATTTCGCGAACTAGTTTCTTTCTGTATCACGGCGCAGCAGGAAGTGAGAGTCTAGGCGTGGTGAGAGACTCATGACAGGTGGGATGGAAACATTAAGGTTAAATATGTAACACCGTTGATTGCTGAGTCTCAGGTCGTCAAACAGACAGTGTGAGTTTCCCAGGTCGTCGGGTACTCTTTGGGATGGAAGCCGTCCTAAGATACCAGACCAAATTGTCATTCTTTGTCAACCCAGGAATAACCTCAACATTCTACTTATCACCCCTTTAATGGCGTGCCCTCCAGCTGTGATGCTAGCCAGCTCTGTTAGCCTTCTGAGCTAGCCTCTCATCCATGAGTAGACAAATGCTTCCTCCTCTGCAGTGATAAAGAAAAATATAGTTCTTCCTTGAAACTGCTCACAACAAACTGGATTATCTTCAGTAACCAGGTCAGGATTTAGAGAAAGAGACACTGCTGTTGGGCTTCTTTTTTCTTTTAAATCTAGTTCTGTTACATTGGAGAGACATCTCTGTGGCTGATTTCTCCAAAGCTGAGCAACTCAAATCAAAACTAAAAATTTAACAGAACTACAGGAAGAGGAAGATTATGAGGGTTTGATTTTGGGGTTAACTGTCTCTTTAAATCTCAGAAATCTTAACTGCTTTCTCTAAGCCACTGTACAACCTTGAGGCAGTCCTTTTTATTATTAAATGACACAAACTTCCGTGTTGCTTTTCTGACCTGCAGCTGAAAAGCTTGTTCAGTCTAGGACATGAAATATGTCCTGGTTAATGTTTCTGTCTGCAGTCACAAAAACCAACTACCAGCTCCTGACTGAGAGAAAGCTGACTTCATCCTAACAGTGTTAAATTCTAACTGATGTTCAAACAAACATTTAATGAATCACTAAGAAGGAAGTGGACTTTAGCAAATCTTACAGCTGTAACCGCTTACAACTCGCCGCAGGTCTCAGTTCACCTGCTGTCATGTGCGTTTTATTTTGAAAACCAACGCGGAGGAAAAGCCTACGGTCTGAGGTGGAAACATTAAAATGTTTCAGTTAAACAAATCATTTGCGTCCTACTGGCCTCGCCTGAGCACACCGACACAAAGGCGTCTACACACTAATCAGCTGCAGTGATTGGTTGACGGAACCTGGCCATCATCTTGAGATCCTCATGAGAAACAAAACAGTGGAGTCCCACAGAGGAAAGTAAAGAGGATTGCTAAGAAGATTTACACACACACAGTTAATCCCCACTGTCCTCTTGAATATGGGATATTGAGTGAGTCCACGACAGCAGGATAACATGTTTAGTCTCTTCACTGTGCTAAGTTCTGCCCCTCAAACACAGGCTGCCCAATCAGTGTAGCATTGGCCATTTCTGATGATATATTTTTCATTTTTAGGCTGGTTTGGTGGATTTCAGCTCATCACGGTTAAATGTTGTATTCAAAGTGAGACTGTCTTTATGCTATAATTGGTCACTCAATCGGCCAAAATAGTCACTTTTCAACTATTCTGATAATCAATACATTTTAACATTTGCTGATTTCAGAATTTAATATTTAAAGATTTTTGTCATTTCTGTTGTTTAACTAGACTAACACCAAATCAGCGCCTTTAACAAGACTAGCAATTTTACTGACTCTTTAAAAACGTGCTGCCATCATCCAATATAAAGAAAACCTGTTGTTCTTGTCCAAAAACAAGATATTTCTGAAGGACATGCAGGCAGTCGCAAGGTTGACTTTAATGCCAAAATAATTCTGACTTGAATTTCAAAATTTAGGATTGGCATTAAAGGCAGATTGGCAGAATAGGCCCTAAAGTCCTAAGATTTTATTTACAACATTTTGTAGGATTAAGGGACTTTCCGAAATGTCTGTCTCTAATATGAAAATGAGGCAGACTTTAATTCAGAGGTCTGATTTGATTTATGAGTTTAATCTTAGATTAAAGCCAGATATAATATTCTTTTAAACCTTTTTGCTTTAATTTTGATTAATTTTCTTTATGTGGGACTTCTCAATCTCCATACCCTCCGCTTTACAACAGTCATAATCATTCATCTCTGCGGATGCAGGTCTGTTCTATTCACACTGACCTCGGTACAGAATCGTCTGATTTGGATTTAATGATGGTGTAAAACAAGTGAGCTCAGAGATGACAAGTGTGAGCGAATGAGAGCAGATTCTGCTGTGAGGATTGATTAATTGTCCTCTGATTCCCAGCAAGATCGAGGCCACAGAGCTCTACAGGGATCTGACACTCATTTATCTCACTGTAACCTACATACTGTACAAGAAGTACAGCAAAGAAGTGCAGTAAAGTGCAGTACACTTTATTGCACCAAAATAGAAGATACTTCAAATACATTAATTTACTGCACCAACACTATACTGTCACTAACAAATACAACAAGCTAACTATTGAGTGACCAGCAATCAGATGGCATGAGGCTTGCAGTTTCCCTTCGTGATGAGCTAAAAGATATCCTAAAAACATTCAACTGAACTCCCTCTGTTTCTGACAATAAATTAGCTTATTTCCTAAAACATCACACCATATTCACTATAAACTTTACTCCATTATAGCTGCAGAGAGTTTGACTTTTCAGTTTTCTATCCTCTGGCTATGTTTGATCAATATCAACACTGGTATTGACTTCAGTCCTGCAGCTCTGGCAATGGATTCTCAAATACACGTCCACTGTCTGACCTGGTCTCATCCTGAAAACCACTGACTCAAACAGATCAAGAAGGTTCATTCTGACCATTTAACAGGAGGTTTTTGAGGGGCTGATAATCTATATAATGTATAATTATTCCTGAGGAATGCTCTGTTACAGATAGAATCAATTTCTTTACTTCTTTGCAGTGAGCTGAATGAGGAGATATCAAAGATTGTAACTGAATGATCTATTCATTCATTCATTTTCTACCGCTTATCCCGTTAGGGGTCACGGGGGGGGGCTGGAGCCTATCTCAGCATCTTGGGGCGAAGGCGGGGTACACTCTGGATGAGTCGCCAGTTCATCCCAGGGCTGACATATAGAGACAAACAACCATCCACACTCACATTCACACCTACGGGCAATTTAGAGTGACCAATTAACCTACCCCCAGATGTGCATGTTTTTTGGAATGTGGGAGGAAGCCGGAGTACCGGGAGAAAACCCACGCAGACACAGGGAGAACATGCAAACTCCACACAGAAACGTCCTGACCCAGAATCGAACCCAGGACCTTCTTGCTGTGAGGCGACAGTGCTAACCACTGCACCACTGTGCCGCCCTGAATGATCTATTGCTTTTTATTTAAAAAATGCAACTATAAATGTGAAAGTCCGGTTGTGCTTCACGAGAATTGATGCAGACAATGCTCATTGCTTCAAGTGCTACAAGTGTTTTGCCTGTAACAGCGGGAACAACAGCGAGACATGGAGCTGCTCTGCGGTCTGGTTGTCTGACAGGTGGACAGAGCCTGATGCTCAACACCTGAGACGGTTTTGTGTTTTTACAGGTCTAACTCTGAGGTCACAATCAAACCTCACTCAAACAGCACAGACCTCTGCCAAGTCCAAAAAATCCCCATCCACATGTCAGTAGACCTGCAAACTTTATTCACAGTGCAGTGTTTGTGTTATAACTGATGGTGTCAACATGCTGCTTCATATTAATGTTAATTGTCTGTAGCCTTATTAGTTACTTCGTAGGAAGGACGTAAAATTACCCGTAAAGACCCTTTAAAAAAAAATCCTGGATCCAAAGGAGGATCTGGATCGTCATCAAAATCTAATTGAATGTTCCTTAGTCCATTTCCCAACTCTCACGAAAATGCCTGCAAAACATGTAACTTGTTTACTTATCCTGTTCAGAAAAAATAAATAACAAAGCCATCAGATCATCCTGATCTCATATATTATAGATATATAGAGGCACAATTGGACGTTGAGGTCGACCTAAGAATATTCATGGTGAAACAGATTCTGTGGGAGAGTTCACTTTTGTTCTGTAAATGCATCGTCATTATAAGTTTAAGAAGTGACTCAAATAAACCTTGATAATTAGCAGTTCAGGACATGCTGAAAATATTCTGACCTGAAAAGGCCAAAACGTGTCTGTTTGACCTCATTCACGTCCTGAAACCAATATTGTTGTGTTTCATTCAGTTTTAACTTCATATTTTGACCCTCTTGATATGTTATTGGAATCACAGTAACACCAGCAGGACAACCATGCAAATAAATCCAAGACGTTGTCATGAGATCCTCTTCTGATACTTTAGACGTCACGAAACCTTACAAAAGACCAAAGAGCCACAGAGATCTTACCTGTAGGAGACGTCCGCAGGTGAGCAGAGACTGTGCAGCCGTGTCTCAGGTAATGTCTTTGGATTTCATGTGTGACAGATTACTGGGGATCCGGGTCTCAGCAGGGTTGGGATTTGGTTGACGCGTTTAAGCCTCTAATCAATGACTCATTTTGGCCAGGTGGAGGAGGGGCAGGGGTGGAGCCTGTTGGCCGGCCGACTAGCGGCAGACAGTGGAGAAAACACCCACGACTTAAAGTTCGTCTGACTCAGTAAGTCTGTAACCCATATTTCTTTTAGCACCCCTCTTTATAAAAGCCTCTGCTGACAACGCCAAAAATGTTTATCTTACACAACAGTGACTTTATGACGGTGATGCTGGAGCTGCTGTTCCAGAGGAGTTCTCAAGGTTAAAACCAGCATTGTAGCCCTTCCTGGCTGATACCAGGTCCATCAGGTGGGGTGAGAACCTCAGTAGGTGTCCCTGGTTACTTAACTCCTGACTCAGTCTCAGCTGAAGCTCCCACACCTTCAGATGATTTGAATACTCTCGGACTGAAAGTGAAAATGGACTGACCAGATCTGATTATCGGCTGATTCAACTCCTCACTCATCTGACCTCATGAACTTTTTCCTGACTAACAGACATCAGACCAAAACAACAACACTTCTATCAGGAAAAACGGCAAAAACTACAACCAGGACTCACACCATTAAACTACATCAGGCATGTTAAATATTTCTACATAGTAATCCTTATAAACCATGATTATTCTTATTATTCTTGTTTAAGATAGAATGAAATACTTTATGACGAACTAATGTGTTTAAGCAACAACCCAAGATAAATTCAAACAAACTGTATAATTTATGCTGTATAATTCATGCTGTACTTAAAAGGTTTATCCGGTAGGATTGTGACTGTTTTGACCTTTTTCCTTTTGGATTAAAACTTTGATCTCTTCATCAAATATTCACATTAATTTTGAATTATTATAACATCTTAAGATTCTACCTGATTTTTAAAAAAATAACATTTGTTAAATCAAATTGTAAATATCTTTTAAAATAATACATCGACTATTTTGCAAGAGTGAAACTTTATTCTCGTGATAGTATGACCTTTTATGACTTCATCTGTATTTGTAATGTTACAACTCTTTGCACGTGTGGCTACTTAGAATTTATAAAAAAGAGGAACCTGTTGTGGCGGATTAAAAATAAAAATAATTGCGAACCTATGAACTGTTAAAACAGTTTCCAGGCTTTGAGGATGCTCTTGTCCTGTGCTTTGATGATTTTTTTATTATAAAGAAGTCAGCAGGTGTTCAGTGTTGACCTGCAGCATTATTGCATAAATAATCCTTTCAGAGTTGAGGAAACTCCCATCTGACTGGAATGTTTACTGAACGAAAGCTCTCAAATCTTTCTGCTGCAACACAGATACAAAAAGTGGTTTAATGAACAAACAGCCTGCAGGACGAGAACAATAAAATGTACTATTCAAACAGTGATTCAGTCACAGAGTTAATGTTCACTGGCATGAAGTATTTGGATGAGACCGCCCTCGCCAAAGGAGTCCAAAAGATACCAGCGGACCAAACACACCCACATCCTGTTCAGCCTGCTGACATTTTTTTTCTTCTCTTTAATAATAGTTTTATTTTTGTGATGTCATTGTTTAATCATTTGGGCCATCTGCTAACATGGACAAGCCCATCAATGCAAACCCAAAAAATGAAGACAATAAAAACTTTGAAAAATAAATTGAAGTGAATTGGTGCAATCTGTTTCAGGAGTTTGCAAAACTGCGGGTGCACATTGCTTTAAATAGCAACAATATTCAAAATAGGCGACCCCCTGTTTGATTGAGGCTATAGCACCCGGAGACCTTGTTGTGCGCGTAGGTCTGTTCTACATGTGCTGCAAATTTTGTACATATATCGGTGAAAGTAGCCTGGGAGCAGCAATCTACTGTAAAATACATGCTACTTTGCCAAGACTGGTTCATGTGAGAAGTTTTGTGAGTTTTTGTGCATGCTAAAGCCAACCAGAAATGTGGGCTTTTTTGGGAGAAGAAAAAAAAAAAATAGGGAAAAATTGCTCAGGCACCCTTCCCATCCTTCAAGCAATAAAATAAATAACATATGACAGCTCAAATTTTCCGCTCTCTCTCTGCTAGGATTAAGAATCCATGTAAAATTCAGTACTATGACAGCACTCTGCAACATGAGAGCTTTAAGCACATGTTGCTTCTACTACCGCTGTTACTCTGAGCTTGAACTTAGTGAAACCCTGAATGCAGCACTTTAGCTTCTGTTCGCTGAAATGAATGACTCCAGTGCTTTGTGTAATGAGGACATCAAACCTTCAGTCAGATTCTGAGTTCTATGAGACAAAAACAATAAACACTGAAGGATTAGAGAACACACACAGAGGATTAGACAGTCTGCTCAGCTTTACTAAGCTGACAGTGAAGCTCTGACAGAACAAACAGGCTCACGGATCAACACTTCAGTCATGTGATTGTTTAATGCCGATTTCTGATTGATCTGCCGTCTTTAATTGGTCCGTCACACCATTTGGAAATTATAAAACTGATCAAATATTTGATTCGATAAAGGTCGTCAGGTGACCCCTTTGGCATGTTCTGTGTGTATTTTCACCTCAAACTCTGTCTGATGGATCTAAACTGACTAACACGTCTCAGTTTATGTTCAAACGAGACAGCAGAAGATCTGGTGACTCCACCTTCCTCTTAGCTGTGGCTTATTATTGTCACTGTCAATCAATATGCTGATTACTTCCTCAATTCAATCAATAATCACTGAGTCTACAAAAACCATTGATCTGATCTGAGGTCAGTCACTTCCTCTTAAATACTAATGACGGATCATTACCGAGCAGCGAAACTCAATCCTACATATACCGACTATGGTTCCTCCAACGCATCACAGCAGCACCTGGGCAGGTACAGTTACATCACCATCGTCAGGGTAACCAGTGACACAACCACAAACACACACGACAATGTGATAGACAAAGAAATGTCAGATTAAAGATTAATAAAGACTGAACAAAGTTGAACAGTAGTAGTACAACGCTGAAAATCTGACCTACTCAGAGTTGATTGTATCTTTCAATCTGTTAAATTATCTAAAACTATTTTATAACTTAATTTGCCATTTGAAAATCTAATTTTAAAAGAAATTATTGTGTGTTTATTGAAGTTTAATTATACTGAAATATTGTTAGAGTGGAATCTGATTCTGACAGCTTTCAATTTATGTACTGATTAAACTTTAAACTAATGAAGTAAAATTTATTTAAGAAATAATCACAAAAACATGTTTGACTGAACAGTTGGAAGCACAACTTTGTTATCGAGCATTTTTGTTGTCAGTAAACTTGCCCTATCCGTCCCAGCAGAGACCCTGAGGGCTGAGAAACATCCAGAAATAAACATTTCCCACAAAGACCATGGTCCATCAAGAAAATAGATCCAGGACCAGCTGTGGACTTTAATCCTTCACTATCACACCAACGCAGGAAACTCTCAAAATGAAACAAAGCCTGAGAAAACAGTTCAGATAACACAACAGTCAGCTCAAAGGTCCATCTAACGCTCACCATCAGCAAATATAGTTCACTCAGATCCTGATGACCTCTGACCTGCAGAAAAAAAAACATCTCAATGAGAGCAGAGAGCCATCAGAGAGCTAACAGCAAGCTAACAGAGAGCAAACAGAGCTCTAACAGCAAGTAAAACAGCTTCAGAGGGCCAACGCCCCACCAATAGGCAGCTCAAAGGTCATTCTGATGCTCAACATCAACAAAAATACTCTGTCAGAGCCTGGTAACCTTGGACCTGCAGGAAAAGAAGCTAACAAAGAGGTAACAGAAAGCCAACAACTAATAGTAAAGATTGTTTCTTGTAAGAAAAAATAATTCCATTATTGTGAAAAATAATCCCGGATTCAGGATGAAAAATGTTTGACTATTTGGCTTCTCACTTCTGAATTTGGACTTTTTCTGATGACCCTGATTTTTCACAGCTATGGCTAAGTGGGTAAAAAGGGTTGTCCCATGATCCGAGGATTGGCGGTTCAATTCCTGTGTCCAACACCCAAATAGCTCCTGACGCTGTGCCATTGGTATGTGAATGGTTTCCTAGTTCCCAATGTACACTTCCACCCCGTATGATTGTCTGTGAATGGATGAATGTGAATTGTTGAGTGCTGTTAAGAGTTTTCACACTTAATAGTTTGCTTCGTTGGTGCAGACCAGATGCGAATTGGACACACAGTTTCACTTTTCAGTTGGTTCGGTTCGCCTTCAAAGTCAATCTCAAGTGGACTACAATTGTAGACCAAAATCTCATGCATGTTTAATTATTGGTCAGACGGTCAGGCGGGTTAAAATGTCTACTGCAGGCTCCATCGTGGAGCATCAACGGGTTATTTTCCTGCTCACCTTGATCTGGATGCATATCAGCAGATGTTAGTGGATGGCGCACATGAACGTTTGGTCGCACAACGCGCACTGATTCATTTAATAATTGGTGCCTTTCATGAAAGACATTATGCAGTAGGAAGAATGTCCCAGGGAAGACAGCTGACTCGAATGAGATCCTACCAAGATCTGTTAGCAATACACAGGAGAGCTATCAGTTAAAAATTAACAATTCTAAATATAGCCTAGATTATTTTTCCGTGTTTTCCATTTTTCCATCCTGTGTTCAAAATATTGAGGTCACCGTGCCATATAAATTTGTCTTTAATATCAGAAAAGCTGCCACTTTTCTGCTATGCATCGTTTGTTTTTATTTATTGTTAACGGAGTTTCTTTACTTTAACGCAACTTTAACGCAACACTGTTTAACAGTTCGGTTAAATACATTCTTTTACATTGTTTCAGTGAAGATTCTGAACACCTTTGTGTTCTTGTGTATTTTTCCAACAGCTGAGAAATGTTCTGCCCATATTTCCAGGGGGCATTATTGTTCTTCGTAGTTCCATGTTTGTCCCCCACGGCTCATTTTTGTAACATCTCCTTCAGCTACCAAAACAGGAAATGACGTGTTGATTGTACGCTTGCAGAGATTGGCGTGGATGATCCGCTCCAGAGTTTGCTTTCAAGCAGACCAGAGTCCAGTTCACACCAGAGGTCTCGGACTGCGTTCTAACCAGCCCAAACAAACCACAGCAGTGAGATAAACACTCCAGGGCTCGGTTCAACTGGACTAAACAAGGCTGGTGTGAACCTGACCCAAGTCTCTAGTAACACCAGGTGACTTAAATTGTAAAGCAGCCACAGGAAACAAAATGTGTATTTGTAGAAACACAAAATGCAAAAATGTAGTATGATGGTATCAGCAGAATTGCGCTAATAGACAGCACAAAACATTAACAACTTCAGTGATGGCAACAATAACTGTGACCATGGAGACATTTCCGGTTGCCATCTTTGATTGGGTCAACAATAGAGACACGATTAAAAAAAAAATCTTCATTGTAAATCTACCTGAATGAAGATTTGTCAGACCTGCAGGGGTTGTACAAACCTCTTTCACTGTGTAAATGTTGTCAAGAAAAACCTCGACATGTTTGGTCTCAGGTGAGATCTCAGAACTCCAATTACTCACTGAGGTCACACGATGAATGAGCCGCTGCTCATCAACATCCGCCTCTCGGGAGCAGAGCAGCTTTTCCCACCAAACGTTTGGTAAAACCACTCGGCTGACGGGACAACCGAGGATAAACAGGCGACATTCAGCTGCCTTCCCCTCAGCGATGACCGCTGAAGTCAGAGATAACGAGTCTGACACTGACGCCGCGGACACCTGCCGGTAGCCCCGGCGGGAACAATAAGGGGCCGAGATATCTCCGCCATCGCCGGCAACCGGGCTCCATTCAGGCGGGCCGACCATCCGCCACACACAAGAGCCATCGGCTGCTCCGGGTTGTTTCAGCCCATCACAAATGGACATGTTCGACCGTAACCAGGTGCGGTTCCTGCGTGGAGCCACCCCCACCTTCATCATTTTAAATAAACAATTTGGTAAAAAAAAAAAAAAAAAAAAAACTGCCAAATGCGCATTTTCTTTGAGAAGCACAAAATAACGTATAAGACAGAAGTTGAATATGGTGTCATATAACGTACTTCTGTGTGACGGAACAATGCAGAAATTAATATGTGATCTCGAAAAGTGTCATCTGGCCTGTTTTCAGCCGCATTTATCGCTGAAAGTCAAGTTTTCGTGCAGCGGGGACAGTTTTCCGCGAACACAGCGGGAGGGCAGATCAAGTTCCCTCGGGTTGCATTTACATTCTCTGTACAGGTTCAACATCACCAGGAGAGGAAACTAACGTACTTATTATTTCCCTTCTCGAACAGAAGTCGAAGAGACCTAAACACTAACGGACATACACACATTTTCGACGGGAGCGGACGGAGGAATGTGTCGTACCCTGCTGAGGATCATTGAAAGCAGCTTACCTGCAGGTGTGCGCTTCACCAGACAGCGTTATTCCGCAAAACGGCACAGAAACATGGCACAAACACACGTTTCTCCTCCGAACACTTTACACCCGACACTGCGCGCTGGCGTTCGTGCTCGCGGCTCGGCTCGTCTCGCGGGAGACGTGACCGCTGGAAAACTACACTTAAGGTTGGATGAGTGGGAAAACCAGCCGCGATCAACCTGCTCGAGCCCGGGGAGAATATTCCTTCAGGCTTGGACTAGCAGGCGGCCCTGTTGAACTCAGTGGACACGCCTCTTTGGAGATCCAATTTAGACACATTTTCTTCCACACACTGGTGGATTTCCACAGCACAAGAACTGACACTAACATCACTTCCTCTGCTGGCAGAATATGATGTCATATTATTCTAGAATACAGAATAATCCAAAATTATAAGAAATTACTTACTTTTCAATCTGGTCTTGTTTTTAATCTCGGAACACCATTGTTTTATATCATTACATTATTCCCTCTCAGTTCCACACAGAGCTGTCATTTGGGAAATAGAAATCAATTATGAAGAAAGCATAGTTTGGAAATAAAAAACCGTTGTAATATACAGGTATCTTTTTTGGCAGGCTTTAAAATGACAGGCAGACTGAGGACGTGAACGCCTTCCAGTCACAGCGCAGGGAATAAAACTTAATAGTGCGCATGTGTAGGCAGTGTGAGGAGCAGGACGCCCCCTGCTGTCGGCTGGTCAGCGCGTACTTTGGTGGGGTGAGGAGGGCTAACCGAGTGAAATTCAATACTGTACTTTATGAGTATTTCCATTTTATATTTGTACTCCACCACATCAGAGGTAAATACTGTACTTTGACTCCACTCAATTTGTGTTACACCTGTAGTTTTTCAAACAATTAAAACGATAAAAGAACATATTCTAAAGCAATTACTTTTTAGAATTTTAAGGACATTTTTTTTAGTTTTATTAGTTTTACACATATCATTTAAAAAATATAAACTATCATAAATAAACAGTCCTGGAATTATGAGCTCGAATACTATAGTCATGTGATCACAATTCAGCTGTCTCCATGACAACTGCTGATGCTTTTAAACCTTTAGTGAGGACTTTTTTTTAAATCAACAATTTCTTTCTAATGACTGTTGTTACTGATGTTTTTAAATAGTTGACGTCAAAGGCTGCCAAGATTAAGTAATCAAATTTAAATGACACTTTCCATTTCTGTCTATAGAAACTAAAATTCTAATGTGAGCATTTAATTGGTTTTGAGGTTTTAAAATGTAGAATTACTGCCAATATGCATGATGATTAATTTTAAGTGACATCCTGATTTTATTTAATTTGTAATGAGAAATCCAATGGAAATTAAGTTATTGAATTTTTAAAATTTCATTAGGAATAATTCAAAATTAAATGTAAAATTCTATTTAATTTCCCAGTTCAAGTTGCTCATTGCTCTGTTACTATTAAAATGAAAATGTATAAGTTAAATTCTCACTTTCATATTAATTTTGCATTTTCAAACTCAAAAATGTTAATCCAAAAATTTTAAATTGGCAGCTTTGGATTTCCAAACTTTGTGTGGCTTTGTGTCTTTATGGCTTTACTCTTTTCATAATCCTGTGAGTATTCCAGAAAGCAGGTTTAACAAACTCTGAGTCTAAACCTGACCTCTCAGTTGATTTGTCTTGAGATGAGAAGCTGAGTTGTCTGTACTAAAGCAGTTTATCTGAGTTGAGTCAATCAACTTGAGAGTATGATCACTGAGTTCAGCGCTACTACGTAAAGCCGTCATCAACCAGCATGAACACACGGTCATCCTACTTCACCCTCCTGCAATGGTGCACATGTTGGGGGGAAAAAGCAACAAAGGGAATCAGGAAGAGAAAAACAATACATACAGGAGACAATTGCTGCCGAGTCAGGGCAGAAAATTGAATGCAGTACACAGTTAATTTAACCACTGTCAATCAATATTAGCCCAGGTGAAAAACTGGTGTCATCCTATTTAATAGGCTTAAATTCTATTTTTATTTTGGTGCAATCCCGTAGGCACATCATGCACTTGGCCAGAGCTAAAAATGAAATATCCTCCACATAATGCACAACAATTAAATGTCCTCTGGCCTGATATCCAGTTTATTTTATTAGCATATTTAAATTGAAGCCTGAGTTCTATTCAGCAATAAGAAAAAAATATATATATGTGAACAACACCTGTGTTTGGAACGAGAAACAGATGTACCCCTCATTTCAGGCTTACCATACTCTGATGTTAACAAACTCTGCTTTCTGGAATAACCCCAGGTTGAATTCGTCACAGGGCATGTGTTGAAACGCTAAAAAAAAAAAAACAGTGCTGTCGTTGCAAACTTTGTCCAGCAATGGGCGCTGTGGAAACAACTGTGTAGCACCGTGAAGTTCAGGAAACTTGACAGTCTCAGAGAAAACTGGTAATGTCTTTTGATGATGTCACAGTGAGGTTTTATCAACTTTTTAGGAGCATTATATTACATTTAAACATCATCTTCACCAGGAGTCAAATACTAAGACATAAACAGAACAAAGAGAAAAGATTCTCAGGAGGTTATTTGGTGTTGCGTGAATTATTCCTCTAAGTGAGCGGACAGCATGACCACACACTCACAATCATTCTTTTTCTGTTTTATGAGACATTAAAAACGTTTAATCATACGTCAAAATCACAGCAGCGCAACATGAGTCTGAGTCTTCACGCACTGTTCTCTTCAGTCTGTCCACCATCATCACAAACGCCACCTCTCACTCCAGCTCAAATTACACCTGAGATCAATGAGCCACTTCAACTGTCTAGAACAACAGAGTGTGAGGTTCTGCTGAGCCTCGAACCCATCATTATCATCAGCTTCATCATCATCATCATCATCATCATGCAGTCAGACAAAACATTCTCCGACATGTCCAAAGTGTCCACGCTGGTCAGAGAAGAGAGACTTCCCTGCGACACCTGTCGTCTGTCTTGCTGAGTTGAGCCCAGCAGGCAGGCCTGCGCATGTCATCACCTGGACAGGTGTACGCCGGAGTCAGCTGCTGACTCGGCAAGAAAACTTTCAAAATGTGTAATGATGGTTTGTGGCCTTGGGCTGAAACTTCCTGTGATGCGTTCACTGTCAGGAGGGAGAGCTGCTACTGTCTGGGTCTCCTGCCTGCATGATTAAATGCGGATTATATTCACATCAGATGCCTCAAGGATAACGTCTGCTGGCATATTAATGCCACTCATGAACATGTTGTACCATGTCAGCCTCCAATTTGTTTCCATCTGCTCCCTCATGAGACCAGCTGAGATCACATGAGGTGGCGTGTCACTTCCTGTGACAAGTTCTTAAACATCCTGTGTTGTGAGCCGCTTTCTCCAAGTGTGAGATCCAGCCTCTGTAATCTGTCTCACTTTGGCCTAAACATGAGACGAGCTGCTGAGTTTGTTTCCTACATACGGTAACCAAGGTTTCTGATGGAACGTTTCTGAACTCTCAGCTTTTTCAACTTAAACTCGGAAGGTCCTGCAGGAGATCAAAGAGTTAGGCTGACTCTCTTCACGCCTCACTCTGTCTCATATTTGGGCCAATAAAACAAGCTCATCTGCCGTCATAGTCAGGTGACAGGAAGTAAAGCAGCTGATTTTCCCGGGACTGAGTTCCGCCTCCTCCTGTTGCTGTGCAACAGGTGTCAGACTGACTCCGGATCAGTCTCAAGACACCTCGATGACCTCCATGCTGCCGGAGAAGCTCGACTGATTCCCCACATTCCCCATCTCCTCCCTGGACCTGCTGTCCGTCATCCCATCCCCAAACTCCATCTGACAGCTGCGTCTCTTCAGCTGCTTCTCGAAGCTGCTCTCTTCGTGCCAGCTCCTTCTCGAGTCGCCGTGGTCACCCGTCCGCTGCCGGCTGCGCCGCCGCACCGCCTCCAGGCCGTGATTACAGCTGTACGCGGCAAAGCCACCACCACCTAGGATGGCCGAGGTGGAGTAGAAGTGCGTGGAGTCAGAGGAGAGGTACCAGCCGCCGGCCAGGGAGGAAGTGGAGACGGTGACGCCGCCCAGCAGGATGTCCGAGTGCCAGCCCTTCAGGGCCCCACTGGGTCCTGGTTTGGCCAGGTGCTGTTGGCTGCGGGAGAGGCCAAACAGGAAGCTGGAGGCGCTCTCCTCCATGCTGCCGCTCCGCTGCAGCTGCTGCTGGGAACAGTTTGGAGCAGTGGGCAGAGGTTTGGTGAAGCTGCTGGAGGCTGGCGGGGCGATGGGCTCCAGGCCGCCTGCCTCCTCCTTGTCAGGGCTCTGCTCAGGAGTGGACTGCTCCGACACTTCCGCCACTGGGGAGAACTGACAGGGTTTACTGGCCCCCTCTTTGAAGGCTGACTGTTTGTAGTATTCGGTGGCGTCTCCCGATCCGCTGTGAGGGCCGAACGCCCGGTGAGGAGCACTCCCGCCCACCTCGCCATATGACTTGATGTCCAGAGAGAAGGAACGCTTCAGACGGGCGCTGTCTTCAGGCCCATCGGCAAGCTGCAGGCTGCTCAGTGCATGAGCCAGCAGGCGCTCCTCAGGGCCATCGTCTAACACGCAGGGCAGGGTGAGGGGTTCCAGCAGTGCTGGGCCGGGGCCCACAGGGACCTGCTGGCAAGCAGGAGGCTCCAGGTCCGGGGACTGAGCGGGGACCTCAGTGCTGGGCTCTGGGCGATTCAGGGAGTTCAGTCTGGTCTCAGGGCTGCAAGGACTTTTGATTTTCTTCTCAAAGTCGAGCAGCTGACCCAGGAAGTTGAAGTTGGGCGAAATGGTCGGCCTCTTCTCCTTTACAAACCTACAGACAGCACAGTGAACGGCATCATTAGTGAGAGTCACGACAAGCAGCTGTGATTAACAGTGACACCCGGCACAGAGCAATTAGAGGCTTAACAAAGCGTTGCGCTCATTAGGCCCCAGGAATGTGAACAAACACGTCAACCGAGCCTCAAACTGAGTCCAGGTCAGCATTCCTACAGACTGACCGAATAACTTGAGCCTATCCTGAACACTTGTTTGACACTTGGATGACAGAAATCCTGAGAAGTTGAACTGCATTATGGGAAATGTATGTGTTTCTAGTATTTTACACAAAAGATGACTGCAGACCGTTCAGAGCTGTAACAGAATGTGATGGCAGCACTGGTATCCTAGCCATTTCTTCATTGTTGAAACTGGAGGCACGGCAGCCATCTTTGTTTTGGTGTGGTTGTGGCCACAAGCATGATTCCTCAGATTTTCCAGCTAGCCGTCCTCATAACTTAGGTAACTCACCTGTAGGCCTCGTCCAGTGACAGGTCCATCCTCTTCATGATGTAAGCGATGGCGATGGTGGCCGAGCGGGAGATTCCAGCCAGACAGTGAACCAGGACACGAGCGTTGGACGCTTTAGCCTTCTCTGAAACACAACACACCGACAACATTAAATCACACACACGTGCTTAACAAAGAGCACTCTGGGTAAAAAAAAACAAAACACCAAAACTGCCGCTGACCTATGAAGTCCACCGATTTGTCCAGCCAGGGCAGGATCTTCTCGCAGAAGGAGTCATTGACAGGAACTCTGAGGAAGTGAGAATCGGGGATGAAGTCTGGTTTGGGGCAGGTGTTGCTGGCATTTAGGACGTAACCGATGTCATTCTGCTGCATCAGATCCTGCACAGAGAAACAGAGGCAGTCAGACCGGCGCTCGGACCGGAATCCTTGCTTGGGTCCCGGTCTGCGACTCTCTGGCACCTTGTTGAGGACATCTCTCTGGCAGCCCAGGTACAGGTGAGGCAGAATGCGGGTTGGCCCGATGTTGGTGACAGGCAGGCAGGGCTGAGAGATGCAGGAGGGCACCACAGCCGACTTCCCCTCACACAGACCAGGAAACAGGTGGGAGAACTCTGAGAAACCACCTGACCAAGCAACACACCAGAACATCAGAACCTCCAGAGAATGTCTGCACCAACACATTTTACAGAAGATGATGCCGCT
>KV751334.1:12210065-12223711 GCA_001698575.1 Mola mola | reverse complement strand
GGAAAAGTCGGAGCTGGAGAGAGAAGAGGGTGACTCGCTTGCTGAAGTCCTCCTGCTGCCATAAGAGATGAGGTCACTGCGTTAAAAATAAAAGGATGTCGTCATCGAAGCGCCAGTCAAATGAACTCAACAGGCGTCTTAAAGGCGCAGGCGCAGGCCTGACGCCGGCCAATCACGGACGAATTCTGGCTTTCTTCATCCAACGCTCTACTTCCCGAACCTTTTTTTTTATTAATTACTCCGACATGGAGTTGAGTTTGGTCGCTTGAACTGATTAGCTCAACCAGGGTATGGTCACTAGAAGCAGAGATAAATGTGGCTGAGTCTACCCAACAAAAAGGCCAATTCAAAGACCGAGCAAATCAAAGTCCCTTCTAGCGCCCCCTGGGCAGCCCACCTGACACACGCTCACCTTTAGCCATCCTAAACTGCATGCCACAAGCACGATCGAGGCGCCTTAGGAAAGCTGCGATTCCACTGATTCCACATCTCTACAACCAAAAATCAGAGAACATGCAGCCAACACACAGCACATATAAACCAGACTTCATCCAGCCATACCCCAGAAATCAAATATTACTTTGGATGTTTTGTAAATCAAAAGCTATTTTCAAGGGTATATCGACCCTAATGGAACATCAATGAACAATAATGCATTATTTCTGGTTTGTTTTGGTCGGGTTCCATTCCTGACTGCAGGCTGGATGTGGTGACTGATGACGCCAAGCTGCCCCTTAAGGAAATAGATGGAGTCTAGCACACTCTAGTGGCGAATGAGCGTTACTACAATGTGCTGGGAAACGTCTAGCGAAGCAACATTTAAATGGTCAAATTATCAATGATCAGTGAGTCAGGGAAGCTCTGTAAGTAACAGGTAGTGTAAACATTGGTTTAATACAGTAACTTTACAGTTATTGATTAAAAAAATATAGGTGTTTCACTGTAGGTATCTACTCCATGTTACCAGACTCTTCAGGAACACTGAACCCAGTGTTGACTTATTGTTGTATCCTTATTGTTTTTATCCTGCCAATAAAATAAATTTGATATAATATCTAATAGGCCTTAACAGAAGCAGAGTGCTGTTTGTTCTTCATATTTGCCTGTTTTCTGTATGAACGGTTAGGTCAGAGGAACTTTCTGAAGTAGCCAACAGCGGTAGCGCTGAATGTACGTTATCCCCCCTGTCACGCAGCTAGTGAGCACCATTAAAAGTTACCAGGACTGAAATAGTTACATGATTATTAGCTAAAAATTGTATTAAAACCACATGTCCGTCTCTGTGGTTACCATGGTAATGTATCTCCGTGCACCTGAAGGCACGCAGATAAGAACATGATTATATCATTTCTATCAATGCCTCAATCGGCAATCACGGCGACAAACACACTACACGTTTCAGAACAGCGTCTTCTTCCCCACTTTAGTTACAGACTTTACAAATCACGGTGAGAACTTTTTGTTATTAATAAAGCTGTAATAACTTGATTGAACTAATTTTGACTGCTGCAGAGCCCCAGACTGACTCTTGTATTAGCATGTTGGAGGGCGATCGTGAAAATTGTGAAACTTTACTAACGCAAACTCTGTATTGCTTCACTGATTCAGGTCGTTATATTCAGTTCAGTCTCGTTCCTGTCGTTTTTGCACTTTTTCCTGATCAAAACCTCACACACACCGTCGCATGAGAGAAGCACAGTAGGTTTTCCCGCGCAGTCATCGCACGGCGAGCAGGCCGAGGACAATGGGTTTGATGAAAGCAGAAGAAAAGTGAAAGGTTTTTCATACTGGGGCAATTAACACGCATGGTCAGACTGATGAGTGAGACTGAAGCGATCAAAGCTGTGAGCCGGAGGAGGCCGTGACGCTAAAGCCACCGTCACATTTTCAACGGCCTGGCTGGAATCTTAAATGTTGTGTCAGGAATCAGCCACCTTCCCACTGTGGAAGGCATGTTTCACATTCTACAGACTTCCATTCAAGCATTCTTTTTCACGCATTTTATCTGTACTTTATGTCTTTGTTTGTCACAGTTTCAAAAACATTGTGCTTTTCTACTGAGAAATCTCACTCTGCTCTACTGTGGAAAAAAAAAAAATCTAACGTTGAAAGTCAAATTTACTACATATTATTCAAAATCAGAGCAGGAAACTATGACTTTTATAAGTAATTGGCATTTCAATAAACTATTTACTGCAATAATATCAGCTCTAAAACACCTACAAACCAACATTCTATTACTAAATTTTCATATTTTTATTATAGCTCAAGGGCTGATTTTGCTTTAATGAGGTTCATACATTAACAAACATAATTCTGAATAAAACACTAAATGTTGCACTGCATAAGGATATTGTTAAAAGTGTACATGAGCGCAATGTTTAGTTTTATTTTATTCATCATTTAATGTTTGTGTTTTGTTCATTTTGCATTCTTTGTCTCTTTCTCTCGGAAACACACGTTGTACCGCTTTGCTGCGACAACAAGTTGCGCGAGCGTCTGACGTAATCGCAACGTCAACAGGAAACGCGATGAAAGCAGGAAAACAAACGTCGTTCGGGTGTTTTCTTCGGTGGGTTTTTATCTGAGAGGCTGTCTTTGTCTAACGCAGACTGACTTCGACTTCCTTCCGTCGACGCTGTGCTGTAAATCAGCCAGTTTGTGTGAAAACGGAGCTCTTAGCTGCTGTGGCTAACGGCAGCTAACGGTTAGTTGCCAGTGCGCTAGCGTTCCCCAAAATGGATGATAACAAGGTGAGCTACGAGAGTCACGGCCGCTCGGTGGTTTCACTAATTTACTGTTGAAATTGAGCCGACACAGCGAGCACTGATGGGGATTAGAATGTTCACATTTGTCTTCTTCTTGGCCAGCTGGCTCTTGAAGCTGGGTGTAGCAGAAAGCACGTAGTATTCGGGTAACTGTCATGTTAGCCGACTGTAGCTAGCTGGTCGCCAGAACGCAACGTTACTTAACTATCTAAAACTTGTTCTTTGGGTTTGGAGCCGGTTGGTATCACTAGTTAGCTAAAGGTTAGATAGAGCACCTTAAGTTCAACCAAGTATTGATAGCTACGCTTACATTTACAAATATGTTAGTTTGAATAAATACTTTTGAGCCCCTGAAAATGGAGGTACTCTGTGTAACGTGGCTATAATTCCTGAGAGGCGAATGCCATATTTTGTGAAACCTCTTAGATAAAGGTTGAAAGACTACACTTCAATTCCATCAATGGATTTGAAAAATATATTTATGCTGATATTGATAGGCCAGTATGGACTGATGGAATATATCGGTCAGGCTCTTAATAAAACCTGTTCAATGGTCCAAATACTTCTGGACCAAACTGTACTTTAAACCTCTGAATACAGAGATAGTACGATAACGGTATAACTGTACCTTTAATAGATGAATGTACACATTTAACGGTAGGAGAAATGGCTGTGTGATAATGCTCAGTAACAACTAAGAGTAATGTGGCCGTCAGCGTGCTAAGGAGGCGAGAGGTAAAGTGACAAAGTGCTGATGTTCATATTCAGCTTTTTTCTTTCTGTTAACACAAGACGAACTGATAAATTGTTTTTGTGTTTGACAGATGGTGTCTGGAAAAGTGAAGAAACCTGGCAAGCGTGGCCGCAAACCTGCAAAAATCGACCTGAAGGCCAAACTGGAGCGAAGCCGTCAGAGTGCCAGAGAGTGCCGGGCGAGGAAGAAGCTGAGGTACCAGTACCTGGAGGAACTGGTCTCCAGTAAGGAGAGAGCCATCTGTGCGCTGCGGGAGGAGCTGGAGATGGTACAGAAACTCTGAAATAAACCTTCAACTTTCTCTGAAATGTCACAAAAAACAAGCAAGGAAAACTTGGATGATATTGTGTATTCAACTCATCAGCTGAGCAGCCTCCACTAGCTAATGAGCTGAAGTAGAAGCTGTAGTCTGTGTGTAAATGCACACATGTTCACTCTGTGCCATAATACAACATGATACATGTAGCCAGTACTCAGTTTATTGTGGACATACTAATCAACACTTGATGTGTGACGTCCATCTTTCCGCTGCTTCATTTTTTGTTGATAGCAGGACACCACTGTTGTCTCACACATGGTGTTGTTGACAGTTATTTCCAGCCAATCAGATGTTAGAGATTGATCAGCTGCTTCAGTTTTCTTCCTGTGTAGCATTAAAGAACCACAGGAGAACTGAGAAGTCAGAAATAGCAGTGGCTCTGAGTGATGTTTGTGGTGGGTCAAATGGTTTCTGCTGAGATCACTGTTTCACTTCCTGTGTTCAAATGGTTTTACTGCTCTCACCTCCGAGTCAGGGTTGGGCAATATGATCGGTCAATGGTGTGTGTGACGTTGCTTTTGTCTTGTCTCTTCTGCAGTACAAGCAGTGGTGCTCGGCCATGGATCAGGGGAAGATCCCCTCCGAGATCAAAGCCCTGCTCACCGGAGATGACCATAAAATGCCTCAAGGTGGCAGCAGCACCAAGACCACCAAGAGCAGCAAGAGCGCTGTCAGCAGCAGCAGCAGCCAGGGCTGATTGGACAACACAATGGCTCCATCAGCTCAACACATTTCCTGCTTCCTCTGTGACTTCTTGTTTGTTCTCCATCAGGACGCTAACGTGGTGTCATTGTAAACCTGTTTAAGTCTTACAGACCTGAAGAAGTTCCACTGATGAGAGGAACTGGACATGAAGGTGTTTATAGGTCCTAGGGAGAAAGTCTGTTCTTCACGCAGGAGCTCGTTAGACAAGTGTGTTTAAACAGTGAATGTTTTGCATTAAAGTTTAAATCCTTCACTGAATGACAACAATAATTCACAATAATGGAGGAAAATATAACCGAAGCTAGTTGAGGTGAAACTCTAATGTGACACTGACATCCTTATATTTGTTTCTCCAGATTCAGAACTTGTTTTTATTTCAGAGGGGAACTTCCTGTGGATTTGTCCACATGTATGTGAGTTTAATGTTCAACAACTCCTGAGAAACATAAAAAGTTGTTGGAAATTCTTTTTTGGTCAATTTCAGCGTGAATTATTTGGTAAATTTGTTAAAATGTTGAATTAAATAATAAGGGCGGCACAGTGGTGCAGTGGTTAGCAGTGTCGCCTCACAGCAAGAAGGTCCTGGGTTCCATTCCGTGTCAGGGCGTTTCTGTACGGAGTTTGCATATTCCCCCTTTGCCTGCGTGGGTTCTTTCTGGGTACTCTGGCTTTCTCCCACAGTCCAAAAACATGCAAACTGGGGGTTAGGTTAATTGGTCACATTAAATTGCCCGTAGGTTTGAATGAATAACAGGATAAGTGGTAGAAAATGGATGGTAAATTAAATGTAGTCAGCTTTATTTGTATAGCACCCCCTCAGAGCAAAATTATTCTAATCACAGTAAACATATAGTTCAAACTCTTAATTATCCATTAATTTAGTTATTAGTCCAGAGACCCAACATTCTACCACATAGATACCAGTTGTGTTTTTGCCTGCATATGTTTGCATGGATTTGGAGGAAATGTAGCTTGGGCCTGACTAACAATGAATCAAACTTTTGGTTGTTGTGTGAATCTTTTTGGATCCGGTTGAGGAGGTCTTCACTCAGTGACTTCCTCCTGCAGGACCCAGCAGCCAGTCTCTGCTGCACCACATCGCTCAGAACAAACCTAAAATCGAAAACTTCATGTCGAGTTCCTCCTTTGAATTTTGCTGAATGTCGAGTGACCGATCGACTGCAGAACACGTGTGTTTTAACAGGACTGATGATGTCATACGGCGAGACGTCCTGCTGTGTTAACGGTCTCAGCTCACATGACGGGAATGTTCAGCGATGTGATATATTTATTGTTTTTGCATTTCATGCCGATGCGTAGTTTGACTTTTTATTTAAATGCTTTGAGGAGGAAATACTTATATTTTTTGGCCTTTTGAAGCTATTCAGTGTTATGATGAAACTCATGAAAGTTTGTGCACTTTGAAACTTGGCAGAAGCACTTTGTTAGTCGATTGTAGGTCGATGCTTTCCACACTTTGTCTGATCAGAAAATAAAGTGTCCAGCAGAGGTCATTTTGAACCGGATGTAACCTTTTGTGTATACAGTCAGTGTTTGTGATGGAAGCTGTCCTCAGCTGAGGCTCAGCGGCACATCGAGGAAAAACCTAAACGCGTTCACGCCTCGTTTCAGCTGCAGACCACGAAACATCCTGAGGAGCGTTATGACCGAACATGACCTGCAGCAGCTGACTCAGTTCTCCTTTGCAGCACCATGTCACTGAGTCCACATGTGGGAGAACCCAGTCACTTATCAACATGTCCAGCTCACTTGACCATATTTTCACATGTTACATAATATTGGTAATAAACTTTGTTTGGCATGTTTCATATGAGAAATGTTGCTCAAAATGCTTCACAACAAAAACTGACAAGTGCCAAGTGCTTCAACTAAAACAGACATAAACGCTGAGAATATAAACGTCATAATGCTAATACAGATGTAAATATTGAAAAGGATTAGTCCCCCCCGTTTGGAAAACTTATTTGAGTTTCCACTTAAAACAAAATTCTTGGGGGGGGGCTCAAATTTTTAGTTAGAAGTGGTTTTAATCTTCCTCTGTAGGGGAAAGATGGAGAGAATGAGAAAATGATTGTATGATCAGAAGGACAATACAAAGTATAACAAAGAATATGCTAAAATAATTTATCCAAGACAAACATGAGGTCAGAAGTGGAAAACACAGATCGTGTAAAAGCTATTTAAAATATTCAACATTAAAATTGCTGTTGATTGCCACATCTGGATAACAGCTACAGTGTTTTTTAATTTTTGTTTTTTGTTGAAAACATTCTGCAAGCTCCTTCCTGAATTTCACTTGTCTATCTCCAAAAATGTGAATATCCTGATTTTTCATCAGTTATTTAAGAAAGTGACTGATACATTTAAGACTCATTACACAAACCAAAACATTTCAAGACTATTTTAATTCTAATTATGGTCTGCAGTACAAAAGATTTTTAAAAACTCTGAAAATATTAGAATATTTCACTGTGACTGTATGAATTATAATCATCAAAGTTAAACCAGAAGAGTGTTTCACTTTCTGTGCAAATAATGAGAAATGTAAAGGTTGTAAAAGATAACTTGAATGGAGCTACAAAAAATGTTTTTTCCATGACACTCTTAGTTTTGGAGGTGGACTAGAACAGGCTGTTCCATGGCAGAGCGAACAAGGAACAGAGCTGATCTCAGTCCAGCAACAACTTCAAATCTGTTGCAAACAGTGTAAACTTGTAATTTTATGTGTTTATTGTGATTTTTATCTGTTTGTAAGGCTGTGTGTGTGTGTGTGTGTGTGTGTGTGTGTGTGTGTGTGGGTGGGGGGGTGATCAGGTCGACATGGAAACAGAAACTGCTCTACAACAAGACAAAGATGGCAATATGTCTTCACATTGGGGGTGAAAGTTTAATTTCATATGTGAAAGTAGTTTTTATTCTTTGATCTAACGCTTTTAAATCCACCTTCATGAAACTGGCAGCAAAAGAAGAGCATGTGTTCATAATGTAACACTCAGAGCAGAAAATGCAGTCAATGACGTGCAGAAACAAACAGACACTACTTGCTGATTTTACTCACTACATTTAAAAGGATGTAAGAATCGTGGCTTTGTAGTCACAGCACAGCTGACAGTTTACACCACACAGGCAGGTGAAGCATCCGACAGGCGGGAGTCTTTGGGCACCCAAACTGGAAAACGGGGTCTAACACACGAGAAGAGGCCTAAACGGCTCCACATTAAACTGTCCTGAAGGTGAAAAACAGGCATCTATTAGCACGTTGGATTGACAAAAATGTGATGAATAAATTAAGATGACGGGATTTTGAAGCCGCAGTATTTAACAAGATGTGATCCAAGTGGAGACTCTCAGCTTTAATTTCAGGGCTATCACAGGAGTATTTATTGGGTCTTTCAGGAATTACAGCCATGTTTACTCCAAGACCCCCATTTTCAGAGGCTCAAATGTAAGTGGACAAACAAGCATAATTAGAAGGATTGGGATTATTTTTTAGAACTGTGATCAAAGTTCTTTGCAGTCATTGACTGCCTGAGGTCTGGAACCAGTCGATCACACCAAATGCTGAGCTTCCTTCTTTGAAATGCTTTGCATTCACCACAGCCACCTTCAGTTGCTGCTTGTTTGTAGGTCTTTGTGCCTTTAGTTTTGTCTCCAGTAATTGCAAAACTGCTTTACTGGGTTGAGATCAGGTGATTGAGTCACTTGTCCTCTAAAGAATGTCCCACTCCTGTGTTCTGCTGAGAAGATCTTGGGTTCCTTTCACAATATGTTTTGAATTATTATCCATCTGTTCTGTGGACTTTTGGTATTGCTGATCTTGTCTGTGGATTCATTACTTTTAAGAATGTATTAAACAGGTGATTTGGTCACTCCGGATGTTTTTGCTATACATCCATCTGGATAGTTTGTTTTGTTTTTTTAGCCTAATGATGACCTCCTTCACTTGCATTGATACCTCGTTGGGCTCCATATTTAAAGTTCCACTGAACTGCTACCAAATACAGGTTCAACACTTTGAATCAAACCGTTAATCTGCTTAATTTGTCATGGAATAATGAGGGAATAGACTACAGCTGGTCAGCAAATTGTCTGATTACTTTTGAGACTCAAAGATTTGGGGATTTTGTGTAAAAATGACTGTAATTCCTAAATGGTAATGCAACACTCTTATGATAACTCTTGAATCTATACTTCAATCACACCTTGGTGCTTGCTTTACTGAAATCCATTGTTGCCACTGTCCAAATACTCATAGACCTGACGTTACAACATCCAGACAGCCAGTTATACCAGAATCTGAAGTTTAGTTGAGAAGTAGAATAAATAAAGAATGAAGTTTATGTCTGACAAATTTTACAGATTCACTTCTGCCTGATCCTTTTTAATTTCCTCTGTCAGGACTGTGAAATGAATGATCATCAACATGTGTAAATATCGAATAAAGACACACTAAACTGTTCTGTCAACAAACGGACTCTTGAATGTTCAGTCGAGAGGTCTGCGCTATAATTGCACATAAATATCTGATATATGTAATTAGACTGATGTGTTTACCAGAAATTAGTTAGCAAATCAGCTGCCATTAGGTTTCAAAAATGCTACAAGACTTCTGGAAAGGTACAGTGGTAAACAGGACTTTAGCTTTTCTTTCAATTATATCTTTCCTTAAGCTACGTGAACAGTTTGTTTTCCATAAACACATGTCTTCCCATGTTCAGCCAAATTGCTGCGTGCAAATATTGAACTACGTTTTAGGAAAATTTAATTTCATATATTTAAGTTTTTCTGAATAATTTCATGAGATATGTAGTCGTGCGTTCACGTCCACTTTTATGTCCTTTTGTACAGAACTTTTGTTCTGATGGTTCATCCTGAAGAGTTTTGTCCATCTCAGCTGACAATATTAAAGGAGTAACATGAGTTATACTTCATCCAGCCCTAAAAATCCCCCACTTTACAACCACAGCAAAGCACGTGATGTCAAAAAGTGCTAACATTAGTTTCTAGCACGAACATTACAGCAGCAGCTCACGGAACAACAGCTCACTGACAGATGGCCTGAGACCACGGGTAGCTAGCTAACAAACTGACATCAAAACGCAACATCTGATGACTCGAAACATAGCACAGAAATGACTTAAGATTCATATCTGAAGTATAAAAACTGCGATCTGGTCACAGCTGTTGAAAGCCTCCAGTATAGCCACCAGAGGGTGTACGTCAGAAAAAAGCCCTTTGCACTGAACACATCTGCGAGCTTTCGTCCGGGTTGAAAATGTGGCTGCCATGTTTCTGCGAGCTCATATGCCAACTTTGTGCTGCTGAAGTTTCAGACTAGTCCATTTTTTAGGTTCACAGGTTTTTAACCACTTAGACAAAAGTATTCGGAGGGTTGGCGTTAGTGGGCCAGGCTACTTTCGTTTCCTTCGTGTCTCGGTCAAACGTCTGATAAACGGAGTCCTTGGTGGACGTCTTTGCTTGCGCTGACATGTCCACCACACCGACATAGTTCTTTTTGGCCATCCGAGAGCTCGCGGTGATGGTGTACGCGTTACTGCGGTAGCACTTCATGGAGGACATGCAGAAGGTCTCCCTCATGCCCCTTCTGAAGTTTGCATTGTAGACAGAATACAGGGTTGGCTTGGACGCTGTGGAGCTGAACGAGATCCACGCGATGGCCGTAAAAAACAGCAAGCCCTGCCTGGACGGCCCATCGGACTCCCTGGGGTGCCACAGCTGGGCAATGAAGAAGGGAGTCCAGGTGAGGAAGAAAACTGAATTAAGCATGAGGAACATCTTTATGGTCTTGACTTTAGTTCGTGGGACGATGTTCATTGTCCGGCGCACCGTGTGGCCATCGGCACTGATCCTCCAGATGTAGCGGACCACCCGCTGGTAGAAAGATAGGATCAGCACCACTGGGAACAAAAAACCAAAGAGTAGATGAACAGCAGCGTAGGCTATACTGCCCCAGCTGTCTGGGAGGAAAAAGTCACAATGACTGCTGCCTGTAGATGTAGAGCCGTAGAAGAAGATGCAGGGCGACACGAAGGCTGCGTCGAATAGCCATGAGGCCAGGATCATCTTCTTCGCTTTCTCTCTGGACACCTTGAAGCTGAGGGGGTAGATGATAGTGTAGAAGCGGTCTACAGAGATGGAAAGCAGCACGTAGACCTGCACACCTGGGCAGAGGTGCTGCAGGTAGCGGACAGCCTTGCAGGCCGCAGCGCTCAGTGGCCATCTTCCAGACGCAACCTGCAGGAGGATGAAAGGAGCGCAGCCCAGGTTCATCAACAGGTCTGCACAGGCCATAGACACCACGAAATAGTTGGTGGTCGACTGAGTCCGTCGGCTCCGGTGGATGACCAGGCAGACGAGGGCATTTCCCAGGATGGAGACCAGCCAGAGAACCGCAAACACCAGGCCCAGGACGGCAACCTCGGCTGAAGTCAGCTCATACAACGCAGCGGTCCTGTTGGGCTGGCCGGAGGAGGAGCCCTCGAGGCTGCAGAGCGGAGTTGTGGGTGAGGTTGCCAGGACAGTCGAGTTTTCCCTCCCAGAGTAGTTAAATGACATCTGATACCTGAACGCTGGAGAGTAAAGGGAGGGGTTGACACCAACGGTGTTCGTTGACTGGGCATACACCATGGCGATACTGCTGCATAGGAGCAAAGCTGCGGAGACAGAGAAACACTCATCAGGAGCACAGTCACTGACAGGCCGTCACAGCCAAACACCTATTAGGGTCCTCGGCAAACTGAAAATGTGATGTCCCCGTCTGTGTCTCAACAGCGACAGCCGGCCGGGTGCACTTTTTGTGCTCAGATGCCTTCTGGATCTGCAGAGTGGAACCAAAGCTGGAAACCTGTGACAGCTAAATCCGCGGAAGCTGCACAGGGTCACTGCAACTGGATGCTGCTTGTCAAGAAACAGTTGTGACATGTAGGGTTGGAAGGTTTGTTGTTTCTTTTAAAAGACAGATCAAATGTAAAACCACAGGCGCTGCTAGTTACTGGCTGACGGTCGAAAGACAAGTCGTCAGTTCACATTATACAGTGATTCCCTGTGAATGGAGAGAGGTAGGTTGGTTGGGGGTCCGTTTGTCAGTATGTTATGTTATGTTATGTTGTCAGTTAATGTCCTTGTTTGGAAGGTCTGGCCTGGTTGATTGGTTGATCCGTGTGGTGGTAGGTCAGTCATTTAGGGACTGTTTACATTGAAACAAATCCAACCTAAAACGGTAAGCTACTGTTGCTTTTTGGCCATTCTTTCACACAGTGACGGCATTTTGAAACTTTTGAAACAGGGTTCCAGACTGATCTCTTTTGAAAATGCAACTCCTTCTGTGGCCGTGTAAGCTGACAACAGTTTATCCCGTGAAGTCGATGACATCACAGCCCCGTTCTCACGTGCAGTGGATAAATGTGACTACTGGTGCTGGGACATCAGCTCAGCCAAAACTCAACCATACGCACCAAAAAAGCAGCAACAGTGTGAGAGATGTAGCTGGGGATTAGCAGCAGACAGCCAGGTAGCTGTTCAGGACAACAGCAGGTGTCTGCTTTGTGTTGCTGCAGCACCTTAACACCAGAAGAGCAGAGCAAATATCACACAATCGTGGTAGAATAAGTCATGTTTGTTTTCTATATGAGACTACAAACTTGGGTTGAGCGGTAATAAATTGCTGTTTGCTTAGTTCCTTTTATTAGCATCCTTTCAGCTAAATTATGCAAGGCTAACAAAAACCAGCATTAACTGCATTTTCAGTCATTTCTTACGGCTCCGTGTGAACGTGGATTGTTATCGCAACGCTGCCGTTTGAACGCATTCTTTTAATGTACCAGTTTGTTGCCTAAATGTTTGTTTTCTCTGCTAGTTTTGGGCATCTGATTGGAAGCCTGTCCTTATGTAGGTTGGATAGGCAAGTCATTTAGTTTCCCTCAGTTTCCACGAATGTTTGGTTGTGTTGGCTGATAGTTTGTCTGCTTATACTGTAGGTTGGTCACTTAGGTCGTTTTAGTGGTTGGTTACTAACTTGAGTAGTTGGTTGTAGTTAAATGTTTTTAATCGCTTTCTTGTTTTATGGGTATCAGACTTGTTAACTAACAGAGATCAGAGGGTCTTTGTTACTGTCTGACTCTTGGAACCTTCCACTTTGTCCACTAGTCCAGATCACAGTAGAGGGGGGTCCTCGCACCTTCATCATGAATACAGATGAATGCAGCTACCTGATCAAATATTCTGATGATACTGCACAGTTTCTCGGGTTCAAACATCTTTAAAACGAAAGAATGATTTGAGGCAAAACAGAGACAAAGACAGCGTTATTTACAGGGAAGCAGTAGAAATGGCCACCTCATGCAAATATGTAGGTACCGTTAAAATCCTGAGTTCATTATAAACACTGCGGCTACTCATTTTTAAAATGAGGCTGACTTGTTTTGTTAGTTGTGGTTAGTAGGTAGCTTGGTCGCTAAGCTATAGGCAGGGCTGGTTGATTGGTTAGTGCAACAGTGGCCGTGTAATGCCAGAAGAGTCATTCGTGGCTGACGGATACAACAGCACGTCTCAGCGAGGACTTTTAAATGACAAAGGAACATCTGATGAAGACGTAGTTCCACTTCTCGTCTGGGGAAATTCCCAACAAACCGGTGGTCTTAATGACACATGAAAGAAATGAGAAGTGCTGTGTGCGTTTTGTTGCCCTGCACTGGATGGATGCACCACCACAGCGGCTGTTTGGTGAAAGTTAGCAGCTCGCTGGCTGCCTGTACCACCGGTTCCCTTCATTAATCACTTACAGGGACCAGTTCAGAGTCTGCAGAGAGGCCGCTCTCCCCCGAGTTTGCCCATTAACAAGGTGAGCCATCCCACCGGGGGAACGCTCTGCCTTTATGGCTGCCTTTGTGTTTACTTTGCTGGATTTCCCCCCTTAGCAACCGCGTCCATCCTGACACCTGGTGAGTGACAACAGGCGGCGCCCACACACCTCAATACCATCATACCAATCAGGAACCAGACTTTAATGAGAGTCCAAGTTACCATCAGATTAATTTATTTAAATTGTGTTTGTGTTATT
>KV751334.1:12143889-12171551 GCA_001698575.1 Mola mola | reverse complement strand
ATTTTTATCTCTATTAAATCTATTTAGGGACAAGGAAGGTTAGATACGTTGCAAACTGCAAAACAATGCACATTTCCTTTTTCTATAAACAGGAAAATAATATTATCTTCCTGCCTAAGTGCACACACACATTAAACCTGTACCCTGCCCAAGTATGCTTGACTCAGAAAGTCTGGATTGATTGACTAGTGTGAGCCTCTGTACCGGTTTTAAGCACGGCATGCATCCATGGCCCCGGCACGGTTGGAGGAGGTGTGCTTTGGCACAGTACGCTTGCATATGTGCTCAAGCACACATTCACAACGTGGACTCTACTATGTAACAATGCTTCCCCGTTGTTATGCTACCTCTTCAAAAATCAATCCCCGCATTGCATAATCAATAAATCTGTGGAAGTGAGTGAAAAAAAGAGACTCCAAATAAACCTCAAAGTCAGTAAACTTGCAGGAATGTTCTCCCAACACAATGATGTAATTACAAGTAGTAATTGTGCTAAGGCCCAGATGCACTTAGAGCAGTGTGAGTGTACGCCAGCGGGGGAGGGCTTTGGCACGGTACTGAACACTTGGGCCATGTGTGATTGCACCCTTTAGGACATTTTTGGACAGAAACCGAGACATTAACTATGTCCCCTGCTGTGTCAGACAAAACAAAAAATTCAAAATATGCTTTACTTCTAAGAACGGTGAACCTCTCTTTGTGAAACTGAAATCTTCTATGTCCAATAGAAACAAAGATAAATGGAAATTTTAAAACAGATTTCAAATCATTAGATAAATTAGTTGGTGAATAATACAAATATGAGAAATCTTTTTGAATAAACAAACTAAGGCTGCCATGAATACACATATTCTCCTTGTAAGCAGGGCTGCAAATCTGCTCATCAGTGTGGTTTGGCTTCTTAACAGCATTTGTTGCTTACACGGAGAGCCTCTAAACTTCTCTCAGTGATGTCGTTTAACATGCAGCGTCATACTTGTTGTGCTATTCCAGGAGGCCATTGCCTTCTTGCATTATTTGCAAACACTTTTTGTCTTAAGGAAATAGAGATGACTAGTCATTTTCAGTCTTTGAAAGCCATAGAAGGGAATCAAGTTTTATTCAAATTGCAGTGAATTATTGCATCCCTATTTCGCAGTGATGACAGAAAAAATAAACAGTTCAGAGGGGATGTTTACAGTTGTTACATTATAAAACAATCTGTATTTGCCTCACACTGTCACACCTGATCAATGCATGAGTTTTTTCAGTATTATTAGTAGTTAAACTGGTAATTTTGCAATAAAAATGTCAACATCTTTGTATCAAGTTATTAACCTTGTCTCAACAACCAGTGCCAGAAGATAATTAATTACAACTTCTAATAATCAACTATCAAATATAAATATTACTTTGATCCATTATTCTTGAATTGATAAAAACATCTGGAAAATGCTGAATGTCATCACAAATAATTAACTGCTCCATTTCTGACCATTTAAACATTCACATAAGTGTAAACACTTATGTGAGCGTTTACTCAATGTTTAAAGCAAATTTGTGGCACAAATTCAGTCATCATATTAACATCTGTTTCCTGCTCATTTCCAACATTAAAACAAATTTTTGGTTTGATTACTTGATCACACTCACATTGATCATATATACAGTATCTATATTCTGATTCTGCTTAGACACTTGTGATATCACATTGAGATAACCGTAATATTCCAACTTATTGT
This sequence comes from Mola mola, assembly GCA_001698575.1. Taxonomy (NCBI): domain Eukaryota; kingdom Metazoa; phylum Chordata; class Actinopteri; order Tetraodontiformes; family Molidae; genus Mola; species Mola mola. Next base: position 12,169,830 of record KV751334.1, on the reverse strand, counting down.
CATATTGTTTGTAATGCAGAGCATCAAGCATGCCTCAAATATTGTGATTTTATTTCGGCACCATTCCCTTTGTACATGTAAGAAAGGTGGAGCATGTATATGATACTGTTCATATTAAAACAGCAGTATTGGTTTGGTCGCTGGAGAATGTCACTGTGAGCTCGAGCTCATGTGGAGCTTCTGCCTGTACAGAGATGTTTTCACATCAGATGTAGTGTTATTGTGCAACAATATTCCGAATGAGTCACAGGAAGCTGTCAGAACCACTGAACTGAACTGCCTGGTCACTACTTGGAAATAGAAATACTCTTATTCTGTCAATGAACGAGGGATTATAACCATCAGGGGGTGTGTGCTTTGACAACAATTGTTCCAGAACACATTTCAGCGCTCTCTTTTCCCATCATGCTTGGTGGCTATGAAAATGGGGGCTGGGCAGGCTGATGAGGTTTCTTACTGTGGATACTGAGCAAGCTCACAATCTGGCAGCACATTGCAGCGCCACTAATTAGAAGCACCAGCCAGAGCAAACAAAAAGCATCAGCAGATGGCCGGCACGTTTTCACACACAAACTTTGACATCTCACTCCCAGCAGGCGGCAGATCAACAGAACCTGGAGTCCAAACCATGACTGAAGCTGAATACAAAGTTCTGCGGAGAACAACTATGACAGGCAGCCCCATTTGGTCCACATTAACCCCTTTAATGCCAGAGTCTGAGCTAAATATGGCATCAGGTAACACTCTTTTATTCATGAAGTGAGCTGTGTGTTCATCTTCTGTTCCAGTTAGCACAGACACTAACAGCAGCTGACATGTTCTCCACACTGAACTGTAAATCAGTTGTCAATGGTCCCCTGCAGGAAAACATCAAACCTGCAGCAAAAAAAATCCTGACCTGTCCTGTTTTCAACATCAAAGACATTTTTTTCAAAAATCGAACCCTAAAATCCTTCATAGATGCGGATTAGTCTAAACAGCATTAGTAAGTCCCCCCCCCTTAGACAAATCTATTCATGTTTTTTCCTTTTATTTATTCCCTGAGTTGGTTATCTGGACTTAGAGCTGCAAATGATCCTAAATAGAACCAGAGACGCTTAGAGGATCCTTAGAGGATCTTTTATTCATTCTGGAGGTGATGCGGTGAGTCAGAGCGGACATTTGTGAAAAGTTCGAAGAAAACCTCTCAAAGAGTTCTTGAGATATCACGCTCACAAGAATTACCCTGAGGATGGACAACCTGAAACCATAATGCCTTCGGCCCTGGCTATCGCTGGGACAGAGGCATAAAAAACATTTCCAAACAACATCTTTCTCTTCATTAATCACAACTGTGTTTATAAGCCAATTCATGCCAATATGGTCGCCATGATAAGTGTTTTTTGTTTGGCTAGTAAAAGGCAAAATCTTGAAGAAGATCTAGAAACTCACTTGAATGAAAAGTTTAAAACATCGATTTTTTGGATGACGATGAAGGAAGTAGCTGAGTAGCACATTTATGTCATTCTGTATCAGTCACATATGAGCTGCGGAAATTTTTTTCATCTGTTACATCACTCCACCTGAGTCTCCAGCTGATCGTCAATATTTCTCTTGTTGCCACACTTAAGTAAATATTTCGATTTCACTGACTTTCACTGCTCTGTGAGAGAGTTCAAAGCTGTAGAGAATGATGTTCTGCACTGTGTCTACTGAGTGTTTACAGCTCGACAATTCAAAACAGATGGTGTCCAGTCACTATCCATTGGCCAGACAAAAAAAAAAAAATCCTGAACATGAATGCAAAAGACTAAATTGGTTACTGCTTCTTTAAGACACACATCAGCAGAGTGTCAGATTTCTACAACACGCAGCGAGTGTGTCAACAGTTTGAGAAATGTCAGGAATCCACGAGAAGAAGAAAGAGCAAGGCCTGTAATCTGTACAACACACACACACACAGAGTTTAAATTTAAAATCAAGTTTCCATCCTCAGCTCAAAGGTCTCAGCTGGCAAGGGAGCTGTGACCGCAGTGCGGCGACGGTTTCAGATTCGGGGTCTATTCTAAACAGAGCCAACCGCAGCTTTGTGCAAGCTGCAATCGGAACCAGATGTGGGAACCCGCCACAAAAACCGGGTCCTCCAAGAAACCTGTGGGGGTGGGGAAGGGGAGCAGAGAGGGAGGCCAGTGGAGGTCCCTCCCCTGCAGACTGGACGAGGGTTCAAATGGGGTCAGGCCTCCCCCACAGAAGACAAGCAGAACTCAGAAGAGAAGAACCGGACAAAGGCGTTGAGGTGGTGTGAGGATGGAGACGAGCGGTGTTCAGACTCAGACTGTCAGCAGGTTCTGAGTTGTAATATCGAACACATGATGTGGATAATGGAGATCATGGAGAACCCATCCTGGCCCTGCTGCTGTTATACTTGGTCTATTCACTGTTTGCTGTTTTACCTGTTTCCCTCTTTATGTACTGTGATTAAAGGCAAACCAGTGACTCTGTAATTAATCTGGGGCGACACAAAGTTTTACTCAGCTCCAGATTTAAATATTACTAGACCATCTGAAAAAAAATTTGAATACTGTGACTTTTCATCAGTTATTTAAGAAAGTGAACATTCAATATTCATAAAATATCAAATATTAATATTCTAGACATATTACACATCAACAATAATGTTCAAAGCATTTTACTATTTTAACTTTGTTTATTAAGTAATACAGTTTTAAAAAATCTCAAATTTAGAATATTTCACAGTAACTGTTTCATTTTAATAGTATTACAAATATAAAATCAAAAATTTCCGTGATATTCTACATACTGGGGATAATTATTTGTTTTATTACAATGATCATTCTGCCTTTCTGTGCGTAGCTCTTGCTACATTTATTTACTCTGTTGTAAACAAATGCGCTTTAAAATCACTTTTCTTGTAGCGCTTCTAGATCCAAATAAGGCTGGTTCTTAGGGCTATTTTTACAAAATCCATCATATCTTTATTGTAAATATCACAAAACAAAAGTGTAACCGTGTTTTCAGTGATTTCACAAAATTAAAATAAATTGGACATCACTGATTTTAAATAAATGAGAATTTTGAATGATTCATGAAAAACACAAATCAAATATAAATATGTCTCTGTTAAAGCAAGAAATTGTTTTATAATCAAACTGAAGTTTAGAAGAGTTAAAAAAAAAAAAAACACTGGAGGAGTTCTGAGTCCATTGCAGCCCTATTTTCATAAAAAAAAAACAAAAAAAAACTTCCCGTTTAATTCAACAATACTGTGACTGCCAACATTCACCATGCCCTCACTTTATTTTGAAGGCTGGCAGGAAGCATCAGCCTGTTTCTGTGATCAGTCAGACACACATACCTCTATCTTGTCGGTCTTGGCATCACCCCAGTAGATTTTGCGCTCAACATAGTCGAGGGCGAGGCCGTTGGGCCAGCCCAGCGAGGTATTCACCATCACCACTCTCTCCATCCCATCAAGATCAGCACGCTCGATCTTTGGCACCTCGCCCCAGTCAGTCCAGTACATGTAGCTAAAAACAATGTTTTGATGTTGAAATTAATGATAATAATCATTTTCAAAGATCAATCATCAAAAGAGTTATTGATTTATGGACTCACCCCGCCACAGGGTCCAGTACAATGGCTCTGGGTTCATCCAGGTCTTCAGAGATCAGGATCTTGCGCATTGTTCCATTGAGCCGGGTCACCTCGATACGGTCCGTCCCAGTGTCGGTCCAGTAAAGGTTCCGGGCGATCCAGTCAACTGCAATGCCGTCGGGGTGGTTCACCTGAGAAGTGACCACAAACTGGGCGTCGCTGCCATCCAGCAGCGAGCGGCGGATGGCCTTCACGTCATCGTCCGTCCAGTAGATGTATCCCTCCACCGGGTCGTAGTCAATGGCAATGGCATGCCGGATGTCGTCCACTTGCAGGATGATGTCGGTGAAGTCGGGCGTGTCAAGAGAGATGCGGCGCAGGTCCGTACGCCGGGCCAGCAGCAGCATCTGAGTGGCACCTGAGGGAGAGGAGCCAGGCATGGTAAAGGGCCAATTCAGCTAAAGTACAAAACCTTATGATGCTTAGGGAAGACATCAAAGTTTTCACAGAAGGTTTCAATAGAACTGTGGCTGTGTTGATGTTATACTATAATTATTCTTTCCTTGAATAATTCATTAATGAAAATAATTAAAAGTCAAATAAATGATTAGTTTTTGCAGCTCTATTAGTTACTTTCCACTGATGTCCTAAAGTCCAGTCGGATTGAAATCCTCGCCCTGCCCTCAGACACAAAGGACTCTGGATTTGTTCAACCATCAGTGACAGCTGGGACAAAAAAACTTTTATGCTAGTGCAGACAAAAGAAAGCTAACTGGGTGGAAGTAAAGCTAGAAAAACTAGCCAGCTAGCTCGCTAACATTAACAACCAGTGCCAAACCTCTTCTTCATCCAAACACATATTAGCCATGTAGTTATCTTCCTAGTGCTTGTTGTAGCGAGCTAGGTGTACACAAGCTAATTTAGTTATGAGGAACGTAGCTCAGCCATGTTTAAATATCTTATATCGATTTAAAGAACGATTATTAGCAACGTGAAATGCTGGATTGTCCTCCATTCTTTGTTCAATTTATCAGGAGGTGCTACACTGTGTTGCGTGGCTAGGATGTCACCTTACTTGCATAGTTGGTGCGGCTATAGCAGTCTGGTGCAGACCCCAGACAACCAGGTTAATGGTATGGTTGCCAGTGGAAACATGCCTGTTATGAGCTTACTGTTCCCAAGTTTACTATACTAAACTGAATTGCACTGTACTGTACTGCTTGGTGGAAAGAGGGCTTTGGTTGTGGTTAAAGTGGTCTACTTTTAGATTGGGTTGTACTTTCATCTCCTTAACTCTAAATCATCCAAACCAAACTGTGGTTTTGTGGCGACGATGAACAAACACAACAAATTAGCAAAGCTTTAACATCCTAAAATCAACATTAGGCGCATTGTCGACAAGGTGGGTGGAAGAGGGGAGATGTGGCTGCAGTCAAACAATAAACCTGCGACCCTTCAGGTCAGCCCGCGACCATGTGTCACTCAGATACAACCCTGTTGAAGGAGTTAAACCTCGGCAGTGAAAGGGGACATTGTCTGCAGGGGGAGCATGTGATCCCCCCTTTCACAAAAGCTTGCCCGCCTTCTCCCCTCCATCGCTCCGTGGGCCAGGGTCACTGAACCAAAAAATGTAAATAAAAGAGGTAGATGAGGGGAGGAGGGAATATGTCCAAGGCTGCCATTCAAACAGCCAGCCCTGCTGGTGATGGAGCAGGGTTACCACAGCAACTGCTGCTAAGCCCAGCACCACCTTAGCTGCCGCAAGGACGAGACAGGGAGAAAAGAAGCAAGGACCTCAGACTTCTTAAATTAGAGCAAAAGACGAATGAGGTTTGGTAGAAACTTGAAACAGTGAATGTGCTGGTCTCTGTCCACACGTTCTCTCTCACTCACACACACACACACACACACACACGCACACATAAACAAACACACTAACACACACAGTTCGCTTGGCTGAATTCTTGTAAAGTTTTCTTTTTTTCCCTCTGCCTGAAACGGAGAGACAATCTACAAACGTGTACACCGTTTAGCAAATATGTAACTTTTCTTAGGTATTGCACAACCTTTTAAAATAAAGGAAGATGGTAAGGCCTGAAAACAATTTGGTGATGTCAGAGATTATCCATGCAATATTACCCTTCATGACTGTGTGATGAAGACGTACAGCTGCTTATTATGAAGATTGATCTGCGAGCAACTGAAGAATATTAAACTACAGTAGCACACCTTTATGTTACTGTTAACTGTAATCTCACAACTGTAGCTTCCCAGCAGCCCTGTGCTGCTATGCAACCTTCATATGTTTGATGTGTAAACATGCAGCAGTGTGATAGGGTAATTCTGGACTCTGGATCTGATCTAAGAACAGCTGGACTGCTGCACGAATAGCATAAACTGATTTGTGCATGAACATCCAGAAAGCAGCTGAAATGTTTTGGATTTTCCAGTGTCTTTCACTTCCTCCAAAGAGAAAGAGGGCGAAAAAAAGAAAAAAAAAGATGGTGAAAAAAAAAAAAGAGTTGAAACATTTTTAAAAGTAATCGTGAGCTAATGTGTAATGAATCCTTTCCAAAAATGTGAGAACATTTAAGAGCCACAACACAAACTGAGACTTAATCCATCAGAAATTCTTTAAGCCCTTCAACACATGATCATGTCTTAAAAGAACAGTTCACCCTAATATCAAACCTTCATATTTTTCCTTTTCGTGCAGTTCTTTTTATCATTCGATTGTTTTGGCGTGAGACGCTCAGTTTTGCAGCTATAGAGATGTCTGCCATCACTTTACAAAAATCTCAATAGCAATGTCTCTTTGCAGAAATCATGATCAGGTTACTCCAGATAATTCAAAGAGCGTGTTATGAGCAGTTCCATGGAGAATTTTTATTCCGTATTACTAAAAGAGGACGTGTACATTTACTCATGGACAAGACGCTAGCTAACGTTACCGCTCGGCCGAGGAAGATGCTAAACTGTTGCCACGTTGATGAGGCAGCAGGGCTGAGCGATGGTGTGTGTCCTCACCGTCTCTGCAGGTCGTGCCATCCTCCAGCAGCTGGACTCCGGTGGGACAGGCACACTGATAGAAGGGCTTCATCGGGGACAGCAGACATAGCTGGGAACATCCACCATTCTTCACAGAGCACGGACTGCTCACAACTGTCAACACATACAAACACACACATACACCCTGTAATCTCAGCTCTTTCAGAGCATGTCTTGGTTTCTTCATTTCTTTCAGTATCTATATTAATAGAATGTCTACAACCTGAGAGGAACTGCAGTCTGAAATAACAAAGGAGGAGCAGCTCTCGATGTGCTCAGGAGCACAAGGATGCCACATATTTTCCACAAAGTTGGCCACAAACTCTACTAAAAACTAAAAACAACTGGATCTCTGCTGAGCTTAGTCTGTCTGTCAGTGATTTTATTTAAAGGGACACACATACACACACACACACACACACACATGCACATCAGGAAAGCTTGCTCTCACAATGCTGGTTCAGATTTAATTTCATCTTCAGCTGTGAAGCTCCCTAAATGATTGGAAAGGATATTTATGTTTGGGTGAACTCTTTGATGATTGTAACTTTCTGTATCTCTTATTTTCAGCATCAAAAAGTTGCCTTAAAGCATTTAAATGTTAGCATTAAAGATGAAGGTGCTACGCAAGGACATCTGAACTCACATGTGTTTTGCCTCTTGGCGCTGAAGACATGGATGTCCATCGGAGAGAAGATGTCCGAGTGGACGATGCGTTGCTCGGCGCCGGTGTGTTTGTTGCATGAGTGTATAGAGTGCGTGTTCCAGTCGGTCCAGAACAGTGTGTCCTCGTACAGGGTGAGGGCGAACGGGTGAGGCAGTTCCCCTTTGACCACCACCTCCCTGAAAGCAGACAGTCAGATTCAACATGCTCACACCCGGATGACGGTCCTTTATCAGCACATTAACTATTTTAATTAGACTGCCCAGTGCTTACACCAGCAGATGTCAGCCTTTTCTTAAACTTTCAACACATGTTCAACCAAATTGCTGAAATAAAATGTCAAAATGCTCAATTCATACTTCAGTTGAAAGTCCACTCCACATCTCCTCTGTCAAATCCATGGTAATCAGACAGTATATTTGTGTGGCCTTCACTAATTGGTGCAAAGTCTTTCCAAAATCTGATTGGGTTGTTCTATCATTGTTGCATTGTGTTCTAATAGTCCTGCACCCACCCCAAACCCTGTCACAGAGGGTATAATGAACAGACACAAACAGAAATGGAGTTCCCTTCCAAAACAGGAATCAGGCTGTCATACAATTATGGAACTTGAGGCCAAACATCAACAATACAAAATGCACATGAAGACATAACTGAATGTGAAAAGTTAAATTCAAATCTCTCTGCATAAGCCATGTCATCCAATGACATGGCTCCTTAAGTTGCACTAGTGCCTTTTCAAATGCGTACCTGGAAGAGCCGTCCAGGCTGCAGCGGTGGATGAAGTTGTGTTTGGCGTCAGCCCAGTAGAGCTTCTGCTGGCTGTAGTCCAGCGTCAGCCCATTGGGCCAGTAAATCTCACTGTCGATGATCATAGAGCGATTTGTCCCGTCCATCCCTGCTCGCTCAATCTTTGGGATCTCACCCCAGTCTGTCCAATACATGAACCTAAGGACACATATACACACACATCAGAACACGTACCTGATGGGACACACACCCACGCAATCTCATGGGAACACTCATTTACAAAAAATTATATATCTATATTTTCCAAAAATTGATTTATCACAGATAATTTTCTAAAACTTCTCTGTTTTATGTTTAATTTAGAGTATTTGTTCATCACCTGTGATGTCACCAAAGATCAGAATATTTCAAATAGAGGTGTATCAATCGTCTGGCTAAGAACCAGACTTTGTGTTTTCGACCCAGACAATCTAAGATACTTCCAGTTCCAAGCCGATCCGTTTTATGAATATGCCACAAGTCATGTGGACAACGTAGTAGACTAGAGCATCGAAGCGCACACTCACAACCACATGTTAACATAATGGCTTGAGCGTGCAGGTTTTTTGTTTTTTTTTGCTTTGAGAGAAGACAAAAAGCTCGCAATTTGTAATACATATAAGGCATCTAAGGTTGCATTGACATATTAACATCAATTACGTGAAATCGTTGATTTTAGTAGCGTACGTCGATGCACCGCATGGTTTTGTTCATCTCAAATGATGACTGCTCCCACTCGCAGGAGTGCAGGAAATTAAACTTCATCCAAAAAGCCCGGACGAAAAAGAGCTCTAATAAAATGGTACTCTGCACCATTTGAGAAACAGAAATGACCTACCACAGCAGCATAACTGCTGTGCCTGAACACCGAAAAAGAAAAAATCCCGGTGACCTCAAAATGCCGAAACAGCAGCGTAGGTATTTATTACAGTGAGTTATGTTAGACTGTTGGTTGGTATCAATGCCTTTGAGTTGTTACTGCGTGATTATTTGTGTTTCAAACAAACTCAGCATTACCACAGGCTAGCAAATGCAAATTGTCAGTATTGCAAAGCTACTGCTTTTGTTCACGTTTAAGGCTGTAACACCTCAACGTCACCCATTACGTAAAGTTGTCGATTTGCCTAGCATATGTCGACACATCAAACTGTTTATGTTCATCTCAAATGATGGTGGCTCCCACTCCCAGGTGTGCAGAAAATGACACTTCCGAAAAAGCCCTGGACTAAGTCTTTCAAATTGTGGGAGTGTGTGAGTCGTCACTGCGTGATTATCTGTTGTGGTTAATACAAACTCAGCATAAACTCAGGCTAGCAGATGCAAATGGCTAGTATGGCAAAGCTACTGCAAGTTGTAGGCAGTTTGTTTATGCATATGTAGACTAGGGCTTGGTGATTAAAGGAATTTTAATTTCGTTCACAATTATGGGCCCTCAACGAAAATGAAAACAAGCTAATCGTCATAAAACGATTACTGTGTTGCATTGCGTCTTGCAACTATGCTCCTGTTGTGTCTTCTGTGATAAATCCAGCAAACCCCATTCTTTCACAGTGACACACATTTGCCACTACAGCCTGAACTTACTCTGCCCAGCTGTGTGGATGTTTAGTTCAGCTCAAATCAACTTGATGGACATCGAGAGTTTGTTAATGAACTGTTTAGAGGAAATGGAAGTATTAAAGTGAGTCAACTTGTGGAAAGACTTTTTTTTTTTTCTCTTGTGAGTAAGCATGTAACATTTTTTGACTTTTTGACCCTCAAAGAATCAGAATCAGAATGGCTATAATTCAGATGATACCCAACCGTACTCCCTGTAGCTTCATTGCTGGTCTCATGAGGTGCACGAGTAGCCCTGTGCTTCCTGTCTCCACAAGCAGAGCTCACCAGGTGGTGACGCTTGCAAGACAGTCTTCAAACACAAAGACAATCACAAACACTTTGCAGTCCAGTCTTAACCCCCAACCAACATCTGTGTTTCCACCACCAACGACACACCACGGCATTTTTTCCTTTTTTTTTTTTTTTTTTTTAAACATCTGTTCGTGTTGGTGCTTATTTTAGCCTATTCCAAGTCAAAGAAAATCTGATGTTGAATAAGACAGATTTTATAAATCAATGTTATTTTGAAAGTCAATAATTGTGTTCAATAATCATGAACATAATAGTGACAAAAAATAACCATGATAATGATGTTTGCCATAAATGGCTAGGCCCAACAGATATATAAATCTAAACAACCTGGATTTTCATTGATGTTACGCTGCATGGCCTAAGCAAAGTTTTGCAGATAAATGGGCCTACTTGTGCATTTAAGATTAAAATAGGCACCAGCCACTAAAGTAAATCATACATACATTTTTGCATTTTTGGCAATTTATTGATTTATTAGGGAATCTAAATTTTTATTTTTTATGAGAAAATACTTAAGTAAATGGCTTAAAATTTAATGAAAGTTATTGATATTATTATACTCTGACTGCCACTGCCTCCCTCCAGTAGCTATACAAACAACAGAAACATGCAAAGAATACTGAAGCCATTAAAATGATTTGTATGGAGCTTGTTTAGCAAATAAATGAAAAGGAAGTGCGGAGCAAACTATGCCAGGGACCACTAGCATATCATAAATTGACAACAACTATGCCCTGTCAATTGGGAGCGTACCCATCGGCAAAAAGTGGGCTGTTGCCCACAAATCAACTATCCATGACTACCTTTGTCACCAGAAAAAGTAAGTTTGATGATCAATGTGCATTTGTTGAGGATGAGGGTTTTTAGAGATTCATGGTATTTGTCCAGGCGGAGTATTGAAAGACAATTACTGCACAGCTGGAGTGACTGTATAATGATAATGCAACTGAGCTGCACACACATTTGAAGAGTGCTGAAAATGTCTCTGACCACAGGCACTTACTACTGAATCGTAAAATTTGTGTTGTGTTTGTGAATTTTGGTTAAAATCATTACAAGCATCTTTATGACTCAGTTGATGTCAGTGCACAGCCGACAGCACTCAATTTGTTGCGATGTAATCTTTGATTCTGTCCTGTGATTTGGGGTTAAACAAGAGATAAGGCTTTAATTTTCCACAGTCATTTGTGTCTGCTTATGATTTTTTTTTTTTTCTCCGCTGTTAAGGCTTAAGTATTTTTTTTTTTTTGCCGCAAGCATACCACTAGCATGCTAACAACAACAACACACTGTCGGTATCACACAAGGTAAAACTTCTCCAAAGCGCTCAGAGCACTCTAGCAATACGTTAGAGATATGATATATTATCTTAGCCCAAACTACAAAATATCAACCAAGATTTATATTTTCAGACATCACTTTACCAAAATTGTTTAAACTCATGTTATGTAGATGAGAGGAGAAATTGACTATCATTCTACATACCAGAGAACAATTTGCCTACAATGCCAGTAATAGAATTTTGTCTCTACAGATGTTGGAAACAAAATAAAATTGTCTGGTTGTGTTCTATAAACGACTGCAAATATTATTTTGTGGAAGTGTATAGTACACTTTGGTTTCAGGTTATAACCTATGGACTTTATATTTGGAGACGAGTAAAAAAAGGACAATGTCCTGTTACGAGGGAATTTAGAAACATACTGGAAGATGATCTAAGTAACCGACATGTGTTTTGTAATATACACTTGACTCAACTGCTGTTGTATGATAAAGTAATTGGTAGAGTCAGTAAAGTTGTTTGTACATCTTTACAGTTGCAGAGCACTTTATTTTAATGGTTGATGTTTGTCCTGATTATCTAAATATATCTAAAAGCAAAAAAACTCTTCATTCCCTGTTAGACAAGCAAAGAAGCAGCAAAGCGCTGACTGCTCAGTGTCTGCGAAACATGACGGCTGCGTCTAGATCATCCCCACATAGCCCAGTACCAGTTTGTCCCCTAGAACCACAGTGAGTCACAAACAGAACTGAGTGACCTTCAGTCCAATCCCGGTCAGGATGGGATAAAACTACTTGTAGCCGAGGAGCCAAACAACAGCTGGTCACGTCTCAGACCTAACAAAGCAAACTGTGATAGCAGGAAATACAGTGAACAACCCTGCTTCTCACACAACTCAGAATGTCTCCACAGACCTTCGACAGAGTTTCTCTTGCAGCCGCGCAGAAAAACTGGACCCATCCCCGCACCACAAGGGCTGCATTGTGTTTGCTACCTGATGCATTAATCATCCCTGTTGAAATGAGTCCAGCTCTGCGTTCCAGCCTGGATTTGGAGGACCAGTTCCTCTCAGAGTCTGAACCCGACCGCACGTTGAGGAACAAATAAGACACATGCCACGCCGGCCTCTGCACTCAATACTTAAGCTTTCTAACGTATAAAACACAAAGGTGCGAGTAGGCGTTTACACCTACAGGCTCATTGACTTACTTCATGACAACATATTAAATATTCAGCTCTGACCTCAGCATACACTGATATAATCGGCATCTGAGTGCACAATATTTTTTTATGTCCATTACTTACTTTTTCTACACATTTTTTTTGTTCATTGCTCCTCTCTGGATTACACAGTTATTATCTCATATGTCACAACGGACACCTCCAAAAATCACAACACAGCTGAACTTTCAGCAAGCTGACTGCTATCAGCAGTAACATCCTACTTTATGAGCAAAGTGTTTCTGGGGACGGCACCACACTGATTTCTCTACATCGACAAACCTCTTCTCTGATGTTGGTGAAACTACATCATATTTTATGGAGAAAATATTTAGGGATGCACCAATTTATCTACTCAATAGCGGTATCGGCTGATGTGGACTGATTGACTGTTATCGGTAAATAAGGTAGCATTGAGCATACTGCAGCAGCAGTAGCATTCCATTTTTATCTTTAATGGTAAAAATGGTAAAAATAGTTTAACGGTAAAACAGAATCACATATTACATCAAAGCGAAACGTGCGCTGAGTGCTGACTGAGTCAAAAAGATACTGGTGACAATTTTTACCAAATTCAAAACACAAAGTTGTAAGTGCTCTCCACAAATCTGTGGTCAGAGATAGTTTTTCAACACAGCTCAGCTGCATTATCATCATACAGTTTCTCCAGTCAGCCAGTAATTGTCTTTCTATACTCCACCTGGACAAATACCATCAAAGTCCAAAAGCCCTCACCCTCAACAAATGCACGTCGGTCAAACTTACTGTTTCTGGTAACACAGGTAGTCGTGAATGGTTGATTTGTGGGCGGCGGCCCACTTTCTGGTGGGTACTTTTCTCTCAAATAACAAAAGATAGTTGTTGTTGGGTGATATGCTAGCTTTGCCAAGCAGTGTTTACACTGTGGCTCATTTTCATTTACTTTGTTGAACAGTGTTTCTGCTGTTTTCATAGCTACTGTAGGATGTAGCAGCTCTCCGACATCTGACAAATGCTATACTGACCTTGAGTGGGAAAGACCGCGCTCCTCACGTTTTACCGGAAGAAACGCAACATCACCAGTTATCGCGTTATTTACAGGCGCCGGCGAAAACAACAGGGAAATATATATCTTTAGACAAACCAATAATCAGACGACCTCTTTGAATTTTTGTAATTTTTAGAATATTCCAAAATCATGATCCATCCCTACTTGCTAACATGTCAATGTGGTGTTTTTTGTACAACACACATTATTACTGAAATATCCATCAGTGACGGCTGAGGATTTCTGCTTTTTTTTCTACAATTAACCAATGGCTGTCTCATAAATAAATAGATAAATCTAAATTACAAAAAAATCTGATAGCCTGGGTCCTCTATAGGGGTGGGGAAACAAAAAATCCCTTAACATAGATTTTCTTTAAAAATCTGTTTTCTTTCCACAATCACAATATTTCATATATGCATTTTGTGGTAATGCAGACAGAAATGATGCAACATCATATCCGTCTCTGGAAAAATAGTCAAGGTGTGGGAGGTGTTCCAAGAGCAGCTGAATCAAACTTCAAGGACAGGAAGAGCTACACGTGAATAAAAAGCTGTACGTAAACTCTGTCATGGACAGCTATTGTATTGTGGTAACATCCCCAGGATGGGACACTGAATAAACTCCAAATGGTTCAGAAAAAGCAAAACTAATCACTGAGTCAACTGCACATTTTAAATGAAAAAACCTGCGCCTGTATAGCATGTTTTCAGGTAAAAAGTTGAAAGCTTGAAGACCAGGAAATAGGTCTTGAGTTAAAAAAACAGAGTTCAATTTTCAGACGCTAATTCCTGTTAGCCACACAGCTAATGTTAGCAAATTCATTAGTTGACTCAATCCCAGGGAGCCAGGAGTCAAAACCCTTCTGGTGAACCACCATGGTTCTGTCTTTAACTGAAAAGATCTGTAATAAAATACTTATTTGTGGATGCAGCAGTCCATAAAGTGAATGTGTGGACCCTGAGTGTGAACTGAGACCATGTGGACCATACAGGGAGGACTCGCTGCAGTCTCTTGCTCTGCCTTAGTAACAAACCAAACAGAGTAGCTGCTCGGGTAACAATGAGCAACAAACAAAACAAAACAAACACCAAAGTGTGCCACTGATTTACAGCTTCAGTCTGCAGCAGCCATGATAATGAGAACACAAACTCACACACACACACACACGATGGGGAGTGATGAAACCAGAAGCAGCTTTAGTTATTTGCATGATAGTGTACTTACAAACATGTAAAACTGATTCAGTGTCTCCGTCACACCTGCACGGTGGCTTATTCAGTCCTGAGCTAAACCAGATCAGACCTTGTCCTTATGGTGTTTCAAACTCCCCCAAAAAAGCTCCCTAATATCAGTTCATACCTTAATTTTGAAATTTCAGGTTTGTTTCTGTTCCCTCTTTGTGGCTGACTGCCACCTGGCTTTCTATGCACTGAGGGGGAGTTTCCTTCTTCCAATTTTTATTACATCACAAGATTAACCCGAGACATGCGACCAAGCACACGGCTGACAGGGGGATACACCAGAACCACAGCTGAAACATGAATTTCAATATGTGAGCCATCGGCTCTCAATGACATGTCAAACACACTGATGTTTCAAGTGCTGGCGTATCATTAACTGATTAAATAATCATTTTAGTTGTTGACGCAATGTCCTTCATTAATAGCAGAGGTGGGGGGGATTTATTAACAATCAATAATGGATCATTAAGTGTTTTCTCCATTTTCTCCCTCTCTGTGACTGTGCGTGTTGTCGCTCACATCAGTGAACACTTGTTCTGCAGGGTCAAAGTGGCACAGCCAGTGGGAGCACTGCTTTTTGTCTTTCACTTCAGGTACATTTCTTGTTAACGCTGACTTTTAACGGGCATAAAAAAAAAAAAAAAATCAATGGAAAAGTGACAGAACCATACAGAACAAAGAACGCAGACGTAAAAGCTGCAGGGCACAAACATAGGAATTTCAAGGAGTTTAAAAGATGAAAGTTAATGATCGTGTGCCTACAGGAAGTGACATGAGCCACACATGATGATGTCATCCTGTACTCTGACCTGTTCAACACGTGAACAAAGAAGCTAAACTGAATCAGCTTCATTTCACCAAGGCATTTGTTCTACAAAGAGGATGAATCCCTACCCAAGGAGAGCTGGACAAACAGACTGCCTTGCTCTAAAACATGCAGAAACCTCAAAATAAAAGTAAACAAAAACATGAGACGCCTCACACACACATTTGAATGTTTAACGTTTTAATGTTTGTTGATTTTTAAACCCTTTATTCCTATTTCACCTCTGATCAATAACCATAAAAACATAAAACTGATGGCGGTCTGAAAATTTGGCTCGTATGTTGTCGTGAACTTTTGCTCCAGTGGCCTGGTTTCACTGTTGGTGCCTCAGACAAAACAAATGTGACAAAAACAGGCACTCTCCGGAGAGCCCGGCCCCGAGCGAGCAGCTCGGCGTGACTTTTATCTCCAACACTGAGGCGGATCAAACACAGAGCAGGAAGAGTTTCCACGAATAGAAACTCACGAGAGATACGGGAGGAAGACAGCCCGCATTTAAATAAAACTAAAGAATACATTAGGCCTCTTTTATGTGAGTCCTAATGGATTTACATCCTAATCCAACGCCTCTGCGGAGTGGCACACTGGAGAGCGAGGAGGAGGTGGTGGTGGTGGTGATGAAGGAAGGGAGGAGTACAGTACTGTATGGTGCTGCATGCTCACTCATGTTATTATTACCACACATTGAAGTGATAATCTGTTGGGCTCAGCACAAAGAGACAGTTCTGTGCCTGCACGGCTGTTTTCTATCATTTTAAACAAATTTCACGTTTTGATCAAATTCAGATTAGTTTATGTTACGAACACAATTGAGAGTCATTGACTCGTCTTTAATGATGTACAGTGAGGGCTGGGCGAAGCTCCAGAATATTTCATTTCCTGCTTGTTCAGCAGCTCTTTCATTATTTGTTATAAAACACATTCAGGCAGGATTTGATTGACTCTCTCAATTTCCTTGATTTGCGTTCATCTTTCTGACTGACTTCCTGTCAAACACCAAAATGACGTAGGGCTATAGAATGCAACGATGTAGGGCAAGTCAAAATATAGAAAATAAATTACTTTTTTACCAGTAACAACACTCAAAATGTTATTGGACATATCTGCTAACATGTAGAAGATACCTACAGTGAAATAAATTGATTTTAGCGCAATAACTGTAAAGATACAACATAAAACGAAAGTTTCTGCTTCCTGTCACCGATGGTGCGCCCCAGACATGATTAGTCATTTGCAGAAGGGGCAAGTTTGAAAAACAGCATTTCATTTTCACTCATCAACAGTTTGTTTCTTTATGGACTGCAACTTCACTAAACTCTACAAACAACTATCTCACGTTCCCGGCTTTATTGATTCTGCATGCATAATATATTTGCAGAAGAAGCAGGAGATGAGAGGGGGGGCATTCAAAGCTTTGTATTGATTACACTTCATGTCCACATAGCATAGCTTGAGCAACCATAGCGTGCAGAAGCACGCCTCTAACAATCCTGCCAGAGCCAAGGAAATGCACTGTACTTGAGCAAAGTATATAGTGCTCACACTAGTCAAAAAAAACTGGACTGTTTAGGCCAAGCATGCTTGGGCACGGTACAGTGTGGCCCTGGTGTTAGCTGCTATGTTAAAACTATTAAGCACCCAACATTGCTTAATATCTATGGAATTTTGCAGTTGAGTGCCACGAAGTTGTAGGTGTGACCTCTTTCACACGTGACTACATTCTGACACAAATTGCATTTGGTTACACGGTTGTTTAGAAAAGTGGGCCCACACTTTAAAGCCCTTCGTCCTGTCCACCATCCGGCTTATTACTGTCAGAGCAAGGAGAGCAGCCAGGAGCAAGGCATGACAATGTGAGCGCCTGCTACCACATACCAGTACCAATTAAGACCGGTTTTTGACATCCATCGATACCCATCCCTACTGCTAACACACACACGGAGAACAACAACCGGAAATGTTTACAGATTTTGAAGACATTGTGAGGATCAGGCCTCTAGTTAGAGGACGACAGAGCAGTAACGCTAAATGTACTGCGTCAACAAAATGTAAAATGTAACACTAAATGCCAACGCTGCTGTGTCACACTCGTCACTTTCAATGGGGAATGCCAGCTCACTATCTAAAACCACACTGTGGGTTATAGTTATGATAGCATTGTGGTGCTCTGTGCGAATAAACATGGTGGCTTCAAGAACAGACTTTGCTGAAGGGATATTGCGCAATTTGTGGAAAAAAAGACTTGAAAGAGTCAACTTATTATTCCATTATGGTAAAACTAATATGGTTGTTGACAGCTGTAGTGCTACTGACAACAGAAACAGATAAGATGATGAAACACACTCAGAATATCAAAATAAATTGTCTAAAATGAAGAAATGGCTGTTCACAGTTAAATTTAGCAGTAAATAATATGTTTTTGGCCTTGTATTAGAAAAAAATGCACCAGACAGACATTAATGTTTTCAGTCAATGAGTGCGATACTGCCAGATCTCTTCTAAATATTTATAAACTTCAAGCTCGTCACATTAATCTCTCTCTAACTCCAGCTGATCAAGACCTTACTCAGCTGAATCTTCATCGCTTCATGAGAAAAAAAGCTCAACTAATGTTGCTGCTGTTGAGTCCCATAGCTGGTCAGCCTGCAACCCAATCTGATCCAGGACGAGCTCCAAACAAAGCGACGGAGACACACCCCTCCTGTGTTGTTCATGAGTCAGAGCCTCAGGCTGCATTCAGGACCACAAACACACTCTCAGCAGGTTCACACTCACCCTCGTTCTGGATCCAGAGCAATGGCCCTCGGCTGGTCCAGCTCCTGCCAGAACAGAACTTTCCTCAAAGACCCGTCCAGCTCTGCCACTTCGATCCGATTGGTTTCCGAATCTGTCCAGTAAAGTTTATGTCCTAACCAATCGCAGGCCAGACCGTCCGGGGACGCCAGGCCAGGAATCACCGTCTGAATTGCGCTAGCTCCTGACTGGTTGAAGACAGTGCGTTTGATGGCCTCCTCACTCACATCACTCCAGTAGATAAGGCCCAGCGAGTAGACGTAATCCACAGCAGCAGCGTCCTCCAGGCCCCCCACCACCACCGTGGCGTTGGCCTTCTCATGAGCCGCATCGACGAGTCGAAGGTCCCGCCGGTTCGCATACAGCAGCAGAGGCACACCTGGAAGACGTGGAACAAACACCAAATAAAAGAGGTTAAGATACACAACAAAACACTGATTTAACTATTAAAAATAAACCAATTAAACTAATAAAAATTGACACAAATATACCAAATCAACGGTGTAAATTCCAAATTTAAAAACATTTGTATATTAAACTACACTGTCTGTCATTTTCTTTAAATTTGTAATCCATGGATGAGGGTGGGATTTGTGCCAAAAGAGTCAAACTATCTATTAGACAACAGATTATTACAACAATTATCTTAGTAATTGATTTTCCCATTCAAGTGATTTAAAAGTGCAAAGAACAAATATTCTCTGGAGTCACATTTTTTTTTAAATCACATTTCAATTTTTGTTTTATTGATGGAGAAGCTACAACTGTTAAAAGCTACTGATTTGTGTCATCATCTACTGACTGAAGCTAAAGACACCAGCATGTGCTAACGTGACATGTTGTTGACGAGCAGCCAAAGACGTTCTGCTTCCTCTCTGCTGGATTTGGCGCTCGGCCTGAACAACTATTTGACACATCAGAGAGGAGGTCAGCGAGTGCCGGCTGCCAGCTGGCTTTCACTGCACTCAGGGGGAGTTTGCTTCTCCAAATATTTACTACATCACAAGATTAACCCCAGAGACACACGACCAAGCACACGGCTGACAGGAGGATACACCAGAACCAGAGCTGGAACATGAACTTCAATGTGATCCATTGACTCTCAATGAAGTCTCAAAGACCCTGACATTTCAATTGCTACATAAACAGAGATGGTTTATCAATTAACTAAATAATGATTTCAGCTGTTGCTGCAATGTCTGTCATTAACAGCAGAGCTGGGGGGGGG
The DNA here is from genome assembly GCA_001698575.1 of Mola mola. Lineage (NCBI taxonomy): Eukaryota > Metazoa > Chordata > Actinopteri > Tetraodontiformes > Molidae > Mola > Mola mola. The sequence goes on along the minus strand of KV751334.1, from coordinate 12,150,203 downwards.
CATGAATAATTAACAATCAATAATGGATCACTAAGTATCTTCTCCATAAAGTGGATTTTAGTCCAACGTTCATATCAGCGAGGTTTTGTTGTCTAGTGAGTGTATCTGCACTACATGTAGCAACCAGCTGGGGGCGCAATTTGGTCCCAACTACTTTCACAGGTTGGCAAAAGGCAGGTAGAAAAAATTACCAAACATCTGAAAATTGATTGAAAAGGATACAGTGCACCAAGGTATTGTTTTTTTTAAACATAAAAACAATAACTGACAATAACTGATAACTGTTCATTTTTTTGCCAACATCGATTCAAACATTTGTCCAGGAAACATCACACTTAAAATATCATCAGCGAGGCCAAGTAATGGTTATTTTCATGAGTATTAGATTAATAATTTAGTCTATAGAGCTTCAAATCTGCAATAAAACTCGCACAGCATTTCCCTGATTATTAAAATCTATTTTTTACTGAGAGTATAGGCCGACCCGTATCAAATTTTCGGAGCCCATACACATATCAGGAAGGAAAAAGTTCCGATATTTGATATTGGCCAATGTCAAAACATTTTCACAACATCGGCTGATAATATGAGCCAAACTGATGTATTGGATGGGCTCTAACCAAGAGATGGCTCATAAATTAATTTTAAAAAGTTTTTATATTTTCTAATAATAATAATACATATCTTTAAAGTAGCTGTAAGTATGAATTTTCCTCCAAAATACAGTGCAGAGGAAGTATAAAGTGGCAGAAAATAAAAATGATCAAAATACAAAAACCTCAAAAATGTCATCAATTACAGTACTTGAGCAAATTGCACTTGGCGACATATGACCACAATTGATCGATTGAGGTTTAGAAACTAAGAGGAGATGATCTCACCGTCCACGCAAAGCTCCATGTTTCCTCATTCTAATATCTCGCATTTATGTAATGATATCCAGTTTGCTGAGATACAGAGGAGAAACATCTTCTTTGCTTGTAAAATAAATCCATCAGACAAACTCAAGAGACACGTTGTCTCTGCACTAATGATGTCACCTGAACAATTTGGGACGTTCTGGCAAACTTTAAAGGACAACTTGATGGCAGCATGCCAACCCCTCCCTGACAAAATATCTAGTTATTTCAGAACCAAAGTTGATGATCAATTGATCAATTATTTACCAAAGACACAGTGAGAAACTAAAAACTGATTTTCAAAACAGAGTGATATTAAAATTACTATATGGCATCACAACAAACTGACAGTTTCAACAATCAATTTTAATATAGTTATGAAAATGTAATATATCAAATGTAATGATCATCATAAAGGTGTAACACGACAGGTGAATTTGACACATCTTGAATAAATAAACAACACTGAGTTCATTCTGCAAAATAAAGTTAAGACTTAAAACAAACCTAATCCACAGTTGTTCTAATAGTTTACTAATCATTTCATCAGTCGTTTTTCAAGGTAAAAAATTGCAGCCACTCCACAGCGAGCATTTTGTCTTATACTTCTCAGAAACTACATATATTCTGGACTCTTGGTTCTGACACTAAATGCGCATTTTAAACACCGGTAAACATAAATGCTTAAACTGAAAAGAACTGTATAACTCATGGTTTATATTGTTATATGTATTGTATTACAGTTTGTACCACACTTGTTTTTAAACATCTCAGACATTTTGTGTGATTGTGTTGAACGTTTTAAAAATCTAATCAGTACGTAAAATAACACAATATGGACAGAGCAGCAGGTCCACAGAGGATTTCTGTGATTTGAGGACACAAACAGCAGAAAAGTGTTGTAAGGTTGTTAATTAGCTGTGGCGGTAGCTCGATCCAAATAAAGTCCGCTGGCTCAAAGTGCCCGTGTAGCATCTGTTGTGCTAACAGCAGCTATTCCCTCAGTGCACATTCCGCCTGTTTAAGTTCAGAAATACAAAGTTCTCTGGGTAACTAACCGAAACTTGGTCACAACAACAGATTCTCCATGAAAACGAGGCGCTAGCGGGACTGCGGAGAGTGTGCGGGACATTTTTCTAGCTAAGTTGGCTAACACAGGCTATTTGTGGTTTTATTCTCTTCTAGCTGCCAGGCGAACGTTAGCCTTGCTCCCAAGAAAACGAACCCTGGAGAGGGCCCCGGCCCGGACACAGCCACGAAAATCCCCCGTTAAAGCGCCTTTTCCCGGCTCACGGCTACAATTTCACACGTCTACACGTGGAACACGGACCAAATTAAGAGAGAAATGGGACGATTTGTCCAGAAACTCACCTCGTATGAGAAAACAAAAACTACACAACAACAGACTCCGCAGCACGACACCCATCTTTCTCCCGTTTCGTGGCCCAGCCGCCGCTTCCTCCTCAGCGCGGTGCTCCCATCGCTGCGGCCACTTCCTCTGACGAAAACACAGATTCCCCACGAGATTCCGAGTGAGATTCTGCGATGAAAACGCGTTAAAATATCCCCGCTTCCATCTCGGCTGCTCGCTTACTGCGTCGGATCAACTCTGCCTCACATTGTCCTGCAGGAGCTCCGTCGTCTCCTTCCGCTGTGAGGAAGCTGCCCCCCCCCCGCCTCCCTCCGCCGCCGTGCTAACTCGCTCCTCGGCTGCTCGGCCGCCTATTGTTGTTCCGATTTCACGCTCCCGACCTTAAGACAATGTTACAACACGGAAAACGCCCCGCTGCCTGCACGTCCAGTCGCCGCCGAACACGGACCGAGCGCATTTGGTCCCGAAAGAGCGACTCGAGCTGCGGCGCGGACCGAAGTTCAGTGTTCACACGCACATTCCTGCGGGACTAGTTTATCACCGCAGCAGCTCTCACGCACTCCTACTGCCTGGTCCAGTTTCACCAACTTACTGTCAGCCTTGTGATAATCGATAATCAAATATAAACATATTGCTCAATGTCAGATCTCCAGTTCTATCCAAGAAGTGACAAACGGAGCCCGGAGAAAACTTCTGCTTTGGATAAACGGTGAAAGGGAAGTAAGTTCAGCATTACAAAGCCAAACATCTGAGGAATGTCTGAGCAAAAAGTCATTTCATCATGAGGATTTGGACGGAGATGAACTCTGAAACAAAATTTAAGTGATGGCCCTGAGGAAAAACTTAGGACCAAACAAGTTTTTGGCCTGGGAACAACAAAATGTAAGTTCGGTCATTTCTGAAAAAAGGTCAAATTTGCAGAAAACACAGCAATTAAACACTGACACTCTCTGATATTTCTAGGTTTTATTTTAATATTTGCAAAAAGATGATTAAAATTTCAGTCTCAGGTCAAATTAGAAAGCGTAAGAATTCCGAAACAAAAGTCAAAACAGTAAATTGTGATAGAGGATTGAAAAAGAAAAATATTTTAAATATAAAAATGTTTTTAAATTAACATTAGGCAGATCATTTTAAGAAAGCCAAAAACACACACTTCAAAACCAGAAAATGAAAATCTAATGAGAGTTATTGATGTTGATCCTAATCCTTTCAGATTAAATCCAATAATGGAAATTTTAAACAGTCACATTTAAAATGAAGTTGGCATGTTAAGTTAGTTATTTAGTTAGGCAAAGAAAATTAACTAAAATATTTTGTAGATCACAATTAAAATAAAAAAAAGACTCATTGTTCTGAAATGAAGTCCCAGGTTTCTCAGAATTTTAATTTCTATTCAGATTTATAATAAGATTTAATTTTTTCATCTTTCATATAATACAGTGACAATCAAAATCAAATATTTCAGTGCTGAATAAGGCCAACTTACTCATTTGTTAGTTATAGCAAACATCTTGACCCTTGTAAATCTTTGTTTAAACCCATGCATGTCTGGATAAAAGTGAATTCTTTGTTTAGTCGAATTTCACACATGAAGGAAACATTCTGTCAGGACAAACTGAATCATCCAGGATTTTGTGTTCACATGCTGCAGACAGAAAAACCACAACGTACTCAAAAATCACAGGGATTTAATCCTAACAAAACAAAACATTAAATTCCAAATTTATGCAAAAGCTTCACTTCACTAAACAAGACCAACTACCACCATGATGGATTCAGTAGACACTGAAAAAACACGAAAGCAATAGAAGTGAGAGAGGATTTCATTATTTCAGACTGCAGGAGGTTGACCAGGCTGCTGCTGCTGCCCCCTGCTGGCCCACTTCACACTGACACACTATTCAAAGGAGAATAGTGCACAGCCAGTGAACTCTTGCCTCAAAAAAAACTATCTAATATTTAAAAAGAAGTGTGTCATATTTATCAAAAAACAGCATATAATAGTGCATCAAATCTTCAAAGAATTGCATCCATCCTTTAATTTTTTTTTTTTTTTTTTTTTTTTTTTTTTTTTTTTTTGATACAAGAAAAACGTGGCCAAAATACAAAAGCCACACAGTGACAGTGAGTCCGACATGGAGTTGAGTGATTAGAGAAGCAGTCACAGGCTCGTATGGCTGAAGCTCGTGGAAGTAAAAAGTCATGCAGTTTTACATCAGATACACGACGGGTCAATCGACCCCATGGCCAATAAGCGCCTCGAACGCATCGACCGTGCGCTCACACCACCTAACATTCATCTACATCAGATCCACATCGGAGGCTTCCTGAGATTCAGGGAATAAAATATTGCTGTTTGTTCGTTGTTTACTCTTTGCAGTTTCTCTACAAGCAACGGGACAGGAACTGAATGAAAGGGTGGGTGAGTGAGGAACACTGTCCATGCTCACTCTGACCCACTTCTAAGTGAAATAAATCAAAATCCGTTTGTCATTAAAACCAAGAAGTCCAAATTACAATAGAAATGTTATTAATTTAAGAGTAAAACCAGACTCTGCGGGGGGACATTTGTGCCATGACCAAACAAACAAACAAACAAGCAAAAAAAAAAAAAAACAACAATTATTTCATGAAAAGCTTCATAAAATTCCTCTCACCTCATGTTGTAATTTATTTTTATCTTCTTGTTGTATGACAAAACTCATAATTATTTGAAAAATTTGCTTTAGTATTTAGTATTTTCTCAAGAATGTTTGTTTCAGACAGTGTCATGATTCTGTTTCCTTCCAGAGTGACTCTACACACCAGGGGTGTAGAGTCCGGGCAATGAGGAGTCAAGCCTTTCTACTGCTATGAGTTCAGAGAGCATCGAAGCCCATCCCCAGCAATGAGCTTTTCTTTAAACCAGAACTGAAACTATCTCTAAATAGTGCTTTCAAATAGACACGGTTTAGGTTCTGGCCGTGGTTCCATTCTGGAAGTCTCAGAACCTTGACGTGTTCTGGCGAGTTCAGACCAGTTTAAGCAGAAACTAAGATCCACCGGATAGACTGACACGCCTACCGAGACGTCACAGTTCTTAAGAAAAAACAACTATTTTTTTGGTTTCAGCTGAGAACCAACTTTTCAGGTTCTGTTTGCTGGTTCAAAATTAGAGTCTGGAACTGGCGCAAAGCCTTGCTGTTCTGAAAGGCCAAAGAACTGTTCGGACCTCTCGGCGCTGGAAAGCAATCGATTATGTGTCGCTTTTGTAACAATAACTTGAACTTTTGTAACATTAAAACGCTGTTAAAAGTTGTTTGTAAACCCCAATAACGTATTAAATAATGACAACATTTATTATAGAGGAAAAATCTTTTCACATTGTGATGAGAATCAAAGCAATTTTTTTGTCATCTCATGGACTTCAATTTAATAATTTGAGAATTTGATAAAGTCAAACTTGTGAAGACAAACATGAAAAATGTGGAGGTTTAAAGTATTGATCAGGATAGACAGATTTTTGGTAATAATAATCCAGCTTCAGTGACAACATGAGGCAGAGAGAATGTTTGTCTTTACACAGCAAGTTATGTTTGATACCTGCACTGTCACATATCACCTCGGCTTCACAAAGAGCAAATTCTGGTTTACTCACATTTCAGACAACTAAACAAAATCAAAAACTGAAGGAACTATGCCACAGCTCTATGGTTATTTAAAAAACACCAGCACATCCTCTGACCAATCAGAATTCAGTTTTCTTCACAGCCACAATACAACGTGACTTAAAAACAGTGAAGAAGTCATTGTGTGTAACTTTGTGCAGTTTTAACATGAATATTTTATCAGAAGAAAGTTAAAACAATCTTAAATGAACTGCTTTGAAATCTTGTTAATTATCTTTTCAAGCTTCTGTCACCAACAATAAAGGACTTTTTTTGCTCTCTTCACACCTCATAGTGCAGGTCGTTGAGCTCCAGTCTCGTATAATGGCGTCTGTCGAAGGACTCCATTGCCTTGCGGCCACCGATGGCCAACGCCATCGTGAGCACGGCGAG
>KV751334.1:12130305-12143841 GCA_001698575.1 Mola mola | reverse complement strand
GCTTTCCCCTGGCTGACACTGGAGTTCTGGAGGCTGTGGTGGGACTGGACGGCGTCTTTGGGGACGATGAACAGACTTGGTGCTGGCGTTGCCCTAACAGTGGTCGATGCAGTGGTGGTCACGGTGGTGGTAGTTGTAGTAGTGGTAGGAGGAGTAGTGGTGGTGGTGGTAGGAGGAGGAGTAGTAGTGGTGGTAGGAGGAGGAGTAGTGGTGGTGGTAGGAGGAGTAGTAGTGGTGAGGGTGGCAGTAGTAGTAGTAGTAGGAGTAGGAGTAGTAGTAGTAGTAGTAGTAGTAGTAGTAGGAGTAGTAGTAGTAGGAGTAGTAGTAGGAGTAAGAGTAGTAGTAGTAGTAGTAAAAGCAGTAGTGCTAGTGTTTGTGGTAGGAATGGTCGTTGTAGCTGTGGTAGTTTCAGTGATGGAGTGTGGTTTGATAGTAGTTCTTGGTGCCACCTCTTTGGCAGCTGGTGCAACAGGGAGTGATGTTGTGGTGCTGGTGCTGAAAACGATGATGCTGCCGACAGGATGCGGCTTTGCTTTCTTGTTTGTTTTATTTTGCTTTTTGGTGGCTTTGTTTGGCTTTTTGGTGGGGGTGGAAGTCCTGGATGCCGTTGTTGTGATGGTGGTGGATGCTGCTGGTGTTGTGGTGGTGGTGGTGGTTATAGGTGCTGGTGTTGCTGGAGGCATCGTGGCGATGATGATGATGGGTGGAGGTATTGTCGTGGTGGTGGGAGCCTGTGTGGTGATGGTGGTTGATGTAGCGATTGTGGAGGTTGTAGTTGGCAGTGTTGTTGGAGCGGTAGTTGTTGTGGTGGTGGTGGGTTGTGTGGTTGCTGGCGTGGTTGGTGCTGGTGTGGTGGTCGTGGTGGTCTGTCCTGTGGTGCTCATCATGGTCACAGGTCTAAGCGTGGTTGGATGGATCAAGCCTGAGCAGGAGAGAAGAAAACCTCAACTTCAACATATAAAATTAAAAGTATAATATTTCAATAGGAAGTATGGCATTCTCCATATATGCTGATGTTTTAGTTATTCGTCAGGTTGTCACCTTAACTCATTTACTTGAATCAGATCACCTTCCAGGAAAGTTTCCAGTATCAACATAAAGTTGAGAATGAATTTGGATGAAATCTGGTGTTAACCTTCATTGCACACAAGGATGAAGTGATTCACTTTGGGTAATAATATGATCCAGTTTCCAGATCTGGATCACTTTTTAAACATGGCGTAATTCAAAAACTACAAGACGGACTTTCATGAAACATGTATAAATTGGTCTTGCGTCAAGTAAAAAATGTTTAAATTTTGAAAGAGTCTGGATTAAGAATCGTTAATCTGGATCGGCATGAACAAGTTTTCCCTCAATTTAAATGTTTGTTCGACACCCCAATCACACCCCCTTTTCCGGCCAATGAGTAATCTGCCCTTCTTCCTTTACATATGGTGAAGACAAAAAAAACCCAAGATGGGTCCAGTGTTGATTTTGGGTGAACATTAGCTATCAGCATCAGATATCGACTTGCATTGTATTGATGTATTGTTACATTGTATGTAACAATGTTGGGAGAAAAATGTGACACATTACGTTTCTGTTACAATGAAATTACATGTTGTAATATGTTATTGATAATCAGAGTAGCTGTATTATACTGATTAACACGGCAGCCAATGTGATTATTCAAGTTAACAGGGGAGGAAATGTGAGTTGGTCTTTTAACTAATTGAGTTGATTCTAGTTATCGAATAGTAGCTAACATTCAGATTTGTTTGTTTGTTTTCTGTGTTTAGTGTTTTTGTTTAGGCTGTTGTGTTTGGAACTTCAGAGCCGCCGTAGACCTGTCAGGATGAGCCGACCTGGATGGAGAGCAGCTGGATATACCTTTGTAGATGTCATAGGTGTTGATACCCTCTCCAGCCTTCATTAAAGGACAGTCCTGTTCTGTCTGACAGTGGAACAGGAAGCAGTTCTCATCACCGGCTTGTTTGTTGGCGTTGAACACGGCCATGTTGCATTTGGCACCTTTAGACACACAAACACGGGCATGATGGCATCACGGTGAATCAACGTGAAAAGTGTCATGTTTTCGGTATGGCTGTCCCAACCATGTGATTCCCGTGGATATTGGGTTGTTATGTCACCCACCTGGCTTCACGTCCTCCGAGCAGCAGGCACGAACACAGGCCTGCTCCGACTGCACCACCCGGGCACCTGAGGCCGTCATCGGTCTGCTTGAAGACTTCCTGACGTTAATTATGACGTTTTGGTGCTGTCTGAAGAAACAAGTCTCCGATTCCATGGCCAATACAGGAAGCGATGTCGTCGTCAGGAGAAGCAGCACAGCCACAACAAGCCTCCACGATGGTGGAAGAGAGGCTGGAGGAGTCATGGCTGCAGCAGGTATACACTCTGCAGCCAGAAGGACAACGGCAGCCTATTTATCAGCTCAGCTGTGACGTAAATGCCAGTGTATATGAGCTAATTTCATATTGCTGCACATATTTGCCAAAGAAATGCAGCATTAGAGTCCTGACTAAAAAACGTCTTATCAACTGTGTGACGTGGCACACACTTTTTACAAACCCTGTTATACCCGTGCGTTTGTGACACATTCATTAAAAAATAAAACAAATACACTGCCTTGTCCCCCGGCAGTGTGAATACATTCAAATGCCAGTTGTAAGCAGGTCTACTCGTGGTTAAAAAAAAATGTATGCACATGCTAATTTTGGTGCAAGATTGGAATTATTCCACTATCATTGTGTGATGTTTGCTGCCCTTTACTCGGGTTATCGTGCTGCAGCAACACTCAAAAGACAACTGCTGTTGCCATAAACAGCTACGCAGACACAATCAGTCACCTTCTGAAGGGACCCAAAGTTTCCCAATGTTTTCCGATGTTTATGACAGACAAATTTACTCATGAAAGAGATATTTCTCATTTCTTCGGCTTTCATTAACATTGCAAAACTGGACAGGGGAAAACTTCAGCTCAGCAATTTGACTGGTTGTGCCTGGGGAGCGCCGTCTGTGACAGGAAGCAGAAACATTGGTTTTATACAGTATTTTTACAGTTATTGAGTCAAAAAGACACTGAAATTTTAGACCTTCAAAGTTTGGGAAACAGGTTGAAAAATACTGGCATTCTCCTTTAATGCCGCTTGTTTGGTCAGCTTAGTTCCAATATATCCTCCATGAAGCAGCTCACAACAAGCTCTGTGGATTATCTTGAGTTACCGGGTCATGATTTTCTGTTTAATGTTTTAAAAGTGAAGTACCATCTTGTACCGTCAGAGCCAGGGCAGACATCTCTACAGCTGATATCTCCAAAACTGAGCAACTCACACCAAATTGACGATAAACAGAAGTACAGAAAGAGGAGGAATATGGAGGTTTGATTTTTGGGGTGAAATTTCCCTTTTAGGCTTAATAATCTACAATTTTGGCCAAAGAGTTGGCAAATGTGCAAATGGTACTAATTCCTACTGAATGTAAGCATTGGAATATTCAGTTTCCTTTTAATTATTAAAGAAGATTAGATAACTCGTGTGACCTGAATGTGTCAGAGCTGAGCTTTGGAAGTTAATTAACACAAATAAAAATAATAATGCCGTCTCTTGTTGTTGAGACACTTATAGCTGACATCGACATACTTCCTTGCTGGACGTGAGTTACAGATCAAATCAAATGATCCAAGTAACATCCACAAGCAACCCGATTAAACGCGGAATTAAAGATTTCAATGACACAAACATAGATAGTTGAGCGGCGTTCAAGCAAATCAGCCCCATTACAAAATAAGTCAGGAAGTTTGAAGCTTCCAAAAGTTTCCAAACAAAATGTCAGGCCGGGCGAACCCTGATCAGTGCGTGTCAGTGACAGCTTCGACTGAACCTGCGGCTGTCCTGGCTCCGTCTCGACTGACACAACAAAGACCACTGAATCAATCTGTGAGCAAAAATAGAAGTTTAAAAATGGAAGCTGTGTCTGTTTTTAGATTTGTGCTGAAGGTGAACCAGGTCAGCGTTTGTTTCCGAAATACTTTGGGTATTTCGAGCGGAGACTCACCAGGCTGACAGCGTGAACGGTCCTCCATCAGTTGCTGCCGGATCTCTGGGTCCACAGTCCACAGAGCAGGACTTTAGCCTGACTCCTGCATGGGACAGGAGAGCATTAATTCACCTTATTTCCTTTATAGCCGTTACTTGACCCATAGTCAGACAGTTTAGTAAGCAGGTGTGTTTCACAAAACATGTTTTAATAAGCATTAGTCATTTTTAATGACATGTTTCTGATAGGCAGGTTATGTTTGTTTATCATTCTATTGACAGGATTTTTGATTACATGTCTGACAACAGGAAGTGAATGATGTGTTTATTCTGTTTATGCTGGGACCCCTGACGGCCTCATGCTGAAAAGCATCGGTGAGGATGATGATTAAAATTTGAAGATAAGACTTTATCCTTGTTATCTTCAAATATTTCTTCTATTTAAAAGCTCCTATTAAAAATCAAATTTACTGACTAAACCCAATTAACATCTCTAATCTGCTTTATTACTATTCAGATTAAAGATTGAGCGTTTCAACACAAAACTAATTAACAGTTCAAAAAAATCTACATTTGAATATACATTCACCTGAGTATTTTGACTACACTCTAAAAAACATCTGCCTCGCCTTTAAACTGAATAAATGTGACAGTTTGGATATAAGCGAACAGCGTCGAGCGACCTCAGCTGGACGAAGACGTTTCGTTCGGATGAGAAAGCGTAAAACGCCGCGAAGAAGTTCGCGCTCGCGTCAAGGGGTACATGAGCAGTAAATGAACGCAGCGATTAAAAGCAAATTGTGAAACATGTCTGAGACAGGATAACTAACTAGTATCTAGTTGTTTTGTAATGTAAAGTTCGCCAGTGAGCTAGCTGCTTGTGTGGTTAAGGAACTTGAAAACACTTTGGCAAAAGCTAAGCTCCATCGCTTCGCATGGGGAGTCTGAAGCTACTGTTAGCTTAAACGGCATAAATACATATGAATATCCATGCACAACTTGTTAAACACAACCAACGTGTCTCCAATAGATTCAAAATAGCTAAATCGTGTTTTCTTGTGGCTGTTCGCTGGTGGTTTCGTTCGCGCACCACCTGCCCCGCGAACACGCCGCTGTGCTAGTTGAAATTGTGCTAATGTCTCCACATAACGGAGCCGAAACCGGGACGCGAAGCGAAATCCGTTTGTTTTTTATCGTCGCCTGGCAGCTTCGCCTGTGTTACCTTTGTTCTGACCGGGAACACGGATTAAGTCCGAGCGACGTCCATCGTCCACCTGCTGATAGGAGAGCAGACTGGGGAGTAGGTGTCTGATTGGAAGCCCAAAATCCCACCAACAGCGGCCGTAGCGATCCCAGTCAAACCAGTTCGGTCCCCGCGCGCGAACAGGAGGCGTCTGCAGCCATCCCGAGAGGACGCGATGATGAAAAACCGCAGGCACGATGAAGAAACCTACTCGAATTAAACGTTTTTTTCCCCGTAAGTGTCGGATAGCGGAGCTTTCGTCAGTTCCACTCGGTCAAGCGGTTCCTGTCGAAAGCATCTGGGCTCCGGATGATGGACTACATTACATGATGGCTGGCTCCTCCGGTCTGACCCATTTTAGTCTTTGTCCTCTGGAAGGGGGGAGGGATGGAGCCTGCATCCCAAAATATGCCTCCAGCACACTTAAATCACTGAAAACACGAACTAAATGCACTTAGGTGAACCAAAACCTCCGACTTCCCTTTAAAAACGTGATTTTAAAAAGAAAGCGTCTGTGTGAGCAGTTTATCGACGGGATAATCAATTATTTAAGAGCCTGAACAGGAACAATACATGCGAGATAAACATTCAACACACCAAGAAAATATCTACGTGTATGAAATGTACGGAAGCTCATTAATATCATGATTAAGAATATATATATATTTGGGATGGTTGTAATCAACATTTTTACCTTTGAAATAGAGCCGCGGCTAACAGTTATTTTCACCACTGATCAATCCACCGGTCATTTTCACAATCAATCATTCACTTTATAAATTGGCCAAAAAAAACAGTGAAAAATGTTTAAAGCAACATCTTCACATTGGTACTTATAGAATTCGGGTATTTTTCAAGGTAAGCCCTATTTCCCAAACTTTGAGGGTCTAAAACGTCACAACTTATTGTTTTAAAAATTACTGCGGTATGGAGGTTTGGACCTCCAGGACCAATTCTCTCTGAACCTCTGACGTTGTGTGACAAAAACAGGAGAGACGTGGTGTTCAACAGATATGCTCACAATTTTATTCACAGAAGTGCAACAACAGGAACCAATATAAGCACTGTGGTGTCTGTGTTAACAAGATCAGCAGATGGTTGCATGAGTGTTGTAGAGCGCAGAAGAGAATAGTGATGAGACAGAGGGAGATCAATGGAAGGAGGAGATCAGAGTTTATATACCCCTGAGAGATTAGGAGATGGGAGGTGCTCCCACTAGTACTGCTAAGGCTCTGCCCACAACAGGACCAAGAGGTGAAACCACACAGCAGTCCCTGGGCTGTCCTCTAAAAGAACAGGTTCTCAAACCTGCAACCACAAATATTCAAAATATCAAATTAGAAGTAAGTAGGCAAATGTCACCTTTCCTCATAATTACCACTAATGTGACCAGTACTACTCGTTGATGCATATTTAAAGTGACTACTCATTAACCATAACTGGTCTTTATCATCAAAATATACCTACATGTGCCAGAATAATGAGAGCTGACTGGACGTTTGGTGTCACCTGAAAACAGCTTTGCCACCAAAACTGACCACTGTGGACGATATTTTATATTTTATTTTCACTTGTTGCCACGTTCCCTTTTGTTCGCTGAGACTGTTTTTGTTAAGAAGTAATAGAGGAGGACGGATGAGTATGTCAAGGTTACCAGGTTAGTGGGGAACACAGGCACACTCCTAATCCTAAATAACAACCTAAATGCATTGCAGTTGTCGGTCACAATTGGCAATTCAAAGCACTTTATGGAAGATAAAGGAGCACATTCATCCGGACTTCTTGTGTACGTCGGGTACCTGCACTAAGCCAGGCTATACGTGCCTGTCTTGAGTCAGCCTTAAATAAATTGGATCGTGTCAATGCCAAGGTCATGTGCCCCCACGTGACCAATGTCTACCTGGAGTGAACACAGATGATCAAAGTAAGAGGCTGCCAACACCGGAGAACAACACTCAGAACCTCCTTCGTTCTTTTAAAGGCCAGTTGACAAGCAGAAGGCCACACAAACATTGTTTTGTTCTTTTATCTGAGATTCCTACATGACCTTTTGTAGTACCCCACCAGACCCAGAACACACATCCGTTCTTTCTTATGGGCAGGCACAGGATAACAGCAAACGGCTTGGACTTCCTCTTGCACCGGACAAACACACCCTGCTCAACCACATGACCAAAGAAGGTCACCGTCACCCTTATGAAGGTGAGGAGCACCTGAGCCAAGTGGGAGCGCAGAGGATACGCTGCAAATGAGAGCACCATGTATCCGAAAAAAAAAAAAAAAACCCACTTTGCCATCCAAATAGACTGTAAACCCATCCAGGTCACCCAGAACTTTGGTCTTTAGCTGTTGCAATGTGGCTGGGCCGTTCTGCAACCCAGAAGCCATGACTTTAGGAATACAGCCCATCTGGCGTAATTAACCCCCCCGGACAGCTGGACCAGCCAATAACCTTTAAGTAAATCTAATTACTAGCTTACTTGGTACGGCCTACTTGACCCATACAGTCTTCCATTTGTGGAACTCTGTTCACATACTGATAATCAGAACAAAATCTGGGCATGTTATATTTAGGAACTAAAATACAAGGTGGCCCCAGCTGGAAGAGGAAGCAACACTGTGGTTTAACATGTGTGACACTTTACTCCATAGGTATCTATAAATTTGGCAGAATGAATGTGGTAAAACAAAAACTATAGGTTGAATGTGTGAATGACTTTAGACAGATCTGCCCGTTTTGACTGTGGTAGGTGACCCAGCAACACCAGTAACCCACACAAGGACTCGAGTTTTTTGCATCAAGCCAAACCCTCCTTCAGCTCAGCTGCTACCGTCTGAGGGGCACAAACCCCAGAACATGCTGTATGTACGGGCTCTGGAGGAGGTTGGGCTTCAACATCAGCTGAACAGGTAGCACAATAGCACCTCAACCTCTCAAGGCAGGAGGAAATGCGAGGAACACGGTGTGTTAGCAACCAGCCCAAAGCCGCGGACATTCAGAGACGGACTTTTACAGTTAACCCCGTGACAAACCAGTGAAACCCAGAGGTGTGAACGGAGAGCGTTAGCTTCAGTTAGACATGATTAGGTACAAAATGAAGTATCACGTTCCTTCACAACAGTACTAATACTGCAGTACTGGTAATAATTGTGGATACTCCCCACAGTCCCCAAGAAATGTACTTTTTCACCAATGCAGTGTTTAATAAAAGAGTTGTTACAGTATTGTTCAAAATGGTTATTTTTCTTAATGTGAAGAAGCTACGATATTAACAAAACCTTAGCAAACAGCTAAATAACTTTCTCAGCGTTGAATCTATGGAAGGCTGTTTGTGTCTGCCAAAAAAAAAAAAAAAAGTAAGATTAAAAAAAAAAAACTAAAACATGTAAACAGAATGATAATAAAAGGATACAAATTTTTAACTTGGAGTTAAATTATACAAAGTCAAAAATATGCAGTAAAGAGGTGAGCTAGTTAACAAGTCATATTGAGCTGTATGTTATAGTTTCAACATTTTTAATCTTGACAATCTTCAAACTGTTTTAAGTTGCTGTCTGGTAAATTGGATTTAGAAAATTTCATACATATTTAGTTTAAACTGTGAATTTTAAATGAATAAAATAATGTCTATGACTCATAATATTCACCAAACACAACTTTCAAACAAGTGTCTTCCACAGCTTCCTCTGTTTGTGTGTCCTTCCATCACTTCAGATGAACGTTGGACTCATACAGCTGCAGACAGATTCATCCCTAAGGATACAAAACGTGGGAAAACATCCAGTTCGCTCCAACACGCTGCTCAATTGCATGTTAGAGCACGGTTCAAGTAAGAAACGACCAACTTGACCGTTCACTCCATGTCTGCCATCTCTACATCCTCCTGTGACCCCGCTGCTTTCGTCTTCTTCTTCCTCTTCTTGTTTGGAGCAGATGATGACTCCTGGTTCTTCTTTGGTGGAGCTGATACCACTTCAACTGAGGAGTATGACAGATGAATCATTTCAGAGTTTTAATGGTTAAGATAAAATGTGATGTCTTTAACTGTCGGTAACAAATTTTCAATGTTAACATCAGTCAGTCGTCCACACAACTGCTGTGAAAAATCCCAACAGTTTGGTACAAACATTAAATTCCTTTAGACTGTTTTACCTTCCATACCGGCCTCCTGCTGCAGCTGTTTTGAGCAGTTTTTGTTTCTTCTTCTTCTACAGTTGTTACTATTGTGTTGTTTTTGTTATTGTGACTATTGCTGTTGTGAATGTTACTGGTGCGACTGTTGCCAGTGTTGTTGTCATTGTGACAGATTTCAAAAGTATTTTACCTTCCATACTGGCCTTCTCCTGCTGCATGTGCTGCAGCTGTTTGAGCAGCTTTCGTTTCTTCTTCCCGGACAGAGTGATGTTTGCTCGCGGGCTCGACCTGAAACAAAATTCTTTTATTTAGTTACTACGATTATTTACGATACTGAAGATTTATTTATTATATAAAAAGTTAATCAAAGAAAGTTTCCTTTGTAAATGACATAAACTGAGCTGCATTCCACAGACACAGGGAAACAGTGTCAGCTCCTGCGTCAACATGTGCTGGAGCATTAATTCATGAGTGAGGCATGTCATCTTTACTAACTTTCTCTTCTTCAGGTGATGGATGGTGATGAGACCCTGATCCACCACCGCTCCCACAATCTGACGTTTCTTCTTCCTGTCTTTGGCCAGAACTCGCTGCCGCTTGAAGAGCTTCTTACCCAGCTCCTGTGAGGAGACAACACGAAAGAGATTCACCTACAGCTGGAGCTCAGGGCGCCGCACACAACCCGAACAGCCGTCACCGATAAACACCCTGCCAGCACCACAGTCACAACAACAAAAACCCCAGCAATAGCTGTCAGAGGTCACAATATTAACAACAGTCAAAAGACACAACAATGACACCCACAATAACAGTTAGAACAAGGTTAACACTACTCACAACAGCCACATCAACAGTAAGCAAGTCACAACAACAGTAACTAGGGGTGGGCAGTATATCGGTGTCATGGTTATGACCAGTGCGGTAGCAAACCACACCATGGATTGTGCAATGCTGTCATCACTTTGATAAATCTACAGCCTAATTATAAAAAATAAAGCATTTCAGTTTCTTCCGAGGTTTAGTTGTGGTCTGAAGACTGGTCCTTAGTGCATTTTCTAGCTTATTAACTGATTTATTCCATTAGCCTATACATTAGCCGCGGCCTGCATGCAACCGTGTTTGGTTAAAGGGAGGAGCCCAACTGATAAATGAAAGCGCAGGGAGGTGCCATATGTAGCCACATAGTCTAATCAATAAAACAATCAATAAAGAGGCAATTAGTGAAACATAGTGTGAAGAAAGGATGTTTTGAACAGAGATGAGTGGAGTGTCGGGACCAGACGGGGAGACCGAGGAGAGGAAACTCTAAATAAAGGAGGCACCCTGTTCACGTGCACATGGGAACTGAAGCAGAAAGCTGAACTTGGCTGTCCAGCCCTCCAGTGGTCAAACAGGTGACGTTATGTTTAGTCCATCAGCCAGGTGAGCGACCCTCGCACTGAGTCGAAGGCCTTCGCACTGACCTGAAGGCCCTCGCACTGACACGAAGGCCCTCGCACTGACACGAAGGCCCTCGCACTTTGGAGATTACTGGACTAAACACCACAGAGACATTTTACTACCTGAGGCTGACAGGACAGCATTACTTTTAACTACAATGTCGACGGCGCCGCTGTAGTTTTGCACTTGTAACACGTGAAGTTTATAATACTACTAATACTCAGGCTACACAAAGCTGAAAGTGTACTTGTGTACTCTGACTGCAGCGGGAAGCTGTAAGTAAATAACAACTGAAGCAAAACGTGTAGCTGACGTTAGCAGTAAATGCCAGCTATGTAACAGGGGAGAACTCCAGTGAAACACGAATCACAATAACAAGTATTTCATCCTCCACAGCTCATAAAAACTGAGTTTCTTACAGTTTTGGGTCTGTTGATCTTCCCTCCTGGTGGACCCATACCGATCCCCTCACGTGGCCACAACGAGAAGCTCCTCCTTCTG
The DNA here is from genome assembly GCA_001698575.1 of Mola mola. NCBI lineage: Eukaryota > Metazoa > Chordata > Actinopteri > Tetraodontiformes > Molidae > Mola > Mola mola. Next base: position 12,132,482 of record KV751334.1, on the reverse strand, counting down.
CTCTTAAAATTCTAGTCAGACTTCGGGCCGCGCCGGTCGATACTGCCCCCCTGCGTCCGGCCCCCTCGTTACACCGACAGACTGCCACTGACAGCGGTGTAGGAAGTATTATAGTACAGTAAGAGTAGACGTAACAACACCTTCACAGGGTTTCAATATAAAATCTAACATTAAAAACTTTCTATGAATTCAAATGTGTTTAAATGTGTTTAAATGTGACGCAGTGAAAGGTACAATATGAAGTAGAGGTACAAGTAAGTAATATGAAATGGAAATATTGACCTTAAAACAACCTACAGTACCGACAACACAGCATCAAATATTGAATCGTGCCATCTAGTGGTCACATGTGGTACTAAAGTTTCATTTCCTGTTACCCATATGTACGTACTGTATATGTTTATACAGTTTCGTTTTGTTTCGTTTTCTGCCGCTTATCCGGGTCCGGGTCGCGGGGGCAACAGCCTGAGCAGGGAGATCCAGACACTCCTCTCCCCAGTCAATTCCACCAACTCCTCCGGGGGGACACCAAGACGTTCCCAAGCCAGCCGAGAGATGTAATCTCTCCAGCGTGTCCTTGGTCTGCCCCGGGGTCTCCTCCCGGATGGGCATGCCCGAAACACCTCCCCAGGGAGACGTCCAGGAGGCATCCTGACCAGATGCCCGAACCACCTCAACTGGCTCCTCTCAACGCGGAGGAGCAGCGGCTCTACTCTGAGCTCCTCCCGGATGTCCGTGCTCCTCACCCTATCTCTAAGGCTGAGCCCAGCCACCCTGCGAAGGAAGCTCATTTCGGCCGCTTGTATTCGCGATCTCATTCTTTCGGTCACTACCCAGAGCTCATGACCATAGGTGATAGTTGGGACGTAGATTGACCTGTAAATTGAAAGCTTTGCCTTCTGGCTCAGCTCTCTCTTCACCACAACGGACCGCTTCAGCGTCCGCATCACTGCCGACGCTGCTCCAATCTGTCTGTCAATCTCCCGCTCCATTTTCCCCTCCCTCGTGAACAAGACCCCGAGATACTTGAACTCCTTCACTTGGGGAAGCGACTCTCCCCCGACCCAGAGTGGGCAATCCACCCTTTTCCGGCTGAGAACCATGGCCTCAGATTTAGAGGTGCTGATTCTCATCCCCGCCGCTTGACACTCAGCTGCAAACCGTCCCAGTGAGAGCTGGAGGTCACTGTTCGATGAGGCCAACAGGACCACGTCATCTGCAAATAGCAGAGACGGAATCCGGAGGCCACCGAACTTGACTCCCTCCGCCACTTGGCTGCGCCTAGAAATTCTGTCCATGAAAATTATGAACAGACAAGGTGACAAAGGACAGTCTTGGCGGAGACCAACCCTGACTGGGAACGGGTCTGACTTACTGCCGGTAATGCGAACCAATCGCTGACTCCGACAGTACAGTAACAAAAGGCCATCTACCCCATACTCCCGGAGCACCTCCCACAGGACACCTTGAAGGACACGGTCATAAGCTTTCTCCAGATCCACAAAACACATGTGGACTGGTTGGGCAAACTCCCATGCCCCCTCCAGTACCCTCGCGAGAGTATAGAGCTGGTCCAGTGTTCCGCGGCCAGGACGAAAACCACATTGCTCCTCTTGAATCTGAGGTTCAACTAACAGCCAGACTCTCCTCTCCAGCACCCTGGAGTAGACCTTCCCAGGGAGGCTGAGGAGTGTGATCCCCCGGTAGTTGGAACACACCCTCTGGTCCCCCTTCTTGAAAAGGGGGACAACCACACCTGGCTGCCACTCCAAAGGCACAGTCCCCGATGTCCACGCAATGTTGCAGAGGCGTATCAACAATGACAGCCCTACAACATCCAGAGCCTTGAGGAGCTCTGGGACGGATCCCATCCACCCCCGGGGCACTGCCACTGCAGAGTTGTTTGACAGCCCCGGCGACTTCGATCCCAGTGATGAGAGAGCCCAGCCCAAAGTCGTCAGGCTCTGCCTCCTCTTCGGAATGCTTGTTGGTGGGATTGAGGAGATATTCGAAGTATTCCTTCCACCGCCGGACTATAGACTCAGTTGAGGTCAGCAACTCCCCTCCCACACCGAAGACCGTGTGGACGGGGTTCCGCTTTCCCCTCCTGAGTCACCGAACAGTTTGCCAGAATTTCTTCGGCGCCGACTGGAAGTCTTGTTCCATGGCCTCACCAA
>KV751334.1:12106943-12128092 GCA_001698575.1 Mola mola | reverse complement strand
TGATACATTTACAAAATAAATACACCATTCAGACAAAATAAATTACAGCAAAAAAATCTGACATAACTGGAATAAAAAAAAGCAAGGATTCACAAAGATTAAAATCTGTTTCATCACAGAGCATCAAATAAGATTTTTTTTTTTCATATTTTGCTATTTTTCTGCTATATTTAGAATATTTACAGAAAATAAATATTTTCCAATTTCTTTCCAAACAATCACTATTACAGACGACTGTAACATGAGTATTTAGGAGTCCACTTCAGCGTCCGCAGGTTTCTGAAAGACAAACAGGGAGGAGAAACATGATTCATCGTCAGAATTCACATCAATTAATGCTTTCATTCATTAACAGAACAACTCTTTATGGAACTGAGCTGAACATGTATTTCTCTGTTGCAGGAGAACAGGCATGTAATGATTAATTATTATTTTGACAATCTAATATCACGTAAAATCAGATGATTCAGTTCAGGAATCATGTTAAAATGTACAGTATACATCATCATCATTATTCATAATAATTATAATCATCATCATCATAGGATGAAGGTTTACAGCTACTGAAGCTTTGACCACAGCTTTTATGCAGGTCGGTGCCAGTTTACATTCTACAATTTAACTATTTAAATAGCTGAACTCATTTATTTTTTATTTGTATGAGATATAAAACCATATTACGTATTTCAGGGCAAGTCAGAATTGAAGAAAACTTGAGAAAACACTAACTAGAACAAAACATTCTTCAAGTTAGAATCTAGAGTTAAATCCCGTCTTTTCATCAGGTCGTGTCACGCTTAATAGTGCGGAAGTTGAGCGTCGGACTCACCTTCGTCAGAGACTGACAGCGTTTTAAAGCAGCGCCCCCTGCAGGCCGAGCAGAGACCTCCACTCCAGGTGGAGTCCACTTCCGGGTTCGTCGTCCAGCGCCCACCCTAACGAGCGCGCCCTCCTCTTCCTCTTCTCCCCCTCCCGCCTCTTCCCGGACCTTCCTTTCTTCTTCTTCTTCCCGGGCGCCTTCAGCACACCGTCCTTGAAGGTCTGAGACTTGTGGGTCTCCTGCGGCAGGTTGGTGCCCTCCTCTTCCTCCAGCCTGAAGCTGATGGGGAGGTTCTTGGTGCCTCCGGGGGGTTTGGAGTGCAGGGTGCTGCCGGTGGTGCTCAGGTTGATGCCCCCCACGCCGACCCCCGACAGCCCGACGCCGGCGCCGCTGCTGCTGCTTCCGCCCCCGCTGGTGGTCCTGACGGGCAGGATCTCCGCCGTGTGGACATCGTCCAACAGCTCCTGCAGCCACATGCGGCGCTTAAAGTCCTGCAGCACCCGACCTTTGTCGTGCATCAGCTGGGCGTGAGTCACCGAGCGCTTTCTGCAGGAATCACAACATTTGTTTACGTTAGAGAGAAATACTGAGAGAATACCAGTGCAAGCACAGCTTTCAGCGTGTAGAAATACTGCAGTGACTGTAATGTAAACGCTATAAGTGCAGGGTTCGGGGCTGAAATTGAAAACTCGCTGATGACTCAGTAGATTGATCTGAACTGCTGGACCGATAAATCGGCTAGTTGTAGTGCTCTTGGTACGCCAGCAGAGGGCAACACAGACGCAGGAGCTTGAGTTTGGTGAAACAGATCCCCACCCTGCAGGAGCAGCTCCTGAGCAGCTTCCTATCAAACTTCCTACCATCCTGTCATGCTTTACATCAACATTACCACCTTAACCGACAAACTGAAAGATAAAAGACAATGTTCTTCAACAGACCTCATTCCGTCAGCGCAGGAAAAGAAAAGAGATTCAAGAGTTTAAGAAAAAAAATCACATCTTTTTAAGTCATTCAATTGTCAATACCGACAATATTTACAGTTCATGAAGAGAAAAAATATTAAACTCCTCATCTTCACCGACGGTAGATCATAATTCTACAAGTTCTGGCATATTGAGCTCTTGTGCTGCCACCTATAGGTAAAACGTATGAAATACAACAGTGCTGCAGGGTCGCTGATTACCACCCGGGCACAAACACTGGACCTCCTCGATATTTATGTCTTCTTTATAATAATATATATATATCTTAATAATATTGATTATTATTATATACCCACTCCTTCACCTCAACTATACAAGCAAACTAACACTCCTAACACTCATCAAGTTACTGTAACTCATGTCTTACTATTAAAATCTTTCTATTTCCTTTTTTATTTCTTGTGCATAACACATATCGCGAATAAAGGAGGAAAAAAAGACTTTTAAAAAAAGAAAACTTGAACCCAAACATCCAGCTAGATGTGAAGACGTATATTTGTAGGAAGGAAAAAAAGGCCCCAGCGAGATTTGAACTCGCGACCCCTGGTTTACAAGACCAGTGCTCTAACCCCTGAGCTATGGAGCCCGGCGAGTACAAGCTGGGCGGAAACGCTGAGATCACTGTGATGCGGCAATGCTCACAAGACACGTTTACACTCATTACATCACGGATTACCGAACCGAGTCTGTTAGGAACAGACCAGAGACGCTCTAAACACATAACGTCCACACGGCGGCGCTGTTCGCTTACACAACAGCGTGAAGCGTGTTGGTGTGACTGCGGCTGAATACAGCCTGCGGAGGAGGAAGAGGAGGAGGAGGAGACGGAGGAGGATGGACCTCCTGCTATCTACTGGAGCGTTGAGCTTCTCACATTCCGGACTCGAACACAAACTTTCGGCTGCGGCTCGTTGCCCGCGAACCGCCTAACTTCAAACACACCGACGCCTTCCCGTGATGCACCGCGCAGCCAACTCTCAGGCGCACGCAGAGACAAATATTAATTTCAGCTGCAGCTCGTGGGGGTGTTTTCACGGAGGGGTCTGTTTTCCTGCAGAATAATATTAATATCCTGCACGCGTGTTTACATGCATACAGATATTTCCTGTGGATCTCGGGGAAGAAAGAGAAAGCTGATCTGCCGTTTCTACCCTCGCTAAAACTCACATCAAACGCGCTGCTGCACGGTGGGGGGGGGCAACGATCCAGCCCGACCTGATCATGGACCAGATCCTGGAGCCCCAGACCCCCCCTGAAACTCCACAGCACAGAAGGAACCTCTATGCTGAGCCTCCGCGCATCTTTTTTCTTTATCACTTTTTTACCTCTACACGTGTCCCAAAATATTCCAAAAATTAAACACATGAGAGGAAAAAAATAAAAGATTAAAAGTGTGTTTAGCATCCTGATCCGTCACATCTCTGCTGCACTTGTTTCACATTTTTGTTAAATAAAAAGTTCTCAATAAAAAAACAAAAAAATGGTATAAGAGCCACAATTCAGGGCAGCAACCGTGATTGATTTCTATAGATTAAAAACAATCAATAAAACAACCCTCCAACTATCCAGTCCACTGAAAACAAATGCAAATCCTCAAGCCCTCAAATCAGTTTTGTCCTTAAACCAACTATTACAACACCAAACTATCACCCGGCTGTTTTTCTTCAATCTAAATAATTAATCGATTAACTAATAACCAATTAGATGATTAGAACTAAATTAAGTTTCCAACTATAAATGTATAGTCCCACAAAATGTTGAGTGTTTCTGTTAAGTCTAACTTTTCATGACATTTAATTAGTGTGTCGGCCTCGGTCCAGCTGAACAGAACCTGAGATCAGCGCTGATCTCTGATTCAGGTGAGCTGAACAAACAAACAAACACAATGCCAGCCCGCTTCACCAACAGCCAACGGGCGAATACAAAGTTTGTCTGAGGCTCCGTGCAGCTGATCCGAGGGTGATGATGATGATGAGTGAAGAAGGTGACACTCACATTCTGCCGCTCAGCGCGTCGATGGAGCGGCCGTGGTGCGGCACCGGAGCGCAGAGCAGCACCAGCGCGAAGCAGCAGCGCTGCAGGACCCTCCGGGAGCAGAACATCCTGCAGGTCCTGCAAGAGCACACAGAGAGAGGGAGAGCTGATGAGGAGCTGGAGAGGAGCGAAAAGCTGCGTGAAACGGGAGCTCTGCGCTTCACAGAGGCTCCGAGCCCAAACTCAACAGAAGTGACTGAGATAAGAGGAGGACTCACTTTCCCTCAGCAGAGTCTGTCCCGCACGGGGAGAGAAAGAAAAACCAAGGCGAGAAATTCACTTCTCAAAGTTTCCAGTCAACGATAAAAATCAGACAGAATCCAGGTGATGAGAGTAAAAAAACATCCCCAAAGTGCAGGATGTGTGGTTCCGGTCCAGGATGTGCTGTTGGCCTCCTCAGTGTAGTCCAGGTGCGGTCGGAGGTGAGAGATGCAGTGAAGGTGGAGCAGCTGCTGCTGCGGCAGGTCGCACTGACGGGAGCGCTCGCTGCATGCTGCCTGACTGCCCGACCAGGTCTCAGGCGGAGGGGAGGGGACGATTTATGAACGCATGGGGGCGGGGCCTCTGCGGGACCCCGCCCCAGATGAGCGCGGACTCACAGAGGAGAGAGAAGAGGAGGAGGAGGAGGAGGAGGAGGAGGTGGCAGGAAGGTGGCAGTGGAGCAACACAGAGTGAAGCTGCAGTTTGAGGTCACTTTGTAATTTGGTGTTCAATAGTGCATACGAAGATAAAAAATAATGTCCTTCCTCCTGTTTGTTCAACCTGTTGCATTACATTTAATATTTTCTTTCATTTTTGTTTCAATTATTTGGTTTTTAAGTTTTTGCTTATTCTCTTTTTGGTGGTTTTGATAACAAACACTTGCACTGTTTGTGTTTTAATGCTATATAAATACAAAAAATCTCTTTGGAAAAAAATGTTTTTTACTTTGAAATATTTGTTTTTATATTAATCCCTTTTATTCAACACATTACAAGAAGACAAATGTTGAATGCTTGCTGCAAAAATGATGCTGAGCTGCAACAATAAAGAAAGACATTAAAAATATAAGTACATAAAAGTAAAAGGCAACAAAAAAGTAAAGTTAAAATTAAATTAGGAACAACATTCATATACACGTGAGGAAAATATAAATTAGATTCAGACTAAACATAATTGATCTTCGCTGCCTTTGAGTAATCTGACTTTTATGTTTTTCTAATTTTCACATATTTATTTGATTTTGTTTATCACGAAGTTCTTAAAATAAAGCCTGTCTTGTTGTCTTTTTTACTTCCATAGAAACTCAAACTGAGTGATTTCTTTTTTTATTTAATCATGACTCCTGACTAACATGTTGAATTTATGATGAAAAAAATGTTTTGCTATAAATTAAAAAAAAATACAAAATATGTATAAAATGTATTTGACTAAATCGAGTATAGAATAAAATGATTGAATCATTATTTTTTAAAATTTATATTTCATATTCAGTTTCCTTTTCTGACACATTTGGAAATGAGGGTTTTTAATAATTGGAGGTTTCCTGGTGTCAGTTCAGGACACTCAGAAGTACTTCCTGTCTGTCAGTGGTTGTTCAGCCCTGCAGAGAAGGATTCCTCCTTCCTTCTCCTGACCGTCTTCCCTGTGATCCACTGAGAGGACAAACGTTTCATCCACTCTTTTCATCTTCACTCCTGAACATGCAGATGATTCGAGCTGATGACGTGAATCGGGTCTGATCTCTGCAGTTTTGGATCAAACAGCTGGAGACGGTCTCACTTTCCTCTTACGTAACTTCTCACTCTGCGCTGCACTTACGAGCCCGTCGCTGGAGAATGAACAACACTTAGCAGAGCTGGAACCTTCCTTATGTTGACAGATCCGCAGTCGGTCCACCTGGTCCGCATTTAGACCGGGACGAGGGCTGTGACTGCGCTGTTGGACGTGGCGCCTCCAGCAGGGGGAGCCGTGAGCAGCTTTCAGTCGGGGCGTCTGCAGTTATGAGTTGAATTTGATTGCCGGTTTTTGTTAAAACTAAAAGGAGAAGACGACCTTTAAAACGACGCTGTGGACGAATTTGGCGACTCCTGGTGTTTATATTAGCAAAGACAAGGGGGCACATAGAAACTCCCTCTACATCGTCTCCGTCTGCACGTCCAAATTCAATGACGCTGTAGTGGGCGGGGCTTATTAAACTCTCCTCCAGTGGCTCCGGTTTATGTTAGCTAGCTGTGACAGGTCCGGATTTACAAATGTAACTGCTATCAAAATCACACATTTTAATTGGTAACATTTTGGTCACATTCAAATACAAATCTTGTTATCTTTGTAAAATCTGTATTTAATATCAATAATATAATCTTTTGGCCTCTGACTGTTTTAAAGAACACCTGGCCCTACGTGTGCTGTCATTTGTGTTCGTATTATAGTCCGACAGAACACTGCTGGGCATATTTAGATTAAAACTCGGGACTGTGGGGTTGTTTTGGGAACTTTGATCAGTTGTCTGGAGTGTGGACACGGAGCGGCACGAGAGATGTTTAGCTAACGTTATGGGCGGCCCTGCTCCCAAAAACCACCCTGAACGGCAATGAGCAGTTTTGTTTTTTTTTCTCAGGGGAAATCCTATACGCTCGCCTGCAGATATTTATCACGGCTTCCTTACACTGTATTCTCTGACTCAACAGCTGGCTCCATTGAGTCAGACTGTGTTTTCAATTTAGTCAATTATCTCAAAACATTCTGGCTTGGCGACTGCGGTCTATTGATGCACCCTTGATTTTTACCCAGAAATAGAAGCTCCACTGTAAAGGTCACTGTATGAACATGAAAAGCACACAATGAACACATTATTTGCTGAATATTTTCGACCGCCAACATGAGTTCTGGCTGTGGTGATGCAACAAGCTTCTTGTTTCTCCTTCACTCATTAGGGATCCGAAACAGATTCATTTTTCCCAGCAAACTGTCACCGGCTTAATGAAAAAGTCCACTTTCTGATGGTGAATGATTGGTGCCGGGGAGAATCATGGGAGTATTTCTCCCCCAGTGTGTCTGCAGACTCATCAAGTTGCCTCCGGTTTATGAGCTCCTCTGGTTGGAGTGTGTTCAGGAACACCGAGTCCCGGTCGGCTGCTTTCCCCTGCAGCAGAACAAAAGGAGGAGTGTCGGCTTCGGCGGCGGGAACCTGCCCTGCCCCGCGCAGCACACTTGGAAAGAAAGATCTCATGTGTGAAAGCTGCTTTACCTGCCTGTAAACAGGTAGAAGAAAAAAGTCTTTTCCTGGCAGCCGGCGGCCCGCGGGGTCCGGGCCAGGAAAGCTGTTTCAGATTCACAGAAAATTGCAGCGTCTTGGCAGCGCGACGTACACAAAACAAATGTCCGCTTTTAATCTTTGCGACTGCAACCCCCGCCTCTCCTTTTAAAAACAATTCTCCTCACAAAGGCACGTACTGTTAGCCATCTCCCTCCATCAGAGGTCCGGGCTGCGCCACCCACCTCGTCCTGAGGCCCCCGCACTGCCAGTGATAGGATGTTAACCCCGTCAGGTCACAGCTTCATGTGTTTTTATTCACCATGTACAAGACGTCACAGCAGAGTCTGACCTAAAATGATTTAATCCATCCAGCAGCCAAGTTCATCTGCAATCAATCAGGTCATAAAACACTTAAACTCAAGTTTAATTGACACTTTGGCATCGACTGTCCGACGCTCTAATCGGTTGATCATTGGAATATTTTAGCCTTATTTTACATCAAACAGAATCAGAGCTGTCATGTGTTAACAAGCTATCATTTGAACGTTTGCAGAAACTAAATGTTTTTGTCTGAAACGCAGAACAACTGCAATGTTGTCACGTTTAGTCCAAACAAAGACCAAACTTGCTACAATTACAAGCGCAAATAGCTGATCCCAGGTCATCAGGAGATAAGCTGACCTCCAAATTAACAGCTATGTGTGTTTCTCTGAGGTCACTTCAGGTTAAAATTATTCCAAAGGAACGAAAATTCCACTGCCAGTGCAAGTTAACGCCTGCCACATTAAGCTTATGTCTGCCACAAGGAACTAACGTCTGCCAGAGCGAGCTAATGTCTGCCACAAGGAACTAACGTCTGCCACAGTGAGTTTATGTCTGAAACAAGGAACTAACGTCTGCCACTGCGAGCTTATGTCTGCCACAGCAAGCTAATGTCTGCTAATGTCTTACATGGAAGGAAAAGTTTTGCGACATGGTTTTGTTTTTTTGCATTTAAGTCCCTCTGAGCCGCTGTTCCTACATGAGGGAACGTAAACCTCTAAATTTGATGATTGGACTGTTGCTTAATTTGCAACATTAACATGCAGGCTGTTAACCTTAATAAAAGATATTAATGTTTATCATGAGTAACTTATCATCCTGTAAGCAGAAGTTCTCTAAAATGATCACATACTGAAGGATTAAAATGCCCATCAAAGTAAGAAGGGGTTCAATCTCAACCCGTGTGAGCAGCTTCAGGGGTGTTTAAGGTGAAATCTGTCGTTTCGGTGACCTCACATATCCTTAAACGGACATGATGTTCAGTTTGTGCAGCAGCTGTGAGAATTCATCAACATCCTCCTCAGAGGAGCCCTGGCAGTGAGGAACGCGGGCGGGGCGGCGAAGTGATGGAAAAGTGCGAGGTGACGGATGATGATGATTGAGGGGTGATGAATAGATGATCTCAGGGGTGGCCTTCCTCGCTTTCACTCTAACCTCTGAATCACCTTCGACCCTCCGACTGCCGCGGCACATTTTTTTGCGGAGGAATTCAGGAATGCAAGTTTATGGGTTTTGCTTTTTTGGGGAGGAAACGCAGAAGAAAACGCTGTGAAAAAAGACTCACTTCACGCTACACAACACGCCCACCACAGGAAGGTAACCACTGACGGTAACTCTCGGACAATGACACCGCACCACACAAACTTTCATAGGGTTTTTCCAACCCTGACTGACCCCGCAGCCATCTGACATCACATGAGAACCCAAGCTTGGGCTCCAGACCTGAGAATATCTGCTTTTAAAAATAAGTCAGTGTTAACTGTGTTGCACTTTATGAGAGAATAAACATGTCATACTCGTACTGATGTGACGGCTAAATGCTGATGATTATGGGCCATGAAAAAGGGAACCACAGAACAGACAAGTTTTTGGTGCTCCAAGGCCAAACTGACAGATAAATCAAAGTTTTGGAACTCTTGCTCAGACACAAGAGTCAAATGTAACATTAATATTTGAAGCTATTCAACTATGACGATGTCAGGATGTCATCATCAATCATCTCACTCTTCGATTGATTCAGACTGACTCTAATTCAAAGAAAACTTATTGGGAGAAAAGTAAACAGTTCAATTGAGTTATGGAAATCAGATGCTGCAACAAACGTAAGATGTATTAACTGCATCAGCATAAGAGCCCAAAATGAAGCCGTCTGGCAGATGAGCTTTCTCTGCGTGGTGTGTGTTTGCGCAGCAGGAAGCTGCACTGGCGCTCACAGGAAGCGGGACGGCGCCTGCAGTCTGCCTCGTTCCCTGCGTCTGGGTGACTTTTGCAGATATCACCACCACAGATGTTGACAGAATCTGTTGTTGTGTCCTCGCGGCACTGACGTCCCTGTGATCAATTAGCCGTGATTGTGGTTAACGCCGGGCTGCCAGCACACACAAAGTGGTTTTGAGCAGTTTTTAATGATGTTGTGATTCGAAGAACTTATGCTCATGATTCGATTACCATTTTAAAGGGCGACACTGGAAATTTACAACACTGACTCCTATCTACATGCTAATGTTTTTAGCAAAGTAACAGCACCAAGCCTTCCTCTGTACGCTAGCAAAGACGCTAACATGACTGAACAAACAAGCAAATGAGCTAAAATCCTTTAAAGTACCTCATAAAACAGCACAATGGAAACAACTGCAAATTGCTGAAATTGAGATGTAATGTGGCATTCAAGCCTGTTGACACTGATGAAAACAGCTAAATTAACATTAAATTGCAACCCATAAAACTGTGACCAGAAATAAGATGCTAAAAATATCCAGATACATTTGCTGCTTGAAAAAAAAAAAAAAAAGCTATACCGTTGCATACAAGCATATAGTTGAAGCTAACGCTTAGCGGACGAGCTAACAGGAAACATGTTTAATATAAGCCTTAAAAGCGTAGACTGTTAGCATGAAACACATGAGGAACAACACGATCTGACGATATGAAAATACCACTAGATCAAAATTATGAAATTAACACTGAAGAAAACCGCAAAGTAGCAGCTCATAAAACCACTTTTATGGTTTTATGACACATTGTTTGAAACAACATACTGAAAATATGCTAATAAGTTCTTCTGCAGTCATTAACACTGCAAAATATGAGCTAAGAAAAAGAAAATCTCTAATTCAATGAGACACACATATTTTGACAGTTTTCGGTAAAACTACAGAATGTCAGCAACCAAACACGGCAAATATGAAAATAACTCTTGGACTGATATTAAACTGTCATTCAGGTTGTCAACACGGGGAAGCAAGAGCAAACAAGCTAACATCAATGGGAATAAACACAGTGCTATCCTGACATAGTGCGGCTTACAAAGCTAGCGTAACATTGTGTAGCTGAAAATGCTACCTTGACCCATCTAACAACGCTACCCTAAAACAGTGTAGCTAATACTGTTACCCGGATGACAATAACAATGCCAGTCTAACATAGCTAACAATGCTTTACTGCTCATGTCAGGTTGTCAGGCCAAGTCCAGTTTGTGCAGTGCAAAGTCGCATCAGAAGTCCTCCCCTGACACTTGACGCTGTTATCAGTTATTTTAGTTAATATTAAGAAGGGCCCAACTTTCTCCCGCAGTGATGAGGGAAAAACTTCGGAGCAGACCCAGACCAATGAAGTCTCAGGATGTCAGAGTATGATTCTGTTCATAACCAATTATGTTTATCTAATGAACATGATCAGTTATGAAGGGATTCATTAGTCTGCTGCTTTATTTCAATCCACTCTGAGCTCCTTAGTGTCAATTTTCCCTACGACAACCACACTCGGCTCTGTGTTCACATGTCCACATGGTTCCCAGTACTGAGGATCTGAGCTAGGAACGTTGTCAAGTCAGGTCCAGATTGTGGTTTCTGTAACTGGCTCTAGTCGACTGGATTTAAGATCTGGTTTCAGTCTTTACAGACAGAGTCCTTACAGACAGAGTCCTTACATCTTGGATACTCCTGGATCTTTGTTTTTTCCAAAATGTTTAAGAACTTTAAGATTTCAGTCAACGCGCAAACACGAAGACTTCCTCCTGAGAAGAGTTTTAGAATGAAGTCAAGAAGTCAGTCAGGAGACAAGTTTGAACATTTGGAGAACACAGCCCAAATGAGGGTCTGTGAGGCTGGTTCTTACCTGGCTGAGAGTTCTTGTCTTGGCTACCAAGCGGTGAGAAACCTGCTGACTTTGAGTTCCTGTGTGCAGAACAGGCTCCTGCACTCTCTCTGCTCCACTGTGACGCTTCAGAAGCTTTATAAAGGTTCAGCCTCATGCTGACATCACACCGCGGTCATCGCCATCATCAGCCTCCGGAGCTGTAATTAAATCGTGAACGTACACACTCCCCCTTCCCTCCCCTTTGTCCTTTCCTTCCCCCGCAAAGACACACAAACGCACCACAACCTTATTTCATAATTCAGGCTAAACAGTCGCATGTGCGCGCTCACCGTCCCGGCCTCATGTTGGGGTTTTGTGGCTGCTTCACTCGCACTTTGTGACAGATTGATCCTCCTCGGCATTATTCACTCTGCTGACGGGAAAATGACACGTTGAAATGTTGTTTCTACTCACACTTGTGACCATTTGAAAGCCAGTTATGAAAAGAGTTTTGTTTTGGTCTCTCTCCTCTTCCTTTGTGTCTGATTTTAACTCGTCCCTAATAAGTAATGACCCCCTTGCAGTCAGAGCCGCGTTTGGCCAACTGGAGCCGGGAGAGAAGCTCCAAAACATGGTAGTAGTGGTTTAGTTCATCATGCCTGCGTTGAATCCCTCCTCATCTCCAACACGAAAGCAGAGCGCTCCACTTTCCAGCTGGTCTGAGGTTCTCTAAGTTTAGCAGAGGGTCGTGGTTTTGGGGTCAAACGCTGAGCTGAAGCCAGACGCGCTGCCTCGCTGCCAGCACTGCAAAGTATTTACACACACCGCTGCTGAAACACCAAAATCACCTGACAATCATTTAACCTCTGACATTTATGAACAAGTGAGAAAGTACAGAGAAAAGCTCAAACCTCTGCCATCTGCCTGAAAAAAACTGAAGCCAGATCCAGGATCGGGATCCAGGTCAGCTCCAGATCTGTCCAAATCACAACTGCTTACACAACATATTTCTTTACAAAACTGTCCATTAGTTTTTGTGTTACTTCCATGTTTGACTCTGATACGGATCCAGATTCAGTATCCGGATCTTTCCCCAGATTTAAACATTGGTTCTGTGATGTAAGACCAGCACACACACCATTTATGAAAATCCGTCAGCTAGTTTTTGAGTTATGTCTATGTTTGAAATTGATCCAGAAGTGACTCACTTGGTCCTTGAATCTCAGATACGGCCACTTCTAAAATCCTGCACCTTACAGTTCTCTTACTCCTGATGTGTTGGAGCTACAGTCAGCAGCTCATCTGCTGAAATCGCTCGGTGTTTTTCTGATGTAAAAATCACACAACACGTTTGTTGACACGTTTCAGCCACTGTGGCACGAGTCACTTCCTCTAAATAAAGATGGCCGCCGCATCAGTTTCTCCCATTGTACGAAAGCAGGTACGGGTGTCGCCAGCTTGCTTTATGAGCTATCCTGCAGCCAGCCACCAGGGGGCCATCTAGATGTTTTAGCTTGAACTCTCATGTTGGCCATCTTTATTTGCAGACCACAGTGGTTGTTGTAGATTTACTGTCAACCTTTCTAAAGTCGTTTAGCAAGAAAACTAAGATGTGAATTCAGAAAAGATTGTTTGGTTTTGGCCACAACATTTCTAAACATTCATCCGTCTATATACATCTTCTCTGTATTTGTTTCATTTTAAAAATTCTTTGGTTTCAATGGCAGAAACAAGTGAAGTACAATTTGGAGGTAGTTTTTGCACTTCAGTTGAGTATTTCAGCCTGCAGCTTCTACTCCACTGTGCCCTGAGGGAAATATGGGAACATTCTACAATTACTCTATGTTATGTTATTGTTTTATCATTTCTATCTTTATATTTATATTCTTCATCGGGTTTGATTTGTGTATTATCACCTGAAACTAAAAATCATTCTTATTATTGAATGAGCAGTTAAATCAACCATTCGTATATCAGGAAATATAGACATATACAGTATATACATGTATATATTTATATATATCTATATACATATTAATATAGAGTAGAATCACATTTATTTAATTTTAAAGTCACCCTTAATCTTCTGGAGCCCGACTGTCGCACAGTCCCCCTTTGACACACTCATCATCATCATCATCATCATCATCTCCGCCTCAGTGAGCCAACACTGACTCACCCCTTTAACATTCACTCTGTACATTTTTACCCAGGATTCTCATCCACACGGAGGGCGTGAGGAGACTTTTCCGAGACTTTTTGTCTTTATTCACACAAAAGTAAAACTCCTTGACTGATAATGTTTATGATGAGTCAGCAGAACCTGTGAAAATGGGGTGTTAACAGTGTTTTCTACATTCTGACTGTGCAGACGTAGCTTGTTGCTATCCGCTGATCGTGTGTTTCCACTTGGCCCCTGATTTACAGGACATTTCCAGATTGTGCTGTGTTTTAAAATTGCTGTTGCTCCTGGAAAAGTTAAGTGCCTAACTAGGAAACCAAATGCTGAGAGTGACAGGTTAACCTGATGGGAACACAAATCTAAAGGAGCTAGCAGCTATTAGCTTCAGCCACTGTAATGCCAAACAGGTCGTCAGCAACGCTGCTGCATCATTGGCAATAAAATGCTGAAAAATAAAGATACAAATTATGTAAGTTAGTGCTAATGGTATATTTTGCCAGCAATCAGATGTAAGTTGATGAAAATGAGTTTTTTGTGAACTTTTTTTACTTTAAAGAAGCTGAATCAGTGAGCTCCGCAGCCAAAACTGGAATTAGCTCATGATGAGATCCAAATGAAACCAGATTGAACCAGATGAAACGCCACACAAACCTGACAATATTGGTTCTCCTGATAACTTTTCTGTTCCAATGTAGCTTTATTGTCCTGAAAATTACGACTTTATGTGGGAATATTCCAGTCTGAAGAATCATTGCGACTGTTGCGTAATAATGAATGCTCACGCCGTCCTGCTGTGTGTCAGTGAAATACCACGAAAACATTGCTTATTTCTCTTGGACAAGATTAGTCACCAATGAAGTTAAATGAAAATTATTACTCCTAATTAAATGTCCGGCCGATGTCTGACGCCGTTAAGATCAAAGAGGAAGCTAAAGATAGAAGCTAACGAGATAATGTGAAGACTGACGGAGCTGCTCTGCCAACAGCAGCTCACTATGGTTTCATTTCTTCTTTATGAAGGCGCTGCGAGCTGTAAAATGTTTCCACATGCGTAAATATGCAGTTTAATGTGGACATATAAAGACAGTACGCGAACGCAGACACGACCATCAAGACACTGCACATTAATTCACCTCTTCGAACGTGGAGGTTGAGATTTTGTTGATCCGCTCACTAAATGAAATGATGAAACAAATAAGTAAAACAAGTTTAATTAACAGATGAACGTCTCGCAGTGGAAGAAGAGAAAACCGCACGTGAGTCAAACTGATAAATAAGAGACAGCCAGAGGGAGGCGGAGGACAGGCAGGCCGGCCAGGTACACTGGGCGGAGGGGCAATGAAAACACGTGGCGTCAGTTTAGTTTGTCATCCATTTAAAACTAAAGTCAACTGATTATCTCAAGACGTTCCCAAATACAAACATTGTGGCATGGACAAAGACAGAAAAGGAATAACATTGATAAATACCGGTGACAGGAATTTAACAAGTTAACTCTCAGTGTGACCCTCGTTTTCTTAGTCATGTGATGTACAGTCTCACGTCTCCCCAGAGCAAAGTTTAGGCAGGAAAACGACTCGGTCAGATTTCGGACATGAAGATCATGGTTTGAGTTAAAAGAAGATTACGTTACATCACGTCACATTACGGTAACATAACATAATGTAATGTTACCTAAAGTATTTGATGTAGGTTAAAATCATGTCATAACTTCAAATGGGAAAATTATTTTTTACAAAAAACTATTTCTTTATGACATTTTCTTCCAAAAGTGACTCGAGAAAAGCAAAACAAACAAAAAAAAATTGCGAGGTGACTGAAGTTGTCGGCACGTTGCAGCGGTTGATGAAACCTGACGGAACGGTTACAAAAATCCCCTTTAGTGTCTCTTGGAGTTGAAGAATGTGAACAAAATCTCTCATTTTCATCTCCTTGACGATCAAAACATGTTTACCCACGGAGGTGGTCATGAGTGAGCCGATATTCTTCGGTTTCAGCTGCCAGAATCCATTTTCCTGCCCAACTCAGCGAGCATATATATTACTGTCCTGATCCCCGCTGTCAGCTCTCGTGTGTTCCTCAATATGGTTTCACTTTGGGACAATCGTTTGATTCAGTGAGAGAATCCTGCAGAATGCAGCAGAAAAATGCTTCATCTTGCACAGTCACAGTGACGCTGATGAGTGTGTCCAATGACATCGTACGGCGACATTTATCACACTTACTGTGATGTTTGTGGCTCTCCGCTCCCCTCTCGACATCACACACAGATCCAGAGAAACAAATGTCTCTGTTGGTGTGTGGAACAACAAAACAGTTGTCTTTAAGCTGTCTGCAATCTCTCAATATCGTTCTTTGCAAACCAGATATGCCTAAAATAATACTTTGCTTATAAATGTGTGTAAATGCGTCCTGCAAACTAGAAAACTTCTTCATTTTGTAGGATGTGTGTGAATGCTGATTCAGATTACTGGGGGATTATGGGAAGGGGAGGGCGTGGCGCACATTCAGCACTTAAGCTAATAGCTTCTTAAAAATGGGAAGAAGAAGCAGGTAAAGACGAGGAAGCTTCTCTTTCATGTGCTCTGAAGTCCAGTTTCCAGGTAAATGTGGCATCAAAGATGAAAAGTGGATTTGCATAATTAAGATTTGTGGCGAAACAATCAGGCGGTTGAACAAATGGGAGTTTTTCTTGGCGGAGCGGAGGGTAAAACCCTGGCGGTGGCCCTGCTGTTGGCATATGTGCACATTTGTGGCCAGAAACCTGTCATCTGAAAACTTTATTTGCCAGCTCATCTTCTCTCTAATTCTTTCTTTAAAGCTCCCACAGAGATTCTCTAAATTCTGTAACATCGACTGAATTCCAGTGTTTTTCTTCAGGCTGCAGTTTCCATGTGCGAAGGTGTCCTCGGAGATCGAGCTCGCCTTCACGTCGGTTATTCCAGCCACATTTCTTCCACTGCAGCGCAGAACATGCCAGGCGAGCTGCTGCCGCGCCAGCACAGGCCGAGCTTTCCAGGCAGGACGTGGGAAGGTGGATGCCGAAACACAGTTACAGCTTCATGGATGTCCGGAGACGAGGCTGAGCAGCCAATGAAATACCTTGGCGCCTGCTTGGCGTCAGTTTGCTTCAGTTTCCACGTTGACTTTCCGCTTCACGAAGCAAATCTCACATCTCATGCTGCTGTGAATATCCCGACAAAAAGCTGCAGCTAATAACAGAGGGCACGTCGATGCACTGTGACGTGAGCGCAGCATCATATTCAATAAGGTACTCAAACGCTACTTAAAGCCTCAGCTTTTCTTGAGTTCTGTTCTTTATTTTACACTTGAAAGCATACTGTCAACACCACACACAGATGGATGTTCCAGAGCCTTGTGGGTGTCTGCAGACACATATATCATTAATTAGTAATTAGTGGCTTCAACTGATTTATTCTCTCACATTCCTTCAATTGTTCTCTGTTGCCCCAGTTCTTCTCTCTTGTATGCGAAAAATTGTTTTTTTTAAGCCTTTTAAATCACACCCACGGTCACGTGGCGCCTCTATATCTAATAATATACGACAAAAAAAAATCTTTGGAGTAAAGATAGTATAGCTTGTTTTATAAAAACATGCTGAGACAATATAACATCCTGATATAGCTCCCTGACGAGCAGTCGCTCTGCTTGCTGCTGAAGCAACCGCTGACGGATGCTAACTATAGCGGGTTCAGGAGCCGCACCAGAACCTGTACGTAAAGATGGGTGACTTGAGTGCTCCCCAAGAGTGAAGTCAAAGCATCTCAGTGGCCCCCTGGTGGCGGGCTACAGTATAGCTCAGAAACCCTTCCCCGTCCATGTTAGCAGATGGGACATGGGCCAATCTAAAAACTGAAAGTATGTGTTAAATCATTTTTTCCCAAAGGTTTCTGTCATTTTAGGTAGTTCTTATCAGTGCTATGAAAAGGGGCTGACGCGTCATGATGGACAGGTGAGTTTCGTCTGTGATTGGGTGGGCGAGGGTACGGGCCGAAATTCGATCATGGGACTGTGACTCTGTTTCCTGGTTGCTAGAAGTCAGCGCATGTGTTTGGCATATTTTGGCCTAATATTTTTAGAGTGAAAGGAAGTGGTGATGCATCGTCCATCTTTATTCATGTCAGAGGGCCGGACAAAGACTGCAGACGCGATCAACAGAGGCCGGACTGATGTTAGAGAAGTCGGTGAAAAGTCTCCTGACTTGTTGTAGCTGCTGTTAGACAGTTAGCCAGCTCTGTTAACTGCTCAGCGAATGGCTAGCTCAGTCCCATAAGCTGACTCAGGCACTCTGCTCCCTGCGGTCAAACAGAGGTCCTCTCATAGAGCTGGGTTGCAGCTCTGGACTACAGGACTGTATTTTCATGTTTCCACATGTTGACATGTTGACTCCGGGGACTTGCAGCGGCACAGAGCAGCTGTGGGCGGCAGAAGCATTTGAAAATGTTGAGTCTTTTTCTGTTTGCAGTGTGGGCAGAGAGCAGGTTTTGTGTTCAGTTTTTTTAAGTTTACCACAGTATTTACCGATTCACGAGCAGGTTATGAAGTGGTGACGGACTTCGCTCAGCTAAGTGAAACATCTCTGCAGTGGAAAGTCGTGGTTCTGTAAATCTGCATCTCTGCCTTATTAACACGCCATGTGTCCACATTAGCTCGTCTCACAGGCTGAATTCTGGTAACAAGGGGTGAGCCTTGGTACGGACGAGGGGTAAGTCCCTTGGGGGCCAGACAGAGCTGATTGGATAATGCTATAATAACACAGCAGACTGGGAGTCATGGTGGAGGATCACCGCAGTCAGACTGATCTGAGCCCAGCCACCACTGTGGTTTTGTCTCTTCACAGCTCAGAGCGCCGAGCTCACTGCTCGCAGGGTTTCTGGAGGCGGGATGCCGTGACGCAGGAGTCCTCCCGCTCAGTGGATCTCCTTCAGCCGCAGAGAGAATCCACCCCACACGTCAAACGACCTAAAGTTAGAAGCAGCGTTCTATTATTGGAGCCGCTCGCAGGCTGGATCTTATTTTCAGGAGTTTCCAAACATTTCGAGGTTTGAAGTCGTAAACAGTCACTAAATTTGAAATGAAGAATGTGAAGAGTGGCTGCACGGAGCTCAAAGGAGATCCCAAATCTGTTGATTCCTGGCTTGGAGAAGCTCCACATTGATATATCACATAACATGTGATATATTGTATGTCCTGTAAAGTTCATTGTGTAAATAATGGTGGCCAGGCCACAAGATTTTTTTTAAAGTCTTACGTGCAGATGAACATAAGATGTTTCTGACATATACAACAGCCTCAGCGGAACTACGAGTTACTGATTATTAGCTAATGCTAACAAGCTAAACTAAAACAGCAAACATAGTTAACTTCACAAATATCAGCATGATAGCATTTATTGTCAGCACTTGAAGCATTTTATATGCCTGCTTTATTTTCGTACTTTGAGGTGGAAGTGGGAACATGGCAGCCATCTTTATTTAGGTCACAGTGGAAAACTCAACAGGCAATTTTTAAATCCTAAAAGCCGCTCGGTGACGTCAGTTTAGATGAAAACCTCCCCTCTCACGGTGAATCTGATTTGTGATGACTGATGGGATCATGATGGACAGAGTCGGGTCCATTCTGGGTCAGCTGCTGCCTGGTTCGATGTCTCTGACTGAAGGCGTCACGTCACCCATGTCTGTGCTGCGTCCTTCTCGTCACAAACGTGTCTGCATGTTATCGTAACAAAGTGTCTTGGTAAAGTTTGAGCTGCTGCTCGCTGTCCGTGTTTGTTTTGGTCGTAAAAGTGGTGATGGTGCTGTTCTGGAAGAAATTTTTGCCCTGATTTTTTTGGGGGGCTGTTAAGCTTCAGGGCATTGTGCCTGCTTACATGTTCCTGAGCCTCACAGTGGGTTCAGAGACATGTTTACACTCCTCTGCTTCTAACATTTCTGCATTCAGACACTTTATATTCACACTCAGCTACAGGTCCAGTCCTCTGCGGTCCCTGCGTTTGAGTCCGCAGCATTTATACAAAGCTCCCCGAGACAGCTAACAAGGCCGACATTGTGGGAATGAGCTCATGCTTGTTCAGAGCCCAGAAAAACAGCCCCCCCGCCACGACTCATTAACCCGACCGCAGGATTTTGTGCGTAATGATCGATGAAGCAGCAGTGAGTGCCGAGGCCCGTGGCTGACTGTCGTGTGTTGTTAGCCAGACGCTGGCTGTGCAGGTGTGTTACATAACGACTGTAGAGGGAAACAGCCAATAAAACACTCTTCACTGTGTTTTTGTGCTTCTGTCCTTTGATGAAAAAGTCTTTGTGTCAGACTTTAACTTTTAGAGTGTTCTGCAGCTGCTTTTACAAAGTTTGTATACAGGCATGCAGCATGTATAATTAATACATTCTGTCATTCATGCCACATGCCACATCCAGAACAATAACTATAGTAGCTGTAACAATAAACAATGTTAGCATTCACACAAATGAACAATCAATAAAACGCAGTACATTGTAAATGCAGGATTTGTGCTAGTATTTAATAAACATACCAAAACCAAAACTGAGTGATAAGAGGCGAGCATCTAAAAGTGTTTCACTAGAGTCCATCTGTGAAGATTAAGGTTAAATTTCCTCATGTTTTTAACTTATGGATCCTTTAACTTATAGGTCCACCAAGGCCAAACGGTCCTTCTTGTCTGGGACACCTGCGTTAAATGTCATTTAGGGTTGACTTTTAGCTGAGATAGGATCTCTGAAAATTTGCCTAATGTTAACAGATGGGACTTTTTGGTATTTGGCAGTTTTTCCTGACTTTTAACTTTGGCCTTTAAAGCCAAAAATAATGATAATAATAATAATAAAAAAAAAAATCCAAGGACCAACTTCCCAAGTAAATTACATGAGGAAAACATAACAAAGACATATCTGAAACAATCTTTTGGGCCTGGAATGCTTTTTATTAGACACACTGTTTAAAGTGTAGAATTGCTAGTGTGACCTATGGGGTTCCACAGGGCTCAATCCTTGGGCCATTCCTGTTCAATTTATATATTCTTCCACTTGGACACATTACAAAGGATTGAAAATACAATACTACAATTATGGGGATGATAAACAGCTTTATATCTCCCTATCGCCTGATGATTTAAGCCTGGTGGAAACACTCATTTAACCACCACATAATTATGTTATAAGAACATCCTTATTTCATCATAAAAACATCTCAAACATCTGATGTTTTCTGTTTAACTCCCATGATGAAAACGGGTTTATACAATTGTCACAAGCAGACTAAATTATTGCAATAAGATTTTTTTCTGGACTGTCCTAAAAATCCATTACAAATAATTACAGCTTATCCAGAATTCTTCTGCACGTATTCTAACCTTGACCAAGAAAAACTCACATATCACTCTAGCTCTTAAGTCTCTGCACTAGCTTCCAATTCATGCCAGAATAGATTTCAAATTATATGAAGGAACTTCTCGTGCTGTATGAGCCAACAAAAAGCCTCAGATGATCAGCCAAAGGTCTCCTTGTCCCTCGTGTGTGATCTAAAGCAGGTGAAGCAGCTTTCCGTCATTATGCTCCAAAAAGATGGAATGCCCTTACGGGTAATGTCAAACATGCCTGAGCTCTTAGCTCTTTTCAAAACAGATTTAAAATATTTATTCTTTTTAATGTTCTATTTTACTAGGCTACATAAATTGTCTGATTCTGCTTTTTAACAGAGCTACTATGCACTCTCATTCCTTACACAAATGTCTGC
>KV751334.1:12066154-12095450 GCA_001698575.1 Mola mola | reverse complement strand
CTTGGGGGGGGGGGTTGGGCTGAGGGTGAAAGCCGCTGTGGTTTGGGATCTTGCAGCTCGGACCACCTTCGGTCTGCTGTGTAGCCTGAGCAGTAGCCTTGTCGCAGTGAGCGCACTCAGTCTCTAGCCACACACTCATCAGAGCTGACAGGTTAATGAAGGGGTGAGCAGCCTCTGAAGAGCCCGGGTCCCGGGTCTTAATGAGGGAACACACCACAACAGGCCAGCCAGCGGACTGGGCAGCTCAGCAACATGTCGTGACAGTTTCTGCAGATTATTAGAGACCTTGGTTTTTACAGGCTCGGCAGTATGAGTACTGGAGAAACACTTTCTGCGCTGCAAGTTTTTATAGTCTGAAATCAATAGAATTAGACATATAATTTACAGAGTTTTAAGGCATTTATCATAATATTACGTTGTTGAATTCTCCCTTCTGATTGGTGAATAATGGTGTTCTTTGTTTCATCTAAACAGTAGAACTTTGTTATGGACCACATCAAATCCATCAACTGCGTTTGGAGATGGACGGCATGAGAACTGTCCAGTCGAGTGAAGCCAAAATGTCTCAAATGGCCCCCTGGTGCCTGGTTGCAGTATGTCTCATAAACCCCTTCCCCTCCATGTTAGCAGATGGATCAAACTTTAAACTCAAAGTACACTTAAAATAAATTTTTCCCAAAGATGGTTTCTGTCATTTTAGGTAGTTCTTATCACGTTGATGATCAAATGTTCATTTTTTTGAGTTACTTTGCAATAAATGCAATTCCAGCCATTGAATTAAATTGTTTTTGTATATAAATGTCAGTGTTTCTGCCTTTATTTAAACAGGATTTAAGTGTGTGTCCGACCTGTGTGTCAGCCCTGCTGTGTGATTTCTCAGCTCGTGCATAAGGTGGGAAGTGGTGGCATGTTTGTCCAGAGCAACTGCAGACAGAGACGGTTGTGTATCGCCCTTCTCACGGCGTCAGCCTGTCACGATGACTGATGGTCACTTTACAAATGGGGCATTTCCCCCACGTGGCCCCCTCCAAAACCATCAGACCAACCGAGCACACCTGCATTGAAACCACAGTGGTCAGACTGGGGAGGCCTTCAATAAATGTCAGACCCAGGTTTTACTGTTGGTGTGAAGAAAGCTCTGTGTGTGTGTGTTCCTACTGAGCCACTGCAAGAGCTTCAGCTTCAAACATGTTTTATTTAGCATTTATTAATAGAAAAACAGGAAACAGTGGAGAGGTTCATTCTCTGGTGGAACATAACCAGAGTGAGAACCACAGGACCCCCCCTCACGGCCTTCAACCACCTGTTAACATGTGAAGTGTGTTTGGTCAAGAACTTTAATTTCCCTGCTTCATCTGTACATGGTAACAATTTTAGCCACAAGACAAGTTTTATTGTTCTTTCAGATCCCATCTACACCATAATCAAAAATTACAACATGTCATGACACAATGGAATTTCAAAATAAGAGGGGAAACAGTGAATGACCCTAACATAGAGACACTTGATACTAGCGGACCCTGACACTGGAAATGGATCAATTATTCTCATGGTTAACTTATGTGGATTGGTAGGTAAGGGCAAATCTTGGGTTGAGAGGCATCCTTTCTGACCAGGACGGTAGACAGTTTCAGCTTGTGTCCTCTTATCTGCCACCTTCTTGTAGGCTGCTGACAACCTGATGAGAGTCGACCTGGCTCTGGAACAAATCTGGTGAGAGCGACGGACCATAGCAGCTGCTGAGGGGACGTTTTTGTCTGGTTCCGTCTCCTCCTCCGGGGGTCCACTAGAAACAATGTCCCGAGAGACGTCCGACCAGGGGCGCTGCACATCCCCCCGCAAGGACGGAGTTAGCCAATCAATTATGGCCTGGACCTTCTCCAACTTGACCATCCAATACAACACAACCCATTAAAGAAACTGGGCTTTCATGGAGATCACACTTCTCAAATCAAATCAAATCAAATTTTATTTGTATAGCCCGAAATCACAATTTACACATTATCTCACTGGGCTTTGACAAACTGTACAGATGTGACATCCTCTGCCCTTAGACCCTCGAACCGGGTGAGGAAAAACTTAAAAAACCCGAAACAGGGAAAATAAGAAACCTCAGGAAGAACCAC
Source organism: Mola mola (assembly GCA_001698575.1). Taxonomy (NCBI): domain Eukaryota; kingdom Metazoa; phylum Chordata; class Actinopteri; order Tetraodontiformes; family Molidae; genus Mola; species Mola mola. Next base: position 12,093,324 of record KV751334.1, on the reverse strand, counting down.
AGAGGAGGGATCCTTCTTCCTAGGACGGACAGACGTGCAATAAATGTCACTTGTACAGAACACAAAAACATGATAACAACAATTCATTTAGAATGTATAAAACATCCATGAGTCCCAGAGTCTGTGAATTCTATAAATCCGGATGTGTGGAAAGTCTAGTGATCCAGACGCAGGTGGACTCTGTTGGTCCAGGAGTCATTGTACTCCATATAGGAAGATCTGGGTGTCGCTGAGTCCAAGAGTATGTAGAATCTGTAAATCCAGGGATATGTGAAGTGTAGTGGTCCAGAAGCAGGTGTAGTCTATTGATCCAGAAGCCATTGTGATCTGTGGGTCCCGATTTGCACTTGGAAATCCAGCCTAGGATCCAAGTCACAGGATCCAAGTCACAGGATCTCCTTTCCTAATGTGGCCAGGAGGCATCAGGCAGGACCACAGCAGCACCTCCCACCGCGACCTAGAAAAACCTGCAGGATGGTAAAGCACAACGACTCCGGGGAAGAAGTAAAGTTAGTGTAAGGATATGGACATTTACAGGAGCAGAGAAGGAGTCGGAGTCAGAGGGGGGAGAGAAGAAAGCTCAGTGAATCATGGAGTGTTCCCCCAGCAACCTAAGCCTATAGCAGCATAACTAAGGGCTAGATAGGCCAGCCTTAACTATAAGCTTTATATCTTACAGGCCAAATTAATCAATGCCTCAATATCTGCTGGTAGATCAAGTGGCGCCATATGGTCCTTGAGAGTCTTTGACAAGCCGTTCAGGAATGCATCTATTAGCGCGGGTTGATTCCAACCTCTATCAGCGGCTATGGTGAGGAATTCAACAACGTAATCGATTACTGACCGTTTGCCTTGCCCTAAAGATACCAATGCTTTGACTGCTTCTCTGCCCAGAGATGTCAACTGGAATATTTGCGTGAACATTTTCAGAAATTCCGGCAAGGTGTTACACACGGCCGATCGGCGGCTCCACTTCGCTGTGGCCCAAGATCTGGCTCGACCAGTGAAATGAGAAATTATAAATGCAATCTTGGCTCGGTCTGAAGAAAATGAGGATGCATTAAACTCAAAATGTAGTTCGCACTGAGAAATAAAGGGTTGACAATCCCCAGATGCTCCAGAAAAATGTTCAGGGCTAGAAAGATGGAGCGCAAACTCACGGTAGAAACAAGACACTCAGCCGCAGCTTCTGAACCCTTAGGAGCTATTGGAGAAGCAGACGGTTGTTGTAGTTGATCAATAACGAAATTCAATTTATCCCTCAATGTTGCGCACGTCGATTCATTGCGTATTGCTGCTTCTAACATTTCCTGACGAACAAATTCTAGTTGCTCCTCTAGCCAGTGGAGACGTGCATCTTGCGCCTTCAGGGCTGAGCGAACTGGGTCTGACTCTGCTGGATCCATTTCTGGCCAGATTATACTACGATGTTCGGGGTACAGAGGATCCAATTGTACAGAGTCACACAGGGGGCTTTCTAAATCAATTGTCGTTTTAATTAACAAGGTCAAAACCGGGAATTCAAAACTAGGCAAAGGTATAGTCAAGGATTAGGCAAACTCAGTAAACAGAACACGGAACAATGATCAAACACAAGGAAGATACACTGACTGCTCACTCAGAAGACAAAACAATCTGGCACGTGAGGAAGGGAACACGGGGGTTAAATACACAAGGGAGAGGTAGACAATTAGACACAGGTGAGACATTAGGGAGGAGAGGTAATCACACACACCTGAGGGACAAGACTAGACAGGACATGGGGAATAGACAAAACAAAATTTCAAAATAAGTTGGGAAACACTGAATGACCGTAACAGACAGACACTTGATACTAGTGGACCCTGACACACCTGAAATGAAAAACTATAAATTTAACCCATTTAGATCGTACTGTCACCTATTGAGTGATTGCAAAAACATGACAAAAAACACATTTCTTAAAATGTGATATTGTTTTCCTCCAGTAAAACCAGATCATGTGATATCACATCCCCAATTACAACCAATAATGTCACGGCATCCAGCTGTCAATCCTTCTTCAATGTTTAGCAGAGTTCAGCAGAGCTTAGCGGTATGTTTATATACTACCCTGTAGCCTTTAGCATGTTTACATGTTAATATTTAGCATTTTCATATGCCAACATTTAAAGCGTGTGTTTAGAACTAGTAACTCTGATGTGCAGAAATTAGAGACTAGAAAGCTGAAGCAGAATTAAACTAGTATCCAGACCAGTATCATGTATCTGTTGGTCTTGCTGTTGCGGCTGTAATTTGCTTCAGTATGTTTGATGATCTGTTTTCTCTCCAGTCTGAGCTCTGACGTTCTCCCTGCTCCTTCTGTTTCCAGGTTACACCAAAATGCAGAACACAATGCTTGCAAATGGAAAAACACAAAGTTCAATGATGTAAAACTGAATTCAAGGAAACAAAAACAGGCAAAAATCCACAAACACAGGGGGAAGAAGAAGAACTCAGAGAGTGAACCAGAAACAAACCAAGAAACAGAGAGAAAGCATGTGGAACAAGGCTCAAAGTTAATTTACAATGCAAAATTAAACAGGAAGTAACCCAGATATGGTCAGGTCTTATGTAAAAGTGAGCATATGTAGTGCTTTCTGTCAGTGCTCTTGATTAATCTGGGCCAATCTGGCGACTGTGGTGAGGCATCTTAAAGACAATGAAGATAAATCACTTTTTAATTGCTTGTTAAACGTGTGGCAGGTCTCAGCCCCGCACTGATGCCTGTGTGGGCACGATTCACCTTTGCTTTTTCCCGTATTGTAGAAACTTCCCATGGTGTATCTCTACAATTGCTCCTGATTATATCACGCTCTGCCAAATTTTTGACATTATTTCATAATGCTACATGATGGCACATGAAAACAATTTTCTCTGAAACCTGAACCCCACCCAACACACAGAAATGCCCTCAAACGCCAATGCAATGCAATAAAATTTAGCACAGTCAGAACTTTGGCTACAGGCGATGTGTCTGATCGGCTCATAGCAGCCTCTAAATTTACATCAATGCAGAGTAATGCTGCTTTGCAACGATTTCCTGGATAAACGTTCCTCAAGATAATCAAGAGCTTGTTGTGAGCAGTTTAACAGAGGAACTTTTTTCTTCACACCTTGCTCAACTGATCAGAGTGATCAGTGTCCCATTTACCTTAAAAATCAAAGCTGGGAATGATGTCACATCTGAGTTGACCACATTCCAGGTACGATTTGATAACTGTCTTATTTTGCACTGTATATGCATGGAAGACTCAGGACAGCGATGTGATAAAATTCAAACATTTATTAAACTCATGCTGATAATTGGCAGGTATGTTATCAGGCAGGGAAACCAAACTTCACACGCTCATTGAAAGCAATAGCACTTCCTGTTTCACATGACACAATGAACCAATCACATAAGATTTAGCTCAGCGTTCCAATAGGGATCTGTTATATATCATAGCCATAACATTACTGTTTAACAAACCAAGCATATTCTCTGAGAATATTACATCCCCCTACTTGAAAAAAAAAATAAAAGTATACTGTATATATACATATATTGTTAGTGCATTTAGTATGGGTAAAATAACAAATAAATAAATAAATTCTGCGTATCATAGCAATACTGTTGGCAATATGAAGTCAGCTGCAATCCAGAATATGACTGAAATAATTTGCATGTTCCTAAAACATAGCTTATCTAAACATTAAGTTATATAACACACATTGCAAATAGGAATATTTACTGCACAAAATAAGGGCAGTGATCCACCTAAACCATTTAACATGCTCTTATAGATCCAGACCAGCTCGGGGTTTGACTTTCTGATCACATCTTTCAGCTTGTGTATCACCGCTGAAGCTGTTGTGCTGTGGAGTTGATCAAGTTCAAAGTATTTGCTGGAGTAGTGACCTGATAGATTTCGTTATTCCAAGTGGACATCTCAAAAGCGACTGTTTGCCAAAGCCTGTCTGGGATCCAGTGGATGATCATTGGCTCTTTGGTGTTTGGACGTCTGAACTTGAGACCATCCGACCATCCCCGCAACCTGCTTGTTCATCCCAGGCCAGAATAGACTGTCACGGGCTCTCTGCTTGCATTTCAATATACCCATATGACCTATAAGTATTCAGGACAACATTTCTACATGCAGTAATGTAGGGGTAATGGCTTTCTTCTCTCTGAATAGGATGTCATTCATTTGTGAAATCTGATCGCGATAGTTCCAAGTTTCTGTGATGCACTGAGGCAGACAATTACTCTTGTCATCAGGCTATCCTTCCTCCAGTTGTCTTTTTCAGAAGCGCAAACTGTGTGTTTTCTTCAGATTCTGTTTATACCTCTTTTAGCTTGGTGTCACTGATAGGTAAGTTGCTGCAGACTGTATGTACCTGAAAGTCCATGCCTTCTCTGAGGCTGTCATCCGGGTCAAATAGTGACTTCCTGGAGAGAGTATCTGCCACAGGAATGTCTTTGCCTGGTCTGTGGACAATTGGCAAAGTTGTATTGCTGCAGATGGAGAATCCTCCTCTGTAGCCTTGGACGCGCTGCAGTTAGTGGTTTTTGCAGTATGGACTCATGTGGCTTGTGGTCACGTTCAACAAAAATCATGACTTTCCACAAAAATATTACGGCCAACAAACTGATGGAAATGCTTGCATCTATCAGGATGGCGTATAGCTCTTTCTCAATCTGGGCAAGGTATACTTTGCTGTCATTCAGTGATTTAGATGTGTAACTGTCTGTTTTGCATCAGGGCAGCACCTAGTTCATATTTTGATGCATCAACTTGTAGCCTTAGCTCCTTGCTGGGGTCAAAATAAGTTAAAAATGGATCTGGCTCTTGTATGATTAGCTCTTTCATTTTTTTTTAACGCTTCGTTTTGCTGTAAATCCCAGATGAGCTCACGTAACTCCTTCAGCAGGTGACGCAAGGGAGCATTAATGTCTTACAGCATGGGGACAAACTTAGACAAATAGTCAACCATGCCAAGGATTGTTTCCAGCACGCCTTTGTCTTTACGTGGCTCCATGTCTCTCATAGCAACAATCTTGGCTGGATCGGGCTTCATTCCATCCTTTGTGATAAGGTGTCCCACGTAGCTTATTACAGTAGCATAGATTGTGTGTTCTTTGGGGTTTAAGTTTGAACCCTTTCTCTCTGGAGTACTACAACATGGTCTGAAGGTTTTTTTCATGCTTCTCTTTGCTTTGGCCATAGATGAGGACATTGTCCACTATTGCTGTGATGCCTTGTAGACCTTTAAAAGTCTCATCCACGTTACACTGAGACTTGTCTTGAGCAGATTTTAGTCCAAAGGGTAGACAGAGAAATCTGTACTGGCCAAATACAGTGTTAAAGGTGGCTAACTTGAATGACTCTTCTGTGAGCTTGACTGTCAAGTAGCCAGATCGGGCATTCATGATGCTGAAGTAGTAGGCTCCCACCAGCTTGGATGTGATATCCTTCAAAGTTGGTAATCGGAACTGTGGTCGCTTCAACCTGTTCACCACAATAGCCGTAGAGCGGGCGAGTAAAGGACTGCAGAGTACATTGTATTCCTTGTTTTCTAAAAACATGCGTGGGAATGCATTTTCACTTTTTGTGTGCACTCCTTTTCATTGGCTGGAACAACACACCTTTGCAAAGTGGTTCCACTTATTACACATCTTGCACTGTTTGCCTATTGCTGGACAAGTGTCTTTTGCTTCATTTGCCTTCCACAGTATCCACACATCTTAAGGTGCTCTTTGCCTCCATCTGTCCTGAAGGAGGTAGCTGTGTTTTTTGAAGGTTGACTTGGCACAGTTTCCATGACGAATTCTTTGAAGATTGCTGACTGATGGTATGCACGGACTGTCCACTTGGGCTACTACTGGAAGATATAGTTTTGAGTTGTGCTTGTGCTACTTTGTGAGACTTTACCATGTCTATTGCTTTATCCAGTGTCAGAACTGACACTCAGCAACTTTTTTCTCACTTTTTTCTCAATTCTGAAAACAACAGGTCTCTTATCAAAGGGTTCAGTTAGTCTCTGTACTTTCTTTTTTAATTTGTAACGAGCTTAGATAACGTTTGTCTACAGTATCTGCTTCAGAGTGGTCGTAGCATGATTTCTGGACCTTACATTCATTGTTCATCGAGCATCCATGTGTTGCAGATGTCTCTGCCTTTTTCTCAGACCAAAAGGAAAAGGTAGCTACTTTTATAATCTTACCCCTTTTTCTTTAGTGGACCATTTTAAAGCCACATCAAGTTTAAACTTTCGCCATGCTTTGGGCAAGTTATAGCCTCTCAGTCCATGTGGGGTTGAGGGACTCTGGCAACATCCATCTTTGTCCTAGTTTGTTAGCACTTTGACACCATGTTTTGTTTTGCACTGTGTGTGCACTGAGGACTTAGGACGATGACATGAAAAACTTAAAAAGATCCTTAAACTCATGCCGGTAATTGGCAGGTTGGTTATCAGGCATGGAAAGCAAACTTCACAAACTCATCAATAGCGATATCACTTCCTGTATCATGTTGTGATGCTACGTACTAATCACATAAGGCATTGCTCTGTGTTCCAATAGTGATCTGTTTTATATCCTAGCCATAACATTACTGTCTAAAAAACTAAGCAAACATATCCTCTGAGAATATTACAGTAACAAGTTAGCAACTGTTGTTGTTGTTAGCATTGCTAGCTAATACCAGGCACTAACAACACGCTAAATGATTGTTTGAAACATACATAAAGTGTACAGGTGGAAGCTGTACAATACTGTCATTATGATTGATATAATTACGCAATCTGCAGCAGAAGTCTGAATTAAGCATCAGCTCACCCTGTGGTTACCTTTTTGTTCAGCCATTCACCATGAAACCAAGGTTCTCTCCAAAACGTTAAAGATGATGTTAGGAAATTCTTCACATAGTTTCCTGATAGAGTACCATAAAATGAACAGTTGATGTAGCGTGAAGCTAAAGGATGCAACATTAACGGTTGTCATAATGTAAAACATCATGACATATGACATTGATGACATATCCGGCTGGTGTCAGACCTCTGAGATCACCTTGAATGTACATCTAAACTTTAATAGGAAGCTCTTGGTTATGACAGGGTGGAATGCAAACATTAATGGCGAATTCCTAGGCTGAGCCATAAAGTTAGCTAGCTTAGATAGCTCATTTAGTTAGTATCAAATCTATGAGTATATACACAACAAGTCTGTGGTTTGTCTTTACTCTGAAACCATGAGCTGATCCTTATATAGATATCTAAGCATTATGTGTAGTTGTCGTATTTAAATTTAATAACTATATGGAGTCAGTAGGGCTGCCATCGCCAGTGAAGGAACACATTAACTTTCTGAGATAGATCTCCATTTATTGCACATGAAAAGATAAACATGTGCACTGGGGCTGTATTTTCTGACATCAGGATTGGCAAGCAAGTGGCGCTTTTTGTTAAAATTCTTCTGCCAGCGCCCGGAGTGCATAAAAATGATTTACCAAGTAGAGAAGACAAAGTACCTAGTTCAAATAAGAGAGTGATGCAAACAGAAAATGTTTGAATCAGTAACAGTATCATTTTTTAGTGTCAGAAACACTTGAAGCAGGATTTGGGCCCAAACGCAGACAGTAGCGGCTCATGGGTCAAACCTTGCTGATATTCGCCAGGCAAACATATCCAACAGGGACCCCGGGCAGAATTCCAGAACTTAATTAACAAGCTCAAGTCAAGAACTCAGGAAAACACACACACTACAAAACGCCAGGATCTCATGCATTAGGACACATTAGGGCAGGGCAGATAATAGGACACAGGTGAAACACATGAAAGGAAACACAGGGACAAGAACATGACAAGACAGGAGCGCACAGGAATCTCCAAAATATAACAGGAAAGACTAGAAACAAAGGAGTAAAAACTAGATAAGCAAATGCCAAAAAAAGACTAAAAGTCTTTAAAATGGAGCAGGAAATGCCCTAAGACCTCAAAACCAGTAAGAAACACCTTTCACACAAAATCACTGTGAAAATAATAACACAATAATAAACCCAGAACCATACAACCAGATTGACAGTTGACAAAATGAACGTAAACCAGACAAACTGAGAAACAATTAAACAAGGCAATGGACAAAATGTAGCCTGTTACAGAGACAGAAAGGAGAAACATTTGAAATAGTTAAAGTACTTAATGAAAGGTTCAAGCTGCACATATAAAATGAACTTGTGACAACTCATCTACTGTATTAAAAAATTATTCTATCAAAATTGCACAGAGGTAGGCACGGGCAATTTAAACAGCTTATGTGAATACTTGGTGCAGAGGGTTGTGGGTAGTGTCAGGTAAGGATAAGATGAGTAGAGATGATCCGCTGTAGGAGCTATAAAGGATGTTTAAGTGCCGTGTAGCTGATGAAGTGGAGAAGAAGTCCGCGCCCCCATAGCCCCGCCCCCTGCTGGGGCTCTGAGGAAATTCTTGACAAAATTTTGTCTGTGACTCTGTGATCCCGACTTTCCAGAGTTCTGCCTCCATGTGAGCAGATGAGTAATGAAATGTCATGAAGCTGGCTGGCGTTTGGGCAGCAGGTCGACCTGCAGGTTATTGTTTCCAGTCTGGGTGCGCCATAGGGGGAGGGACGGGGGCGGGAGTCCCATCCTCAGCTTGACCCTGAATTACAGCGTCATTAAGTTTGGTGTTGTTCAGTGCAGTTTTTCCAGACACTGGCCTGATTAGCCGCCTCTGACTACTACCACAGGTGAGTGAACATCATGGGGTTGTGATGTTTGGCTGGAGGAGTAAATGAAGGCGAGGGAGGGAGCAGCTGACTCACCCAACAAGCAACAGGAGTGAGAGCAATTTGTTTTAGTCACTTAATGAACTCACCATTAATAAGTCATCAGTTATGTTTGGGAAGGATTGTGTACCTTATAGGCCTCGACAGTGACACCAACAGGTCAAAAGGTTAATTACCCTGAAAACAGAAAGAAAGCTTCAGATGAGGAAGTTTGAACGAGACGTGTTTAAAAATCATGTGGAGATTCAAATTAAGGTTCATCTTGTGAGATGCCTGAATATGATCGAGAATGATCATAAAAGGACGGGTGCAGTATTTTTCAACCCAAGCCCTGTTTCCTGAACTTTTAAGGGTCTGAAACACAAAATACTCCTGTTTTGAAAATTACTCCCGTACAGAATAGGGATGAGCATGAGGACTCGATTCCTCGGGTCTTTCAAATGAACTCATCTGTAAAACCACAACACGCTCCATGAGTATGTGCACTTTATTTTCACATGTATTACGCACCTATTTGCTTTGACCCTCTCTGTCATCATATGAGTTGTTAGGCTCAGATGAAGAATGGTCTTAATGGGACTTGAGGGATGTCAGACTGTGTTTAGGTGGCTGATAGGTGGTGTCGTAGGTTGCCAGCTCCGTTTCATGAGGTTTGTTCCATTTTGACACAGATGGCTTCCTTCACTCCTTTTTGTAACTATCTGTCTTCTCAGTCAACAATGTGGACATTACTGTCCTCAAATGAGTGCCTTTTGTCCTTCAGGTGCAGGTTCACAGCTGAATCTTGTCCTGAGGAGCTGGATCTGGAGCTGGAGCTGTGTTGTGTGGGTGTCTGATACACTTCCCTGTTGAGGCTTCTGTCCTCAGTCTGCACAGCACAGTCCAAGAATGGTAGCCTGTTTTCTTTAGTGTCCGTTCTTGTGAATTTGATGTTACTCTCCACTGAGTCGATATGTTCTGTTGGGGCCTCTACTTCTCTGGTGTTGATTGGGACCCAGGTGTCGTCACATACCCAAACCAGTGGCTAGGGGTTGTTCCTTTGAAAGTGGTCAAGGCTTTACTTTCCACCTCCTCCATGTAGAGTGAGGCAGAGGTGTAGCAGGGGACGAATCTGATTGGGGGTGGAGTTGGTTCCGTTGTTCATGGAACTGTCTTGCACTTGTCATTTTCTGATCTGATCTCAGTATTAATTGCACCAGGTGTGGCAATGCAATAGACTGTTTAATGACAAATTAATTCAAATTTAAATAAATCTACCCCACAAATTTGTCTTTCAAGAAACACTGGAAAACTTCAGAAAACAGTCACCTTTTGGCAATTGACTGATGGTGTTTGGGAAGCTCTGTCAGTGACAGGAAGCAGAAACATTTGTTTTATACAGTACCTTTGCAGTAATGGAGTCAGTTGAGTCACTGTAGGTATCTACTCTGTGTTACCAGTCACTTGAAATAACAGGTGAGCGTAGCACTTGGTGAAAAATGCTCTTTATTTCTGACTTCCTCTTAAGGCCAGTCCAAGTTGACTGGTCCTTGGGATTCCATACGAGATTAAAAAGATATGTGTTTTCTGAAGTTTTAGGACCTCAAAGTTTATGAAATAGGGCTTAGATTGAAAAATAGTAGAATTCTCCATTAAGACATCTAGAACAACATCAGGATGAATCCATGTGGTTTATGAATGCTTTCACCTGAAATTTGGTTCATTTGTTCTGGAAAAAGCAAAGAAAGTCTGTCGTCGAGAAAAATACCTGACTATCACAGAGCTCTAATTTTAACTCACAATGCATGCAGGGTAACACTTGGCTTCTACAGATGAGTTCACTTCCTGAACAGTATTCACAATGAGCAGATGGATGTGGAAACATCCCATGTTTGGCTGCTTATTTTCAGACCTCCAACCAGCCAGCTGAGGCCATTCACATCACAACCGCAACTAGTTTCTAAACAAAGGCTCCAAATAGGCACTCCCATGTCTTTGGTTCCAATAATTGACCTAAACAAAGATGGCTGCTGCAGCACCTATTGCTCCCGCTGTGAAAACAGATGGAAACAGAAAGCTAATGAGGTTTGGGACAGGGTGTCGCTATTGACTTCTTTTTGTGGATTGACATAATTGGACCACTGTACTCAATAAAGATGGCCACCAGGTCTCCAATTTCTCCCATGGTACTAAAATGAAGACAAAATATCCTCATATGACCACCATTATCATGTACTTCTGACATCATTTAGAGTCCGAGTCTATGTACTAGAGATTTGGTTGGCGCTCCAATCATGAGCAGAGCTCAGCAAACAATCATGATGATTCACCTTTTAATAGCATCAAACACTCAAACGTACATCAGCGTGATAAGAAATACCTAAAATGACAGAAACCGTCTATGGACTCATTTGATTTAGTGGATCATCAGGAGCAACATAAGGTTTGTACTCCATTGTTTGCTAAGAAATAAAAAGAACTGTGTAGAGTCTTTTAGAGCGGCGATCTTCCTACCTGCTTTGTGTCAGGATTAAACGCTTTATGTCGGGCTTAGACTAAGTGAGTCCTGATCTCATCAGCCCCTCTAAAAAAAACAAAAAAGAATGAAGAGAAGTGCAGAAATGTGGACTTCTTTGAAGTTTGTATGCGAGAATTTCTTTGTGTCACGTCATTGCCGGCAGCCATGTTTGACCTCTGCACGCTGCTCACAATCTTCTTTCATTCTTTCAGCCTCAGATTTGTTTGATTACAGGCCCACGTCAATTTTCAGATAACGTGTTTGCATTTGTGTTAAGGAAGTGATATCATCAGGGGAGAAAGTCGCAGTGGCTTACCTGAATCAGTGAATGGTTTTTGCTGTGGTTGCACTTTGTGTTTGCAGATTGACTAATGCTCAGGATGAAACACTCGGTGGGCTCAGTGATGACGTTAGCAAGAACAGGTAGGGGATCGGGCTAAATGATGTGTTTAGAACAGCTGGATAAACTCTTAACACCTTCAAAAAGTCTTCTTCCATTATTTTTTTCAGTCATATAAATTGTTTACCATCAATGTAACTAAGAACATTTACTCCAGTACTATACACCTTTTGGGTATTTGTATTTTGTATTTGCATATTCTGCTACTCTAAATTCCTGCTCCATTACATTTTGGAGGCAAATATTGTACTTTTACTCCACAACATTAATTCATAACTTCTGAATTTCTGACTTCTTTTTATTTCAGAAATTCAGAAACACAGAGCTTCCTATAGCCGATCTGACCTCCTGATCACACCACCTACACTAGTGCTACTGCTGTTCTCCCAGCAGTGTCTCCCAATGTGTTAAACCCAAGCAAAATTAGACTGGATTAAACTTAACAGGTGCCTGGATATGTTTGTTCAAGTGAAATCAAGCTCTGTTTTTCTGAATTTCTGAGAGAAAAAGTCAGAAATTCAGAAAAAAAACCTTGCATTTTCTGAATTTATGAGTTATTATCTCGGAAATTCAGAAAAAAGAGCCAACATTTTTTTTAAAGTGAATGCGTTGCGCTTCTATAACCATCAACACAATGTCTTTTACTCAAATATGAGTTTTGGTACTTTTTATGACGCTGTTATTTATGAATAATTTATTGGGCGATCTGCATTCTGCATCATTTATTATTGAATGGGTTTAATAAAGATATAAACATTGGGGCCTGCGAGTCACTTGAAGATCGATAAAATCATGTGACTCTTCAAGCCAGTTGAGATTTTAAATGATCTGTGACAAATGTTTTACTGTGACGTTGCTTTAAGGTCTTTTCACACCGCCACGTGGTAACTTGTCGCTTCCTCTCTTTTCAATGAGGCAGGGGCAGCAGAAAGAAAGCTGTTTGGGCTGCAGCGGCAGGACAAGGAAGCTGTGCTAACATGTCAAAAGGATTATCTAAAGGGGCAGGTAGGGAAGAGTTAGTTTATAACCCCCCTAACTCACAGGTGAAAAAGGATTCTACATTTTTATATAAAAAGGTTAAGAAAAATTACAGATTTTTAAAAAATTAAAGTACATGTCAAAAACTTTTTTCCCAAATATGGATTTCTGTAATCTTAGGTCGTTCTTATCTTATCATGCTGATGAGTGTCCAAGTGTTCCTTTTTCTCATCAGGTAACCCCTTTCTTTCATATTTGGCTTCATTTCTGTCTCGAAGGAGGTGAATACTTGGCTGCCATCCTTTTTCGTTAAGTGGCCCTGATACCGAACTGGTTGAAACTCCTAGGCTGTTGAATCTCCCAGGATGCACTGCTGCGTGGGGAAACATTGAAGATTTTGCCTGTCTCTCAGATGATTAATGCATCCACATCCCCCTCACATTTTGGCTAAAATTAAGACAAACTGTGGGACAGACCCGTCAAAATCAGACATTTACACATTTCACAGTCATGATTATGGAAAATAAACCCAAACCATTCTTCTCATCAGAAAAACTTCCATTTTTCTTTCACATACTCCAAGCATGGCACCAGGCCTGCGGGCGCTCTGGCTAGGGTTCCTGTGCTCTGCCCAGTCGTGAGCTCACTTTTTATTTACTCGCTCCCCCTCTAGCTTCTCCAGGACATCTGCATGTGAAGGTCAGCCTGTAGCTCTTTTGTCTCAGAGAGGCTGAGGTAGTGGTTCCAGGCGGCTGAGAGTGCGAGAGATTAACACTCCGACACCGGCATGTTAACAGTCCACACTGGCGGATGGCAGAATTGCCACCAGACATTACTGCAGTTATGGTGAATTCAGCACGGACATAATGGGAGGCATTTGTTTGAGTCTAAACGCAGCAGTCTATTAAAACCAGAGCTCGTAAATACTTCCATGTCCACACCTCCTGAGGAAGACAGACTGAGTCTGACACAAGATAATAAGCAGCAGTGGAGTCTCTGTTAATAAGGCGACCTCCCTCGCCTTTTTTTTCTTTCCACTCAAAGCCACAGAAACCTGCCGCGTCCAGGCTCACGACTTCAGGCTGTAAAAATCAGGCATCAGAAGGAATGTTTGATGGGTCCAGAAACGATTAAAGAAGGCTTCATCATCCTGCCTGACCTCATATCTCCAGAGGAAAATGTATGAAAGTGGAGCTTCAGCTGCAGAAAGCACAGCCCACTGACTGCGTCTCATTCAGTAACATTAAGCTTTTTCACATCCATTAAATTTAGCTTTTTTTTTTTTTTCCAACAATGAAATAAGCTAAAAAGATACCAAATAATGAAATATGGAAGACTTCTGCCTGGGGAATCTTGAGCCATAGTGATTTTTGCAAAATTGACTTTTTTGACCTTGACCTTTTACCTTTCAAGGTCAAACTGATTTTGGGATTAAATCTTGACACGACACACATGTGGTGCAAATTAGAATCAAACTGGTTGAGTTTTAGCTAAAATAGGATTGTTGGGAATTGAATGGGAATTTCTGTAATTCGTGGGATTTTACCTATAAGGCTCACAATTTCATTAGTTAAAGACACTGCCAATAGGAACTCCCAGAAAAAAAATTAAACCAATTTGTCCAAAACTGTGGATGGTAGGCTGCTAACAAGCGAACAAACACGCCAAAAACTAGACCTCCTTGTTGGAGGTTCTGTTACCATCATTATAGCTCTCATTTGGTGGAAAAATAATGCATCATAGAATTAAGTTTGATTTAAAACACATTTTTTGGACAGAATTAGTGTCCTAAATAAAAATAGTTGCCAAATCCTGTCTCACCAGTGCTGGCACCTTGTTTTGGTGACATCATTTAGCGTCAGAGTCTGTGCAGTAGCGATGGGGGAAGCTGTGGTATCCAGATCCTGCCCCTTCTCACTCCACCTGCTTCTTATAGCATCAAATAACTAGTTAAAACCAAACTTAGAAAAAGGAATACTTGAACATACATCAGCATGATATAATCTATGTCAAATGACAGAACGAGAAACAGATCTTAATGGATATTCTATTTGGTGTGTTTGGCCTATCTGCTTACTTGGAAGGGTAGGGGCTTATCAGCACTGCCTAGATGTGCTTGCTTTGTTGTTTGTGAGCTCTCATATCAGCAATCTTTATATACAGTCAGTAGGTTACAATAGAAATATTTCAAATTTTACCAGCAATCTTTATATACAGTCAGTAGGTTACAATAGAAGTATTTCAAATTTTACCAGCACTCTTTGATTTGAAGGAAAATTTTTTTGTTTCTCCTGCGGAGTTCAAGACTTCCATTCCAGCTTTACAAATGCTGTGCTACACCTGCTGTATCTGAAAAATCTCCACACTCGATTCTCAAAGAAAAGTTAATCACTTTGAGAAATTTTTGCTCTTTTCCTGGAGAGTAAATGAGAAGCCTGATGCTGATTTCTGTCCTCTGGAAGACTTTAATTTTGAAGCCATTTCTCCAACACTTCTGCTTGTCGTTCCAGCACCTGACTCCAACGACAACCACAGATTTACATTTTCATTGGGAAAAGAATCCAAACCCAACATGAATATCATGTATTTTTGAGCTTTGAACAACAGAGCTAGCTGCTTCCAGTCTTCACGCAAAGCTAAGCTGACCACATCCTTTCTTCCACATACACACATGAGATTGATATCCAGCTGAGAAAAAAGGAACAGGAAAGGAAGTTTAATGTTAACAACCAATTTTCCCCTGAATGAAGATTTATTAACCAAAACTGGACCTTTTCAGACCTACTCGATCCAAATATCACTAAATCATCAACGCAACAACATTATAGTTTTGTTTAGGTGTTTCTTTGACCTTGTGAACCAAAGTGCAGGTCTCAAAAAGAAAAAAAATCTCATCTACATTTCTGTGAAAAACAGACAAGCTTTATGTCTGTGAAGGTTCTCAGTCATCTAGGTCATCTTAATCTTGGAGTATTTAATAAGACGCAACTGGACTTCTTATCTTTTTTGAAGACATTTCGCCTCTCATCTGAAAGGCTTCTTCAGTTCAGAAATTATGTTCAGAACTGAAGTTCAGAACTGAAGAAACCTTTTGGATGAGAGGCGAAACGTCTTCAAACAAGATAAGAAGTCCAGTTGCTTCCTATTAAATACTCCAAGACAAGCTTTATCTGCTGCCAAAAGTCATGTAACATGAGACCTGGAACAATCTTGCAATTGAAATCTCTCCTGAAACACTTTTGAACTCAGCAGATTGTGAACAGTATGTTACAAAGGCCGATAGGAGAGCTCCCCAAACGTGAAGTGAAAACATCTGGATAGCCCCCTGATGGCTGGCTGCAGTTATGCTCATAGGCCCCTCCCCCTGCACGTTAACATATGAGACACTGGCCAACATAAAAACTCACATCAAAGTACACGTCAATTTTCTGTCATTTTACGTAGGTGTTCATGCTGATGTATGTGTTCATTTTTCTCACAAGGTTGGTTTTAATTAATTGTTTGATGCTATAAAAATGGGCTTAAACGTCACGATTGACAGATGAACTTTTCTTGTGATCGGGCAAGTGGGTGTTTGGGCGGGAACTCAATAGCGAGGCTCCGTCCTCATTTACGACTGCACAGACTCTGACTCCAAATGATGGCAGCGCTTGTATGAGGATATTTTTATGTTTTGCTCAGCTCGGGGGGAGAAGTGGAGGTGTGGTGGCTATCTTTGTCTTCAGTGAAGTAAATTGTTAATAAACAGGGTCACTCACACTGTGTGCTGAACTAGCAATCTTTATAATTAGAATACATTTTTCATGTATCGCTTTAGCTTATAGAATATTTTCACAGATGATATTTTGCTTTTATTTTTTACTCAGATGTCCAGAAAACACCTGAGATTCTTTCCTGCTTTTGATTTTGAAACAATAATAAACTCCCCTCTGTTATCGCAACTTGTATCTTGTGTACATATTCCCTCTGAAACCTGTTTTAGTCTGGTGTAACTGCTCCGGAGGCGAGGCTGGAGTGCTTGCCCGCCCCCGTGGGGAACGTTTCCAGCTCTCCGTCTGAAAAGCAAACTGCCTGCTGAGCTGAAAGCACTTGTGTCTTCATGTTCAGCAGCCGCTCTCTTGTTTATTGCTGCTTTTTCACTGGCCTGTAAGTTTATAATAAAGTTCAAATTATTGTAAGGAAAATGTTTACAGAATGTAGCCGGGACTTCACAGCTCCTGACAGGGTCTATTATTTTCCAGACTTCACCAAACATCTGTAGAGGCCGTAAACCTACAGTAGGTGCTACTGTACTTTAGCCTTCACTTATTCGCTCTTGTCTTTTTCCTGCGATGTGGATCGAGTTACTCCACCGCACAGTAAAAAAGAGAAGTTGCAGCCGAGGCTGAGAAAATCCCCTGGCAGACAGCAGTCTGATGGCGTCGCCTTCAGCGCAGGACCCCCACCCTCATGAAACGAGAGGATCCGGGTGATAATTTCTGCTGTGTGGAAGATGTTAGTCACTTCAGGCCTCCTCTGAGTATCAGACTTCAAACACCACCGACAGCACAGCTCTGATGTTTCAAAGAGTTTAAAAGGGAATCTGAGCTGAATGTGTACATAAGGACAGAAAACCATGTAATATCACTGCATTCTGATTCACTGACCTCACTATAGCTTGGTTCACGCTACTCGACTTTTAGCCAGTTCCTCCACTCGCCAACAAGTGTTGGAGCTCGATAATAAAGCTTTGATCGGTGTGTATCAGCAGTTACCCATCACCCATCTGTGTGGACTGGAGAAGCTGCCGACATGTTGCTGACAAAATAGTCCTGGTGAACTATTAAATCCTGCTGAGGGAGCATTTGGCGTGTGACCCCAGTCATGTAGTCTGTCTGACCTGAAAACAATTGCAAAACTCTCATTCACATGACATGTTATGAGAACTGCAGCATGATCCATCAGCCTTGAAAGTCGTGTGGTCGGAACTCAGTGTAAATGATGCCAGGAATATAAACATGGGGCTGTTTGGTATTGAAATCTGCACAGAATCCTTGAGAGAATTAAGATATGTTTTACTTGAAGTGTTGTAATTGCACAGCGGTGGTTTATATGTATATGTGCATGAGTGCCGCTCACTCTGTGTAAATGTGTGCTGTGGATATATTTATGATGCATTTCTGTTGTTGTTGACCCCTGACCCGGATGTTGTTGTCCGTTCGGCGGCTATAGTGCAGAGCGTGCGAAGTACAGAGATATGACCAAGTGGAAAGACGCACGAGAGAGCAGAGCAAGAGAGAAAATTACTTAATTATATCATTTAGCTATTCCGCAACTGGTCAAGGGAACACACAGTAAATGGTTTCCCTTTGTTGTGTATCAACCTTTAGTTTAATTACATGATTACCAAATTGTTTGTGGCGTGAAACGGTAATTTGCATGAAGTTTCGGTTTGTTTTAATTTACCTTAACAGCTCGAATTTCATAGTTGGTTTTGGTAAGCTAACAGTGTTCATGTTTGCAACTTTGAATTCTTGCTTTGGAATTCTTCAGCGTTTGTATTGAGTGGTGTATTTTGAATGACTGAAAATCTGCTGTCATGATTTGTCATGTGCCAAGACAAATATTCATTGATACTTTATATCTCTTCATTTTTAGTTTTCACGGTTTTTAACCAAAGTGCTCAAAGAAAGTGTTCAATGAAGAAGTTTATCCACTTGTTCAGAAGGATAAAAGCTGCACTATATTAACATCAGTATGATGCGTGGACTCAATGATTGACCAGGAAGTAGTTACACTCAGAATAACGCAGACTCTCTGTGATTCCAGCGGACTCAAGTAGTCAACGACTGAGCCCATCATCAGGACTAATAGTTGCAGGACCCACCGACACCGGCCAAGGAACAGCAGTGACGACAGAAGGTGATGGCCTGCAAGAATGGTGTACTTGTACAGAACCGAGTGTGTAGTGGGCCCGTCTGGGCCAAACATGCCACAAGCTCGGGCTCTGGCGATACAGAGTTCAAATGGCCCGTAAAAAACTGGTCATTTACGCTGTATTCCCAGAGTGCCCCCCACAGGAAACCACGAGGAACACGGTCATAAGGGTTCTCCAAAACCACAAAACATGTGTAGACTGCTTGGGCCTTCCAGCACCCTTGTAAAGGTACAAAGGTGTTACGGTATTTCACGAGGAAAACAGTATTGTTCTTTTTTAGGGTCGTCTAACAGCTGGACTCTCCTCTCCTCTCTGAGAAGTAGACCCTTCCATCGAGACTGAGGAGTACTCAGACCACACTTTCTGGCCACCTCCCAGTCTGTCACACCAGAGGCGCTGTCCCCGACGTCGCTGCAGCCGTGGAGGTGTTTAACAACCTCCGCGGCCTCCACTCTAGTGACGGATGGCTAATTGTATGCTAATTGAAATTATTTCCAGTGTTTTTATCTAGTTGGCTTGTAAGACCTCAGAAGTCAGATGATAAAACTTGATTTCCATGAACTCCATGGAAATCATGTTCCATGAACACACTGTGTTCAGTTCTCCGTTTTTCAATGTGTTTGCACAAAACCCAAGAGATTAAAGTGCAGGTGAAGCTAACAGACGCTCGTTCAGATGAAACTGTAGGTATAAACTTGAACATTACCACTTCTATGTACACTGTATACATAATTGTCATTTACGCTGAATAAAATCTAATGGTTTTCTGTTGCACAGTAAAATCAAACATGTATTATTAGTTGTGCAAAATTATCAGAAAATGACATTTAAAACTGCTAATAATTAGTTTGAGCTCCTCACACCTCCAGGCTGCCAGTTCACTGTGGAGTTTCAGATTCATCCTGTTAACTACCTCTTCATCTGTTACAGAGGAGTCACATAATCATCCTCTGATCCTCACCGGCATCTCCGCTGCGCAGCAACTGCTCAGCGGCAGTCCATTAAGGCAGGAAATCTAAATCCAGTTCAGACTATAGAGGCTGTGACGTTCACAGTAATTTGCTGTAAATCTACGTTTATCATCTCTGAAGTGGCTGACTCGATTCGCCGTCTTCCATTTCAGTAAAAAAAACATCTATAAACCTCTGATTATGTCAATGAAGGCTGGGTAATGTGTTTCTGTGTGGCCTCGACATGTCTCCTCAGCTTTGGCCTTTCCTATTTGAACTTTTCTCGACATGAGGAGACAAAGAAGATGAGACAACGTTCTTTGTTGTTCCAGATGGAACATAATCTAAACCAAATCGCAGGCATTGGTTAGTAACAGACAACACAGAAAAGAAGCCTGAAGCAGAACAGGCCCAGAGCTCCATAAACAATTTGGATCCAACCCCATGCTGAGCCGGGTTCTTCAGCATCATAGATTTACTTCAAGAGCAGACTAAAAGCCTTCAGTCATCATATATGAAATCTTCTCTACAAAACAAAGCATGGGACATTTCTCTGATTCATCATTTTGAGACAACAACCACAAAGTTCTGAACCCCTTAGTCTTCAGACAGGGTTCTACTGAGGGACGCGGAGATCTCTGGAGATCTTCACGTGGCTCCGTTCAACGACTCCTGTTCTTCTTTACTAATCAACACTTTGGTTTTTTGAGTTCCTGATCTCCAGCTGGTAACTAGTTCTGGTCTTCAGCTGTCCAGTCCTGGTTACTCAGGATTTGCTTGTCCGTCTATTCTCATTCCTCCACAACCACTTTTTCTATGCTACCATAAGCTTTAAAATTGTGCCTGGAATTCTACATACAGCTAGTCGCCGGTAGCTGTATGTAGAGTTCCAATCTGTCAGGCGGACAACAGGAAGAAGCCCTGCTATGAGTTTTGGTTCGACCGTGTGACACATTTCTAGTTTCCTTTAACTTCCTGTTTGTGCTGATCAACTCAAGAGAGAAGAAAATACAATCTAGCCTTAGTTGCCTTTCTCATATTTGGTCTCTATGGCAACAGAGAGTCATTGCTTGGGCGTGTTAACAGACACAGAGAAACCCCCACAAGTGCTGGTGATGGCAATGCATGCTGGGAAAACTTGTACAAAAGAGTTTGACAGGAGAGATGAAACTGAATCATCTTCATGACTTCTAACTTTGTGATATGCTTCCATGAATGACTTCCTCTCTTCATATCTTTCCTTCGTCCTTTCATTTTTTCATCTCCTAGTTTCCTGTGTCCATTTTTTCTTTTTCAACATCCAAACATTTTCAGAGAGCTTACTGTTTCCTTGCTTCCTCCTTTTATTTTTATTTTTTATCTTTCTGCTCTGTCTTGCCGTAACAAGGCAGAATTCTTGTCGCGACTGTAAAAATGAGCGTTGTATTTCTGGGGCCTAGCTGGCTGCAGGTCTTCAGTGTCGGGTCCAGATGTGGATCTGGGTGGGTTCTGGTTCTGGGTTGATGATGGAGCAGAAATGTAGACTAGGCCAAGGAACTGCAGCAGAGCCGGGTCCCTGTTCAGGTGGGCGTTATCTGGCGCTGTCAGAGCCTCGAAGAAAAACTTTGACTTCCGCCCAGGAAATAATTAGTCTTGTTTCCTCCATGGTTGGCGAGTGTTATCTGCCAGCGCACTGGTGGAGGCTGTGTGTCAGTGTTTCTGCAGAAATGTGCTGAAGGAAGAGGCTGAGCAAGGACTTTTCCCTCCGTCGGCCAGAAAAATGGGACCAGAGGAAAGACGATCAGAGTATCTGAGCAGGGCTCACCTGACGGTGTGACGTCATACTGGCCAAAACTCTGTGGACAGCATGTGGCCGTGACTGCTGGAGCTTGAGCTTCAGCTGCACTCGGACACATAGCAGAGGAACATTGTAACTTTTTATCATACATGAAAAGAGAATCGATGTTAGATGTTAAACAACAACAAAAAGGTGATAGAGAGGTTTCCATCTTTGGAACATCAGTGAAAAGGTTTTATGTTCCAGGCCATCAGACACATCATCACGAAGAATTCAGAATTCATGTAATCAATAACTCAGTTTTCATTAAATCTCAGTAAACTTCCCAGCACAAATCTCAGTAAAGTGAACTTATTTCCAGTAAATGTCAAATGTCATTCTCAACAATGTTTGCAGTAAATCTTAGTTTTAATCAGTGATTTTTGCAGTAAATGTTAGTTTTCCTGATAATGACATTCCCATGTTGCTTGCAGAGTGTAACAGATACCCGAGTGCACACTTCTTTCTTGTTGTGACTCTGCGGTTGTAAATTATTTTAAAATGTCTTGTGGAGGGGCAGCAAGAGTGATGGAAGAGAGAGGAAGAAGGGAGCCGGCTCAGCGTTTCTCCATATGTCTGTGGGACACTGGAGACCCGTGAAGAGTCTCTAGGTGAAGAGAGAAGAAGGGCACTGATGGTGCAAACAGAGGATGCCTGCCGCTGGATTCAGTTCCAGCAATAACTGTGAATTCAAATGTTTATTTTCCCGATTTTAACATGATGACTTGACAGAAAAAAGTATTGCTCAGCTCTGCAGACATTTTGCTAGTAAGATGTTTAAAAGATGCACAGTTTCCTCTGCAATGAGGGGTTATCAGCAAACTCTCAGGTCACTTTTAGTTTAACCTCCAAATAATTATTTAACAAAACTATCTGGTCTTCTTTTTCCGCTCTTGTTTCTTTTCTGTTCAAAGGAAGTCACTTCCTCCTCAACCAGTCAGAATCATCCAGGAAAAGTGACAGCACAATGTTGCGAAAATGACACCAGTTTGGCGTATACACGTTTTTTACTGGTTGTTACCAGGAACAGGAAGAGATGCTACGTTAGAACAAAGATGATCCATTAGCTGCCACGCTAATTACAGGAGTGGGGACACTTCTTCAGAGGGCGGGGTCTGCTGCTAGTCTACTAAAGGGGCGGGGCAGTGGTAAAAGCCATGTGACCCAGATCGGAAGGATAAATTGTCATCTCTAGTGAAACAAAATGACAGCCACCATAAGGTACAGTAGGTACATACCTTTATTTCTGGCTATAGCTGTCTAGCTTCCCTTTGCTTACAGCCTTGATAAGCTAAACTAAAATAAGCTGAGCACATGTCTGTCCTGGAAAGATGGGGATTAAACTGATGTAAACCTGGGTCAAATTGCTGTGGTGAATGTTGTTATGTTTGTTTGTTTTTTAAAGCATGATGTAAATCTAAAACTCTCACTGAGTCATGGGGTTCTCGGGGCCTGCTAACAAATAAAATACTCTCTATAGTTCCCATTAGAAACCTTTGTAACCTGTTACTGATCATGAAGTTGAGAAATTGCCAAAATTTTGCATTAACCATCCGGTAGATTCAGCTTTCATCCTCTGGGACTGAGCAAGAAAATAAACAATAGACTTATTTTTTCATTGTCATTGATTTATCAACATTTAAGGTCTTGAAAGAACGTGAAAGGATATGGATTGTTTTCCTCCTAGCGGCGGCGATGGAAAGATGCTTCGCTCCCCGCAGGCTGCTGCAGATGTGCAGCCGGCTGCAGTATTGATTACAGCCTCCATCTGCTGTGCATTTTCAAAGCGTTTTTTTTGTTTGTTTGTTTTTTTCCGCTTGTATTGTGAATTACTCCCTTTGTTGTGTGTTGTTTTTCCATTCACGCTCAGGATATTTCCATGAGTCACTCGACATGCTCGGTGCTGCGATCGAGCCCAAAGTGTTTCTACAGGCAGACTCCTTGTTTTTGGTTTTCTCATCAATAAATGGTCTGTTGTCTCCGCTCGCATTTTAATTTACTTCCTGAATATTGGAGTGGAGTCATTTAGAGTCCAAAGTTAATTCAAGCAGAGAGATAGGGAAAAATTTACAGTATGTAGCATACTTCAGTACAGTTTAGACGTTCAACTGTTTGAACGACGATAACTGTTGTACCACATTTAACTGATATCTGGAGGTTCCTGGCTCTTCCAGAGAGAGATTCGGGAGCGGAATGTGTTAAAGTCTTTAGTCATCAATGAAAACTGACGATCTGTCCACAGATCACTGTTCAGTGATTAAATTGAGATCAGATTTTAACATATTTTTGTTGGATTAGATAAAATTTGAATGGAGGTTGGGGTGGCTCAAAAACACAAAAAGTAGACATAATACAGAAGTGTCAGACAGCGTGTACTAACAGTATGTGAGTGGGAGAAGAATGGAGGTGCCGCCAAAAGACATCCACAGTCCTCCAAATTCTGCAAAGAAGAGTCCATTGCACGTCATCCACTGGTGTCCGAACCAGCTGGATTGAGTCCTCCAGACTGGCTTTATGGCTGCAGCCATGTTGGTTGGTTGGTTTTCGGAAGTTATGTATCTTGTTGAGAGGGGAGGAATGAGGGGCAGATCTGACACGGCAGTGCCTGCTTGCTGTGGTAGCATTAGCTCTAGAGGCTATCTGTGTGTACACAGCGATTTTAAACCCTCCTCCCTCTTCGGCTGCTAAATTTAATAGCTGATTTAGAGCTACTTATCTACATAGTAGAACTGTGTGTCACTAATTGTCTCCCACTGTGACTGCATATAAAACTGGTTTAACTTCTATTTTATTTTTAAACTGGGCTAAAGTGTTCAAAACGATGAACATTGCTTCAAGTGGAATTATAAAACCTTACATGTTTGATAGAATGTGTTGCAAAGTGAGCACATCTGCATGCCAACATACAGTCATAGTCATACCGCCACCTACTGGAACACATTGTCAGCTCAGTGTGATGATCATTTTTTGAGTTGTCTGATAACATTTTTTTTAAAATATTTTCATGATTACATCGACACTTAATAGACTGAAGGCTATCTGGCTGGTGCATCTAGCGCCACATAGTGGACGCAGGAAGTGATGTTAAAGTTAGCTCTGCTAGACCGCTTCCAGCTTTAATGATACGTAACGATTGCAGGCGGTGGAACGTTCTCCTTAGCATGTGTTCCTGTGAAGAACAAAAGAAAACAGGACTGTCAGAAAAGACATTTTTTGGGCCGATTAAACAGCCCACCGGGGGACACATTTATTCATGTAGTTTGTCTTCTGGTCTCAGATGTTGAACAGTAGAAGATGTGTGTTCACACACTCTGTGGTCTGACTCAAACTCCCCCAACCACATTTACAGTCTGGAACAGAATGTGGGTGTCAGACGACTGCCCTGGTCGGGGCTTTCTGGGGATGGTTTGTGGGTGGGTGTGTTGATGAGGCCTGGGGTTTTGCCAGCTGATGAACCCCCCACTCCCCACCCGCCTGCTTTAAGTTTTAGTGTGCATTTTCTCATAATTACATTGTCTCGCTGTGCTAAGCCAGAGGGTTTGGGGGTTGGGGGTTAGTTGGGGGAGCTGGGTGGGCATCTGTGCAGAGCCTAATGCTAAACGACTGCCTGAGACAGTCGATTGTCCTGCTAAAGTGCAGGATTTGGCTCCACGACTATAAAACATTCAGCGGACCTTTGGCAGTCTCTCTAAAGGTTTTAAGCAGTCCAAATCCACTTTTCCTCTTTCTTTTTCAACAGAGACATGCTAAAAATAAAAAAAAGGACCTTTATAAAGAATGTGGCTTTTAATGGCAGCGTGTAAAAATCTGCTGTGTGTTAACAGCTTCACTGAGGCAAACCGAAAGGCATGCTTTCGCAGCCTCAAAACAAATTGGGATGGCGAATGACGAAGCAAGAGGCTGTGAACGGAGGAGTTCGTTCTTTATTTCTATGTTTGAATAAGATGGTGACGCCCTGAAACCTACGCACAGAACACAAATCCCATCCCAAAAAAATCGCTCTGAAGCCTAAAAGATAAACCTTCACAAAGCTCCAATGTAAACACTCTTGATCTTTCATTTGTGCTCTCATTTTATCTACAATTGCAGTGTGAGTTTTCAACTTTGGTCAATTTCGGTCAGAGTGAAACATAACACATGTGGATTAGTGTTCATTCATTTTGATAATATGAAATGAGAGATGGATGAAAAATAAATGATGACTCATGGCTTCTAACTGTTATTGCCAACAACAGATCAAAATATTTTCCAATAGTTTACTTGATAAAATCCCTGTTAGCTTCATATTTACATGCTAAACATGACCAAATCATATTTGTTAAATGCGTATGCATGTTTACACGCTTCCTGTTAATGTGAATGCACTTTCATCAGCATGCTATCCTCCCCAGCTGACATGATAATAAAATAATGTTCTAATTCATGTAAAAAAGCCAACTAGCATAGAAACTCCGTGATGAAGATACAAACGACGTTTGTTGTTGATGTATCAGGCTAATCACTTCGCTAGCTGAACAGTATTAGCATACTAAAGCCAGTCCAGCTTACAGAAAACTTCATCAAATTTCTAGTGAGAAATAATTTCTGGGAAGCTATCTGATGCCATGATAATTCGCTGGAAACATGCGACGGCCAGCTATTCACAAGAAACCACCAGGCTAGCTAGTTTGCGTTGCATTCACGTAATAGGGAAATTGGAAGTTTCTGAGGTGGGAAGCGTGTCTTCTGACTTCTTTTTGTTTGTTTAATTTGAGGTGGTAAAGTGGGAACATCGTAGAAGAAAATAATGAAAGTAAGAATGTTTTAATAAGACCTGAATAATACTGAATGATGTATGACTTCCAGCTTCTGTTGGACCAATGCTTCATTTGTTTGCAAGCCAGTTAGCCTGCTGGCCGAAGTGTCTGAAGTGAACAGAAATGAGCAGATTTTAGTTATGAGACTGACATTTCTGACATGGGCTGAACACATTTTCGTTGAAAATATGTTACAATGGAGGCTGAATGAAGAAGATTCTGGCCGGCAGGCCAGAAAGCAGCGTTTGCAGCTTCTGAGACAACAAGGGAAGGTGAAGCACATAAATCCAGATCAAAGCACCACCATCTGGCACGTTAACACGCGTGTTGTCATGTTTGGCACCGCTGAGGTCCCTTCAATTATCCCTCTCTCCTTTTCCTGCCAGGCCTGTGATTTAAACGTGGACGGGGTGAGCTTAATGCTGCACCTCGGCTCAGAACCAGTGATTAATGTGACCAGACTCAACAAGTTCACTGTTTCTCTTCTTTCACAGAGGCTTAAAAATCACCTTTTCCTCATCATATCCATCAGGTCAACAAAATATCAGCAAAACTGACTCTCATCATTCTCAGCTAAACTTTGACTTCACTACTAATGGACTGCCATAATACTAACAAACTTTTTTTTTTCCTGCATTCATGTGACGTTGGAATTATCGGAGAAATGACTTTCCCAGTTCACATCAGCAGTTTTGTCTTGTCAGACAACAACTCTGCAACTAATGGTAAGGAACTTTCCTTTTGTGTTTTTGTTTTTGCTTCATTTCAGCAGCCACAGCGGCCATCTTTGTTCAGGTAACTATTTGAATCTACCGTCAGTTTCATTTTTAATTTAAACTGTGCTGTTGTCTCTTGGCGTGAGTGTGAATATGTTAGTGTTCATGAGAGCAGATGGGATAATCTGTTCTTCAGGTGTTTCTGTGTTCTCTGCAGGGATACTGGGGCCGTTTCCCCCCCATGAAGGCCTGATTGGTTTGAAGCCTGAGGTGTGCTCTGTTGTGGTTTTAGTCTCT
>KV751334.1:12045497-12064796 GCA_001698575.1 Mola mola | reverse complement strand
TATTGATTTTTATTATTATTTCATTTATTTAGTTATTTTAAATTAGTATCTGAATCTTTTAGCTTTTATTACACAATTATACAGAAAATAAATAAAATTACTTCATTTGTCTCATTTGTTGGTGGCAGTGTTGAGCTTCCGTAGTTGAGCACTGACCTTGAGGGATCTCACTAAAGTTGCACTAAAACTTAAAACAAAGCATCTGACATGATGTAAGTTCGCAGGAACGGCCTCTCCGTGGTGAATAATTGATGTTTGTGGGATGAATGTTGCGATGGGAGGACTGTACATTTCATGGCGCTGAGCGTCTCTGTGGTTTTCTGTGTAATTCCATCCTTTGGGTTGTCATGTTATTACCGCTGCATTCTCATGTGCTAAGTAGACAAAACATTTCAAGTTAAATTATTCTCCTTCGTGGTCATTAAATGAGCAGCCGAGGCACTGCCACACCTCTTCTGAAAAACACAATCAGGCACAAATTGCTTTGGGGCAGAAGCAGCTCATGAAAACCAGGAAAAACATCAGCCACATGGATGACGAAACTAAAGAGCACTTCACAATCATTCTGTCCTATTTATAGCTCATTATTAGCAAGTTAAATGTTTTTCTTCACTTAAATGTTGTTTGATACTAGTGGCTCGCTTTGCAGCAGTGTTAAAGGACAGTTCACCTCAAAATGAAAGTTCAGTCATTTTCTGCTCACTGTCATTCCACCAAAAATTTCCAGTGCTTCACGACAAAATTCACTTTTTTGGCAGCGTTGTGGCAAAAAAAAAAAAAAATCAAAAGATGAATGAAAAAAAAGAGAAAAAAAACCAGCTCTAAACATAAAAAATCGAAATTTCTACAAGTTCCGAGATGAGATTGAGTGACAGCTGAACCCTGCTTGCGATTGGGTGGCACCTTGATACTGGGGCTCCACCCCCCCAATTGCTTCAGACTTCAAATGACAATCACCAGGACAAGATGGCAGCTCTTTTATCCACATATTTAATTTAAGTTTAGCATAGAGGAAGCATAGTCATGGTGGCCATCTTTATTTGGGTCAATGCATGAGCCCAACCACACACGTGCATTATTATTCTTTAAATTATCTTGGATTATGGCAGTTTTGTTCTCCTATAACATGTATGGATGAGTTGTTTGGGGTCACTTTAAGTTTGTCAGACTGAACTGCTTGGTCTCTGCTGCAGGTGAGACAGATTTTACCAGAGCATTTAAATCAACGGAAGTATGACATTCAGCTTGAATACACAATTCATCATTCACCATTCAGCTGCTTCCTGTCTTCACATATTCCAGCCTCTGCAGGAGGTAAATGTCATATGAACATCTCAGCGTTTCCAAAAAGGCCGACACATCTGCTCCATGTCCGACTTCACAAGCAAACAAAGACAGAAGCTGCATTACAGGAATCTCATTACTGATTCCATAGAAATACACATTCAGACATTTGTCCAGTTCAGACTTTTCCTGTTTTAATCACCTCTAATTTTTCTTCCTCTGATTTCTTCATTCGATTTTTATATAATTGAACTCTTTGGAGTTTGGATTTATAACAGGCGGCAGTGATGCACTTTTCATTGTTAAATCTTATTTACTGGATGGACGTCGCCATCAGACTTCAGCTGCTTTGCCTCCGGACACACCCGTCTGAGTGACTCAGCATGTTTATTTACAATAAAAGTCACTACGTTTTTGTTTCTGAGTCATCTCTCATAAACCACAGTGTGATGAAACAAACAAACATGTTAGACATTTACTTAACAAACTGTGATGTGATGTTTGAAAAACATAGTTTTTTTTTCGCTGATTAATGGCCTTAGATTGAACGCGTTCACGACAAAAATAACATTTGAAAAGAATTAACTGACTCACAAATTATTCAGACAAGGGTTAGATTTCGTCTTGCTCAAGGACACTGTAGGGGTTCAGAACTGGACCGCCGATCCTCCGATCAGAGGACACTCACTCTACTCGCTAAGCCATGATCACACATAATGGTGAATGATCATTAATTTATTTCATTTGAACTTTGTGTGCGAGTATTACAGAATACGTCGTGTTTTACCAACTCTATCTTTGCCCAGCTACTGATGATTGAAAATGGCATGTGAAATACAATGCAGCTAGTTCCCGACCAATCAGAACTGTTCAGCTAGGCAAGCCCCACCCCTAAAGCCCGGGTACCTCTCCAGCAGTAATTCTTTAGGGGGTGAAATCTTATACCCAGTACTTCCTTTAGGCCACGTTTAGACGACAACGTCCCTACTAAAAACAGAATAGGCTTTTCTTTGTATTTCAAAAAAATCTGTGTTCACATAAAGTGTTGTGATAAGCTGCAAAAACAACAGAAAATGTGACCAAAGCTGGATTTAGCCACAGTAAACAGAAATTATTTCCAGCATTGTGTATTGTTCGCTGCCCTCTACTGGGGTTAACATGCTGCAGCCTGCTTCGTATCTCGAGCTAAATCTTTGATACTGCTGCTGCTCCCAGATCACTATTGGTAATACGCATACTTGTGATTGAGGCTGCGACGTCACTGTACCCAGGGTACAGTGTTTACATGCAATAGAAGGGGTGGTGTTTTCACTTTCACTCTAAACCCCTTTTTAAGGCCCTAAAACACAGTAAAGGATTGGCCAAAACACAGTAATAGTTAGATATAATTTTCTGTTGAATACGTGTCTTTGTAAACAGCCCCTTAGATCACAGTCCCTGCCGTCAGGACGCACCTAAAGTGAAGTCCAGATCAGTATATCTCTGGCAGATCTTTGGCCTGATCGTCAACCCTCTGTTTTTTCAATGTCATTGTCTGATTATCAGTCTGAGCTGCGTCCTGCTGATGACACAAATTAGGTCTCGTTAAAATAATATCTGTTTGTTCATGAACGACTCATCAAGTCTGATATGAGCTCAGACTGACTGTCGCTCGCCCTTCAGCTTTCTTCATCTACAGTCGGACAGATCCTGAGTGTGTTTGTTCACGTTTAAAACCTACATTCATCAGTTATATGTATTTAAAGAATGTTCTTTTGAGAATATGTTTCCTTTATCATTCCTTATTTCCTTTGGTCATTTTCATTCCTTTTGTTTCCTTACTTCGATCTCCCAATTTCCTGTGTTTTTTTTTTCCTGTTCTCCTTTATTCACTTTCTTTTTTCCTTCTTTATTCTTTTTTTGTGTTTTCCTTCTTTCATTTTTTAATTTTCTTCCCTATTTAATGTATTTTTATTGAGTTTGTATGTGGTGATGTGTGCTGGATATTTCCACACAAACCCACTGCACAGCAGTTAGTTATTTTGGACAGCAATCAAACTATTAGCCATCAACTAAAGTAGAAAGTATATAATTAAAGCTGATGATATATACTGTATATCAGGAAGGAACATAAGAAGTTTGAGAAATACCAAGGGCCGAAAGAGGAGCTGGAAAGGATGTGGGGAGTAAAGGCATCAGTGGTACCAGTGGTGATGGGAGCACTTGGGGCTGTAACCCCCAAGCTTGGAGAATAGCTCTAACAAATCCCAGGAATAACATCTGAGATGTCTGTCCAAAAGAGCATAGTTCTAGGAACAGCTAAGATCCTGCACAGGATCCCAGGCCTCTAGTAGAGGACCCGAGCTTGAAGGAGACACAAGACCGCCCACAGAGGGCGAGTGGGGAATTTTTTGTTTTTTATTTTTTATATCTATCTTCCATCAGGAAGATGGCCCCGAATGATGACCTGCTAAGTGAATGCCTCAGGCAGAAGAAATCCAGTGAGGAAGAGGAAGAAGAAAAGAGACCATCATGGAGGGACAAGCCCCTGCACGGGATATACCACCGACAGATAGAGGAAGAACGGTAAGTAAGACATTTTGTGCAAAGCCTCATGAAATCAACAAAAGTCCGTCGGCTGATTTTGTACCATGATGACACATCAAAGCGCTGCGCTCTGTTCAGAGTGACCAACATAATGAATATATTGTAAGTAAAATAAAGAATAAGGTTCGCTGAGTTTGTGCAGATTATAAAAACATGAAACACTTTGGAATCACGGTGTTTGAGGTGGCTGAAATTTAGAATAAGAATATCACAGTGTGACACAATTACTTAATCCTGTCAGATCAACCTTAGACCCCAAAGAGTCCAATTACAGTAATACATAGTGCATGACAATATTTATCTGATTTTAAAAGTTCCGTGAGGAACGTTGTTAAATTGAAACTGTTAGCATACTGAAAGAAATCGGCATAATTGGAATACTGTTATTGGAAAAAAAATAACATTCTAAGGTACTTTGTTTTTATTGTTGTGCTTCGCTATTTACTGCACTTTATATGAAACTAAAACTGTTTAATACTTGAATACTGCTTCATCTCTTTTGTCCCGGGTTGAATGTGCCCCACTGACAAACCGCTTGGCCCCAGCCAGATCCCCCAGTAAAACTGGTCTAGAACTGCCACTGATATCTAGTCTCATTTTTTAAGCCTTTACAGATTAACACCTTTAGAGGTTCCATGAGAGCAACCTAATAAAATGACATCGTACAGCATTTTGACCCGCAGGTCTGCACTTGTCCTGAGATAGGTAGCTGTTAGCTGTCTCTCGCTCCCTGTCGCTAACTCTTAAACTGTCGGATGCATGTAGACTAAGTTGGGGGTAAGTCCTACGTCGGGCTTAGCTATGTCCAGTCCTGTGATAAATATTTACACCTGTTGCACCAATTGACACTTCCACTAGGCACAGCAACATCCAATAGTGAAACTAGAGTTATGATTGAGCTCTATAGTAAGTACATGGATAATTTAATGAGCAAACAAAACAATACAATAGCTTACGAGACCAAACCTTATCTCACCAACTCAGAGAGCTCCAGAAGAGGACGCTACCCAGAGGGGGAGAGGAACCTACGGACGGATTCAGCGTTTTGGAGAATCTGGGTTTTATTGTTTGTTTGTTGTTGTTTTTGTTTTGTTTTTTGATAATGGAGATGGCACATTCCTCCATAACTGGATTTGATTTTCTCAGTTCTTTGATCACAGCTCTGGTTGTAGAGGGCCCAGCCTTGAGAATTTTGTTGTCCAGTTTCTTGAAGTGTTCTTCTGTAATGTTTAAATCTGCACCCTGAACTTTGGCCCACACGTCATATGTTTGGTGCTTCATGACACCGTGCATCAGGAATCGTGTGTATGAGATAAAACCGCCTCGATGGAAACTTTGACAACCGTGTCTCTTTATCTTCAGTGAGAGAAATTTGTGTGTGCATCAGAAATACATTTTCATTTACAGTATATGTGGATTCATTTTTTATTTATTTAGAAATATTTCTGTGTGCATTGAAAAATTATTTTTGTGGAGAGTGATTTACATATAAATCCCAAAATGCATTTGTGAATTTTGAGACTGATGGTCCACATCCCACTCTGCCCAGACTTCTGCCCTCTGTTTAGACACTAGGTGAAAGCAAAGTTAGGATCCTTCCCACAAGTCTGCGTGGGGGAATGATGTGCTGGTGGAGTGCGGGTCATGATGGCTGATATGTCAGAAATATCACCTAGCAATGGTTTCATCAAAAGAGATCATGCCAATGTGTTCTATGGTCCGCCCCCTAAAACAGCAGTAATGAAACAATTTCCACCATATTTTCACCTATTGAACATTCAACTACCAAAAGTTAAACTCTTTAAGGATATTATGGGAATGTGTTTTTCTCAATTCTAACTTTTGTACTTTTAAAAATCACAAAAGACATCAAAGAAGGAAGAAATGTCAACTTACATTTTAGCTCCTAAATTGTCTAGTTCTTTAGTTCACATTTCCGCAATTCAGCAGTTTTATTTTGCAATCAGTATCCGCACTCTTTTTTTTTTTTTTTTTTTTTTTGCATTTGTGACAATGCTTCCCCCATTTTAGGTAATTAAACAAACATATTATGGAAATTACGGGTTTGTCTGAGAGAATTGAAGTCCAGGAAAGTCCAGGAGAGACCTACAATACAGTCGTTATACATGTCTGACATGTTCGCACATGTTGACCTGCAGCTGCTGAAGTAACCAACCAGAGATGAAATGCAGATATCATCTCAGGCACAGTATAAACATTACCCCTCCTGCAGACACGGGGCAGTCCTCCCTCTGCGTGTTCTGTATATCAAGTTTAAGTCTGAGTGAATGTCCTCACATCCCACCACGGCTGACAGGTTTTATTTGGCATGCGGGATGGATAATAACGGATAAATCTCGGTTAAATGTATAAATTATTGCTCTCATTTCCTTCATCACCTGGCGCTCTCTTCAGTTTCAGGTTTTCTGGCGTTCAGCACTTTCGCCAGCAGTGAATGAAACCAAATGAGGCAGCCGACCAGTAAAGAGACTTAAATATTCATGGAAGTGGTTCCAAAGGAAATATGTAGAGCGAGCCTGTGATTCAGCTTCAATGGCAACAATAGTCTGAGAGAAAACACCACAAAACGAGCTAGTCACAGACCACACAGCGAGTGCACACACTCTAATTCAGCAGCGTCTCTGCAAGCGCAACGTTTGGTTTGGGATCAGCGCTAAACACTCATGTTGTGATTTCAAAGAGCCTTCGCAGCCACTTTTCAGCTATAAACGAGCGCTTCTGGCAGACCGATGCAGACGTCCTGATTGGTGGATTTATTAAAAATGGCTGTTCTCTGGCTGGGGCTGAGTGCACAAAAGCACATAACACATTTTCCCATGCTCCTCCACTGCGTTAACCTCCCATATGTGTTTGTGTGGCAGGGCGCATACTTGCAGGTGCTATCCCATTTGTTTCATTACCAAAAGTCCAGAAACCCTCGACCCTAAAATCTTATGGTGGCCCTGAGGGTAAAAACGCTTAAACATTTCACGCAACGTTTTTTACATTTTCCAGAAGCGTAGGATCATTTAAGTTGTTGTCTTCTCCACTGAACTGACATGTTCATCATTTTCTGACATTTGGCCTCACTAATGATGGTAATGATGGACTCATCAAAATACAACAAAGGTCTTGTTGTTTTAGGTGATTTAAGGTGGAAATGTTGGCTGTTTGTAGCTAAACAGCATATCTTAGACTATTTTATCAGCATAAAGAGTAGAGGGATTATGTTAGCCAGGGTAGCAACAAAACAGCTAGCATAGTCACGGTTATGTGTCTATAGCTTTATGTTATTAACTGTTGGTTTATAATTTATTTGCACAAAAGCAAAGTGAAGTGAAAATTTGCTCAGTGTTTTATTTCAATACACCATGATAACATTGTTTTTTGTACCTGTTTAGTGTCTTGAAAAGCTAGCATTATGAAAGATTTATTAGTTCATTTCCAAACGTAGCCTGGTGCCTCTTGGCAACCATTATTAAAATGATTCAAGGTTTGTCAAACATTCTTCAAGCACACTTTTCTTTTAATTGTGCTGTTTCATCTGCAAATCTGGTTTCATTCCTTTAGAGAAAATTATCCGCCAAGCTGAAGTGAAATGAAGGTCATATAAAGAACCCATGTAGAAGAGTAAAAGACTATTTAAAAATTCTCTACCAAACTTGATTTGTGTCAAACGAGTTCGTTTGTACAGTTTAATTTTATTATTAACGGTTAAATTTCTTTCCTTGTAGGATGATAATGTTGCTGTGCGTGTGGAAGCCGGCTACTGTGTGCTAACAAGGTAGCCACATGGGATCATGTCAAGTCAAATGTTTTGTATTTAAGCTGAGAAATCGATTTATGCAGCCTCAGAATGACTTCAGATTGAGAAATCTTGTTGGAAATACTAACGGTCTCCTATATTTTTGCAAATTTTCTGATGGTGTTTCCAGTGTTGGCTTCCTCACAGCTGGTTCACTATATGCCGTTTAAGAATTTACACCCGCACACAAACACACCAATAAATTACTTCTCCCAGCATGTTGAGCTTCCAGAGTACAGATGTAGGCCTAATTATAGAGAGTCCTCCTGAAAGAAACTAATCCTCCCTGGTCTTGGAGGGCTTTCAGTCCCAGAGGAGGCTCCTTGACTCATCAGCCTGTAAATCAGACCTCCACTGGCCTGAGCTCCACTTCCTGCCTCAGAGTGGGCCTCGCACTCTCTGAATCAACTCGAACCTGGAGGAATCGAGTGTGGGGAAGCCAGCTATATTTGCTTATCTTGCACAGTTAGAAACACAGGGATATTTTAAGGTGGGCCTTTTGAAATGTAGAACTGTGAAAACTTCCAGTCCCTCTCTGATGGAGCCAACAGCGAAGATGCCGACTGTGGGATTTTTCAGGATCCTGAAACAGGACTGCAGCATTCAGAAGAAACCATCTGAAGTCTTTTCAAATGTAAGAGCTGACAACAACAATTACCTACTACATTAAGAAAGAAGCAATTACAGAGACATTTCCTGTTATGCTTTAATTTGGTGGAAGGATAGCAGACCTGGTGCTGGCCTTGTCCATGTATCACTCCAAAAAACATGGAAGTGTTGGAAATTCTTTTCCTAAGCTTTGTGCTGCCGCTACAACCCTCCTCAACTCTTCCGCCACCCATCAAGGATGCTGGAAAAATCTGTGAAACAATTACTTCATATGAATTTACTTGAAATAACAAATTTAGACCACTTCGTATTACTAACACCAGCAAATTACTGACTAATCGCAGCATTTCTGTAAAGGTCGTCCACATTCTCTTGGTTCCCCTCTGGTAGCATCCAGAAGTCGTGTCATTATAACTTGTGGTACATTTCCCAGTGTACGGGACTTATGGGAGCATCAAGATTAAAGACACACATATATACATCATTTTTAAATCATTCACTGCAATTGACTAAATTTTCCAGTATTCTGTCTTTTTGATATTAAACTATAGTGGGTGCTGTGACATATCCTCTGCAATAGATCAGAACATCTGGGTGGAAAAACAAGCACAGATGAGACTGCTGGGGAAGAAACAAGAGAACCATAACAGAAAACAAAGGAAACAATGGCGGACATCCAGGATTTTCTGTTGTTTCTTGTCACACAAAGTAGACCGGCTCTGTTTGAGAAGAGGCTGCAGGCCGCGAAGAGAAAAACAGCCTAACTGTCGCAGGGAAGTGACGATTCTGATGACCAAACTGAATCATACCACTTGGTGGAAACTGGACTATAGAGGCAAATTAATCTAAAAGGGCTAGGCTAAGCTAAAGGCTAAGTCATTTAAACGGGAACTTGTCGAATTTATCATTAGCGACAGGTCCAGAATGGTAAGACAAAAATCCAAAAACACAAAGAGGTGAGGGGGAGGGCTGAAATCCCTAAAAGCATCATTGGGTGAAGGCAGGGTGCACCTTGGACACTTCAGCGCAGGCCAGACATGTAGAGCCAAACAAACATGCACAGTCAAATTCACACATACTGGCAATTTAGAGTTAAATAAACTAAACCTAATAACTTAACCTGTCATTTGAACCTTTTTGGAACGTGAGAAGAAACTGGAGCGCCCTGGCACCCGAGGGGAAGCCATGTCGACATAGGGAGAACAAGTAAACTAACCCAGCTTTTTCTAAATTTTGGAAAACAGCAATAACATTTTATTGTAGCGGGGAAGCATAGTGGCAAAAAAAATATTATAATTATTACTATTTCCAACATGTTGTGTCATGGCCAGTGACGTTTCATCGCATAGACTTGTCAAGCTAATCTGTCCTAGGCACTGAAAAAGACATGTATGGATGCATGCATGTATTTTGTGTTTTAGACCTTCAAAGTTCGGGAAATAGGGCTTGGTTGAAAAATACTGGAATTTTCCTTTAGTTATTTATAGTTTTGAGATTTTTTTCTAGAGGGAGATACAATAATAGGCTAATTTCTCCTCAGGGAGCCACAAAGTATAAAGTTAGACTGTTAGATGTGATCATAACAGCTGTTCATAACATTACTGTTTGACAGTAATGTCAAAACACATATTCAGAGACACTGATAAAACAGTCAAATGCTGTTGCTGCAATCAAATATGAAGCTGGTATGAAACCAGCCTCCTGCTTTGTGAATGGCGTCACATTCAGGTGGAACTTCATAATTGTGTCCCTCAAATCAAGTGATGCCATCTCTTCCTAACGTTAATCACAAACTCTCACTGACCGATACCGTTCTTCAGTACCAGTACTTTCATTTTGCACTTTGTGGACAATACTTTCAAGCTGAACCAAATGTTACATGCAAGAAACACAAAATAAGGATGAAATCAGCCTCTGTCAGACCCTGTGGAAGCAGCATCAGCTCAATGTTGTCTCTAGGCTTCACCTGAGCAGGCAATAATCATGTGTGATTCATAAGTTGTGTCATCAGTGCAGTGCCAACCCGCCTCAGACTGGGTGAAAGTCTTTGATGTTCAGGTTTGTTCCGCTGATCACCCTTATTGTTCCGAGCATATTATAATAACAGGGATGCTAACACATCCTGCAGGCTTATGCTCACTGTTTATGATATTTAGGCCGATTACAGCTGAACATGACAATTAAACAGAGAGAGCAGAGAGTGGGGGTATTGTTCCAGGTTGTTTCTGTTGGCACAGTTAAGGCACTTAAGCCTGTTTATGGTTCTTTTGTAGTGTTAAACAGGGAGGGTCCGAATGACATCAGCACACAGGTGAGACCAAAGGTAGGTAACACTGCGTATTATGACAGGGGAAAGTCTGAATCGTTGCAAACAGTCAGACATTGTGTGAGATTTTAAATGACCTCCTCTGTTGCTGCTCCCTGGGCACCGAGAATCTAACATTGTACAAAAAGTCCCCACAAAAAGTCCCCACAAACATATTACAGCATTTTACCTTAAGACTCAGTAAACAGAACTGTCAATGCAAGAAAATCAACACACACACAGGTTTGCAGCAGTAACGGCAATAATTATTAGAAAGTGATTTCTGCACAGTGAAGCTGGGCTCTTTGAACCAGGATGTGTGCACGCTGTACGTGGAGGGACAGATTTCATGCTCACCCTAACTGCTACCTGTTTTATGCTGACGATGTGATTCTATTGGCTTCTTCATTGATCAGACGCTAGTAGGGTCAGGATGAGAGTTGGCTCAGAATTCTGAGTGTTGAGATAGAGTTAGTGTCTCTAATTAAGTAAAACAAGAATATTGAGGTGCAATGAAATCATATGACATCACACATTCAAGTAGCTTCAGCAGTGATGCAAGCACCAAGAAGAGCCAAGTTCCAGCCAAAGACTGTAACACAAAGATGGACAACATGAGAGCTCCTCAAAAGGAACCAAAATGACTGGATGTCCCCCTGGTGGCTGCAGCATATCACATAAAAACTAAAAACCAAAACATCAATGCTACTATGTGTACTAAAAATGAAACTTAAAAAAATATATCTTTCACAAAGATTGTTTTTTGTCGGTCTAGGTAGGTATGTTCAAGTTTGGTGTTTCTTTTATTTATCTATATACATACATTGATCTTTATTATAATCACTAAATAACATACTCTCTTATATTCCTCCAACAGGCAGAGGTTTTCAGCTGTGACATGATGCTATGATCTCCCACCGTCACTGTGTTGCTGTTCTTTCCGCCTTGTTTATCGCCTCTCTTATTTTACCCATGATGCATAGCGCAACAGGCTAACAAAGTCAGTCTTAGTCACTCATAGATGGGCTTTATGCAACAGTCGTAATTAAGTGTCTGTAGTAAAAATGAGTGTAAATCCAGCACTGGCTTTTATTTTATGTAACTTCCCCTGAATAAAGGGCCTCGTTTTGGGTGATTTATGGGTAGGTCCAACTGATTTGCCATACTGAGGTAAATTGTTGACACATTGGTGAGATTTTCTATCCCAACAAAACAAAAAACAAACAAAAAAGGCTTGAAATAATTTAGTTTATGTTTAATGACTATAGACTATACTAAAGATTCAGAATTAAATTGAGAAAAAATTAACTTTTCAGATGCAGTTATGTATTCATAACCTTACCAACATTAGTATTAGCAGGTATCCTCATATCAGGATATTTTGGCTTCATTTGTCTAAGGTAAAACGAAGTGGAAATGCAGTGGCCATCTTTGTTTAGGTCAGTGGTTGAATCTCCTTGATGAACACACCGTTAGAAGTTGTTTACGTGTATTTCTAAAAGTAAAAATCTGATTTCATCCAGGCCATCATTAATCAGGAATCAATAATCGCTTGCTCTAGACCTCCAGGATTTGTTCGGATGCTGAGGCCTTGCTGCAGGTGATCAGGTAGAGTCTGATCTTCTTCTTCCTTCAGTCCTGTCTTATCTCTGTGTTTGTTGATGGAGGCCCGGCTGCAGGACCCAGTGCACCTGTGGCCTCTCAGCCCTGCAGCCTGGTATTGGTCTTAAGACCCGTGGGAGGTGAGCAGTGGCCCGAGACGGTCCCACCCAGTCTTCGCGCTGCGGTGTGCTGATTCAGGTTTCAGCACATACCAGCAGTACAACAAAGAGGGCAGGATTTTGCGCCAATCCCCCGACCTGTTGACAATCATGTTTAGCTGTTTGGATTGTATTGTTTTTGAAAAGTCTATGTTTCTGAGACACAGTATTATTCAATAAGGTGAAAATATAACTTTCTCCCTCTTTGTTGGTGTAGGTCAGTAAACATAAACAAGATCTATTTTGGTTTGTGATTTCATATTTGTCCTCAGGGTGATGCCGAGTGGTCAAGCTAGGTATAAAATTACAAGGACAATTTTTGTTCACTCTATATTTGAGCTCATATTCATATTTTGATACATTAAGGACAGAACATCATCAGGAAAGACAGAAGTAATTTAATATTTAAAAAAAAAAAACAAGGGAGCCAAGAACAAGAGATCATGACTTAAAAACAGAGTTTAACTCAGGTGTTGGTTTTAATGTACTACGACACACATCATGATTGAAATAAGCAGGAAATGTCATGCCTGAGGATTTCCGTTTTCGAAAGAAAGAAGGGAAAAAAAATCCCAATAATCAATCATATCAAATTGCAGTACTTGTATAATTGCAGTGTAAATCAAATTTGGACAAAAACATATTATCCCGGTCCAATTGTGATGCTTTGCCCAACATGTGTACAGCCACTGGAATTAGCGTGCTACCTAACCAACTGTAGCCCATTTTTACTTATCATACCTGTGGCCCTCGGTGTGCAACAAGAGGGGAGGAGCTACTCTGAGGGCTTTTCAGTCATGTAGATATTATAAAAAATTAATCTAAACAACCTTCATCAGCATCTGTGGTCCACAACCGTACAACACCATCTGGATGGTGATACGCAACAAAAAACGTTTGATTGGGGGACGAAGTTTAATAATGACATAAAAATGTGACGATACTGAAACTTTATTACATTTGATATGTTCTATTTTTTATTCCGTTTATTCTCGTGTTTGTCGTGAAAAAATGCGGCCAACATGTTGAAGTGATTCTCTTCAGTTTTCGCCCTTTGCAGTAAAACTATTAATTTGCATGTGCGTGTTTGTTCAACACGCTGCTCACTCATGTCAACATGTTGTGAGAAACTGGCGCTCAGACAGTAGACAGATTTAGCCTCAGACCAAACCATGACAACAAAATTCTGCGTTGTTACCCTCCGACCAGCAGACGCTGTTGTAACAGGAATAGTTTAGGTCGTGCAGCTGCGCACCCTTTTGATAGGGTCTCGCTTGAGTGTTCCTGGATGGAGGCCTGTCCATGAGAAAGTATCTGACACATGTGTTGCAGAACAGCTGCTGGAGATGGGAGGTATCAGATCATGTTGATGTTCTGCATTCCAGGCTGAGAAATACCTGCAGACAGGTACCGACCACATGAAAGAATCCTCGTTATTCATGACAGTGTAATTAGAGCTCACCCCAGGGTGCGCACGCACACACACACACACACACACACACACACACACACACACACACACACACAGCAACTGTACAAAATATTTACAAGAAGAAACTTCAGTGCCAAAAGCTTGGTTGCTCCATGTGGTCTCAGCGTGTCATGCACCTCATACCTATCTGCCCTCACCAGCGCATACCCTCCCAGAATACCCGCCGCGTGCTGTAATGCGTGTTTTGGGTGTCTGTCTGTGACACTGCAGCGGCTCGACGGGATCACATGGATGTTTGTTTGACAACAGTAGCAGCAGAGTCTCATCGTCACCAACAGCCTCGATGCATTCCTGTATCACTTCTCTTCATTAAGGTGATGTCATCACTCTGATTCTGTGTTGCAGTGCTGCAACACATCCATCTTCATCCTTTTATAAAAACAATTTTCAGATGTTTTTATTCATGTTTTGGCCATTTATCATTTATTCATTCATTTTAATGAGTTTTAATTCCAGTTATGAGATTTTTGGATTTTTTGGTTTACGAGGAAAAACAACATACTGCTGTTAGCATGATTGCAGCTAGACTGTAAACATATTTAATTTT
The DNA here is from genome assembly GCA_001698575.1 of Mola mola. Classification (NCBI taxonomy): domain Eukaryota; kingdom Metazoa; phylum Chordata; class Actinopteri; order Tetraodontiformes; family Molidae; genus Mola; species Mola mola. Next base: position 12,050,408 of record KV751334.1, on the reverse strand, counting down.
TGTTGTTGTTGAGTCTTGATGATTATTTATAATTTTTAATAGATTACATGTCAGACACTCTTGAAACCACCCAGATGAACGTGTTTGAGTCCGTAATTTAGCTGTACTGAAGCTAATATCAGCTAGCTTGCTAATGACTGCTAATTTCTTTAAATTAACTAGCTATTTTAGCTTCTTAACAGCTTCCTGTGAGTCACACAGAAGCTGAGAACAACTGTAGTGTTGATAAAGTCTTCTCCCATTTATGAACTGCTTATGCTGAAGGATGTGTTTGAATAAAGCTGCTGGATTAATAATGTGTGCCAGCTCACGAAGGAAGAGGAAGACTCCTCCCTCTTGTGATTCCCCCATTCAGGTCTGTCCTGTAGCCACGTCTGTTCACACCTCAGACACAAGTCTCCATCCTGTCCTCCTGCAGGAGGAGGAAGACGACGACGAAATGATGATACTGAAGTCAACAAACCAGCAGTGGCTTCACAAATTTCAGATGGACATTTTTGACAACTTTCAGCTTCTAGAAGGGATAAAAGTTTTCAAAAACAACAGCTGAATTCATAAAGTCAACAAGGATTTAATGCTGTTTGTTTTTGTGTTGGGATCCAATGTTGCATAACATGTTGTTTTGTTGTTGCATAAAAAGAACAGTGTCTGTTATTTTTGTAATTGTAAAGATAGTTTTCAAAGTTATTGCTGTCATTCTTTTATTTTTACATTGATTATGTTACATTCTTTTGCTGATACGTACGTTCACATTAATGTTATGTTGTTGCCTTGTTACTGTTGCGCAGTGTTGTCCTGTTGTTGTGTGACATAATGGTTGCTGTGAGGCTTTTGTTGTTCCAATGAACAATACGGAGAGTGATGTCACACTAATGAAAGAGATTTTAAATCAAACCTGACATGACCATTTGTTTTGCATTTAAAGGCTGAAACGTGTTTAGCTGTTTGTGGATACAGTGAAGTCTCACTCTGACTCTATCTCACATTTGTTGAAGCTGCTTCTAGTCGTCTCTGCTGCTGCTTTTGCTCTGAAATGTTATTAAAATGAGAAAACTTGCAGGTTTTGGAGTGCCTGCTGCAGGATTTGGAAGAGGTTTTTATGTCACTGACTTCAGAATGAAAGTCAGAGTCTCCACTTCGGTGTGTGAAAGTCTGATTTTTATTTACTCCCTTGGTTCTCTTCAGACCATTAACTGACTCCAGAGAGGGTGGATTTTCTCCTGAACATCTTCCAGTCGACTGTAAAATCTGACAGAGGAGACCTCACTTATTTTATTCCTCACATTCTGGAGCCTCGAGCTGCTTCACAAACGGTCGGCATGTTTCACGGTGTGCGACGAGGAGAGTATGTATCTCTCAGAAAATACCTCCGCAGCGATTGAGCACAGCTTAAAATAACTGAGGAAGCCACAATTAATTTTTCCACATCACTACTGAAGAAAACTTTCCAAGAATTATGTAATTTCGTGTGAAGGCCACAGACCAAGCTCGACACACCGCCCCCTGATGGAGGAAGGACCACAGAGCGGGGGGAGCTTTTGTGAAACGTCTTTAAATCATCCTGAGGCTCATCTCACTGCAGCTGAACTTGAGAAGCTCCCATCAACAGAATTAGCACTTAAATGTAAACTTCACAGGAAGACAGATGTGAGACAACAAACGCGTCGTCAAGCTTAACATGACATTTCAAACAAAATGTTTAATACAAAATATGAGAATGAGAGACGCTGAGCTGCATTGTCAACGTCCTGCTGATTGTTTCCTCCATGAACTGATCAATTCCCACCTGTATCTGGATAAATTCCAGCAGGGTGACCTAAAATAGGTAGCAGTGAGATGATTGGCTGACCATGAAGGCGTTATCAGTATGCGGTCAAGTTTTTCAGACTTTTAGTTGGTTTCGTGATTTCTTTATGTTAACATCACTCCATTTGTTCTGGTTTGTCGGTGAACTTTGACTCAGGTGGACCGCAAGCGGGGTCACAGACGTGTCGCAGAGGCCATCATCTAAAGAGTAAGTGAAAGCCACACAGCTTATGACAGAAAGCTCATCAATGCAACCCACCAATCACAGGTGAGAATGCCGATCAGCAACATCACAAGCAGGTGACACCTTGATCAACTCCAGAACCAGTCAGAAACCAGAACCATACAGCAAATGCACAACAGAGTACTATACAAATATATACAAATACACAAGGAAACGTGTTGATGAAGGCCGTGAAACGACACTGACACACCTCTGATTCGATCCGAGGTGATGACACGTTCAGATGGTGATGGTGAAAGTTAAATGACATCCGTGAACTACAGCAGGTTACAGCTACATCCAGCTGATACGTCAGTATTTCCATTTTCTGCTCTTTCATACTTCTACTCTTCTACTCTTCTACTAGTGTCCCATCTGCTAACATGGACAGGAAGGGGCTTATCTGCCATCATCCACATGTTTTGGTTTCACTTAGGGGAGTGCTCATGTCAGCCATCTTTACATACAGTCCACGGACAAGATTATGGCACCACATCAGCATCATCCCCCTTCTCAGCGGTGATGGCTCCTTCACTGATGCTAGCTACCTCTTGTCTCGTAACATGCAATGACAGCTTTCAGGCTGTTGTTTACCTCTTCGACCGGCCTGGGAGCAGTTATCTAAACCGACGATCAAATGTCAATCATCATTATTTAGTGAGAAGTGGCAGACGTTAGCTCCTCTGTGACACATGTTGGTTAGCCGTGGCTGAACATTGTTGTTTGATTTGCAATAGCTCTTCAGCATGTTTAGAAATAAAAAAAATTCTAATTGTAAATCGTTTCACATGATCTTCTGGATGAGGGATGGAAAATTCACTCCAGCAGTAGCTTGTTACTTTAGATATCTAGTTTAGTTTTGACATTTTGATGTTGCCAACAAAGAAAAGTAAAAAAAAGACTCAACTAACTGCACTTTACTGAAACGACAATAAATAAAATGATTATTTTTGTTGTGTTAAATGTGCGTCTGAATTTAAAATTTGGCATCATAATATTAGAAAATATAAGGATAAACGTGGTTATTGCAAGTCATCTTGGGCCCCCCTCACAGCTGGAACCCCCCCCCCCTTAGGGCCAGCCCAGCATTTATCTGAAAGCTTTTCTTAAGTTAAGTTTAGTCAAGATTTTTTTTTTTTTTCACAGTTTGGTTCTACGTTAATACTTCTTGATGATCCAGTGTGTCACAACTTGAAGTTAATTCTTTCTTAAGTAATTGCTGCTCAACTCCTGTGTTGGTTCTGTTGTTGCTGTGATTTTTAGGTTGTTTCTCCTTGTGTTCTGGGTTCAGGTTTATTATGAATGAAATCCTGACGGTGCAGAGGGACTGCAGGTCTGTGTTCAGTGAAATTCACCTAGTTCTTGGAGGCCCCTGCGCTGGATACAATAACGTCTCTGTTGTGAAGGCTAATTATTTGGAAAACGGAAGGCGACCACGCCTCGGCCTCCTCTGACAGCTCCATTAAATTTGACGTGAGTGTGCAGAGCATAGGCCCAACGATCACGGTGAGAGTTCGTTCTGACGTGATGCTCCCGCATGAAGGCATCAAGGTGACACTCTGCTGCTGGTCGATTCCGATCGTCCTGCAGAAAAGCGACGTTCTGACTCTTGGACAAAACTCATGACATAACTGCTAAATGAAGCAAATGGCTGAGGGAAATTGAGATTTATTTCAACTGTGTGTTTTGGACCACAGGGTTAGTTTCTAAACATGACGGGTGCATGTTGGTCAGAAAGAGGTGAACAGCAGGCTTTTGTGGCCGGCCACGGGGCTAAGTGTGTTTAGACTTGTGGTTTTCAAAAGAGAAGAGCAGCTTCAATGAGACGATGAAACCAATGAAACAACGTGAGCAGAGCTGCTGCACAGCACAGCAGTCTGGTTAGTGGTACGTTCCTTCCTCACTCTTCCTGTTCATTACAAAGGGTATGCCCTTTTGACTCCTCTACATTTTATTTATCTTGCACTAAAGCAAAATCTATTACAAATATAAATAAAGATGTTCCTGGGGGCCTGAGTGAGTGCACCTTCATCTGTATCTGAACACATAGTGAGCACTTAAATTAACACTGTTTCCAGAATGCTATTTACAGAACAGCCTCTGAATTGAGCTTTAGATAAAAGTGTCTGGTCACCAGAATAAAGCCAGTAAACGAGATGAGCTGAGGCCAGTTTGACAGCTGTGTATCCAGTGCTGAGGCGGTTTATGGTGATACCTGATGGCCAGATAACTGCTAGCTTGGTTAGCCACGCAGGGGTCTGATTAGCAACAAAAAACAATTATTGGTACTAGATTTCCTGTGGTCAAATTGGCCTCTGCCTACTGGGAGCTCCCAGTCGGGCAGAGTCAGTTCGCTGGCTCTGTAGCTGCATGACGGGGGGGTGGGTAAACACACATTCAGTGCTTGTAGACTTGTCAGGGCCGCTGTGAATAACATGAAACATTTTTCAAATTTGCAATTTAAAATCCAGATGATTACTTTGCTATAATCTTAGCCTAATCCAATACCCCGCGAGGAAGACGTAGGCTGACATTTCTTGCTTGTGAAGTTAGCATTAGCTAGCATGCTAAATATCTGAAGCTCACCTCCAGACAACCAGAATGACTTATTGTTTGTGAAGTGTGTTTTGACCATGGGGGTCACCGTACTGATGGCACAGGCACACCTTTTTTCCACATCATGTGTAAATACAAAGAAGTTAATATATGGGTGGTGTGTCCCTTTAAATTGTTGTTTTCTTCTCTTTCTGTTTGTTCTGCTGCTGTCTCTAAGCTAACAAACAAACTGAAGCCACATCATCCTTATTCAGACGATAACGTGTAACACAGTGATGATGATGATGATGATGATGATGATGATCATGATGTGCATGGAGATAAAT
>KV751334.1:12008814-12045450 GCA_001698575.1 Mola mola | reverse complement strand
GCGCTGACTGCAGATGTGGCGTGCTGTGATTGCTCCGGCAGAGGTTGGCCGCTCGGCTCATCATCTGCTGATAATGGGCCGGTATCTGGTCCAGCAATGACCACATGTCGTTTGCCTGTAAAATGAAACCCTGCTGAAAGGGAGCTGAAGTTGTACGGACAACAGCTGACTAGATAAAATGATGAGGAGGAAGTTTCTGTCCTCCACATGTCAGAAGCAGCTGATGGATGTTAAAAAGTTCACGTGGCTCTGGTTTGTGGTTTTCATTAATCCCTCCGACACATTTTGATGGTGTGGTGATAAATCACACTGAAGCTGTGAGAAGACATAATCTACTAAAGAACTGCAAGTGAGGCTCTTTTATTGAATAAAAAACGATTTCTCTTTCTTTAAATTACATACCTCATGGCCTTAAAATCTTTTAGATGCAGTTCGGGGCATTGTATGTACTATGCCATCATCGTATCAGTGCCTGGCTGTCTGTAAGAGGGCTTATTAGAAGGCAACGCTCAACTTTGCCCCAGAAATTAATTTTACATTACTAAATTAAATTTCAACTGTTATAAAAAATCTTTAAAGTCATTCAGTTCTTCACTTGTGCAAGTATTTATACATTAAAATAAAAAAATTGTGATGAGTGATTATAGCGCTTGGAAGCAATCACTGGCTATTTTTAGAACATCCACTGCAGGCGCCGTGTTGGCGAGGCATGAGCCACACTTTTGGCTACACTTTTGGGATCTATTAACGCTACTTTAGGCCCACCCTGTCTCTGCTTACCACTCCGCCCCCCAACCCTTGTTCTCTCCTCATTGTCTTCTCCATCAGTGAGTTCTTTTCTTTCCCACAGTTATTCCATTTGTGCCACTGTTACCAGTGAATAGTGACCAGGTGAGACGACGCCTCTTCCTGTTCTGGTTCCACTTCCTTTGTGTGGGGGGTTTCAGAATGAGTATCAGAGTCAGAGTTAACCAATCTGACGATGATGTCAAGAACCGCTGATAAGTGATGATGAATCACATGAATTCAAATTTCCTTAGTATCATTTCACATTCATAGCGAACTTAGATGGACAGCTGAGCTCTGCTCGAGATTGGGCGGGAACTCAATAACACAGCTCCCTGTCACTACTGCGCAGAACAAATGATGTCACAAACAGTGCAAGACAGTAGTGCTGATAGCAGGATGTACAGTGGGAGGAAGCACTGACACATTGTCCATCTTCAGTGAGTGCAACGCAAAGAGAAACTGCTCACCTGCGACGAACATGGATAAATTACATCAGAAACCGTCTTAACTAATGAGCTTGCAGTTCAAAGTTTTGCATCAACGGTTTTTGTAATGATGCAGTCTCTCAAGTGGCCACCGGGCAAAAAGGAACACAAATGGCTGAATCGTGCCGGGATGAGGGACACATATGGGAAATGTATCTTTCTTCTCTGAATCCTGACTTTTAGGGTGAAAAGACACAAAGATTTTTCTTCAGAATTCTGAGTTTAAATTCAGAAATCAAATAAAATTTCCATGTTCTCCTAACTCCAATATTTTTGTGTCTGTCATCTTTTTTCACAGATTCGTATCGGGGTCCGAGTGTTAATGAAACTGCAGCTCATTAAAAATCCCTCTGTGTAAAGTTACTGTACAGATGTGAGTACTATTTGCTCTAAAACCTGCAGTGACACTATTTTTAAATCCTGATGTGGATCAACCTGTGAGGAGTGACGGATGTTCCACTGAAGCTGAAGGACCTTTTCATAAGTTGATCCTGCGAGGCATCGCTTAAACAAACAGGTGTGTGAGGTGAAGACACACTTGCTCAAACAGGAAACACTGGGAGGCAGCGACCCTTCAACTCCCAGCAGGTCACACGGCCTAAAAATAGAACCACTATGGCGTGTGAATGTGTGTGTCGCTCAGGTGTTTAATGATGCGAGGCAGGAACACCAACGGCGTCTGACCAGGGACAAAAACATTTTTAAAAAATGCGAAAAATGCCCATAATGCACTGAGACAGAAGAGATTTTATTATTGTCTCAGAGGAACTCTTTTTCAGCTGCAGAAAGGAATCATTGTGTGTGAGCTTCAGATGCATTTTTGTGTCTTTTAACCACAACCACCAAGTTTTTCTCAGCTGATTTTAGTTGTGAATGTTTCAGTGGGAGAAGTGTGATGTAAACATTGTTTTAAGTTAACAACAACTAACAAAGTTAACAACTTTATTAATCAAACCCAACCAAGCAAAGTTGATGTGTAATGACAGAAAAACGGTGAGTTTAGGTCATGTGAATAAGACAGCAAAGGTCACCTGATCTCATCCTCCTCTGCATGTCTGAAAGACATAAAATGCTGATGTTGTTAATTAAAAATGTATGAAACGACACAAACAGTTCACCCTTAACATGCATCTCAGGTCACGATCAGGTCTCACTTTCTCTTCTGTATGCAAAAGCATCACCAGGAGGAACAGACACATTGTTTTCACATCCAGAAAAAAAACAAACCTCATCTTACAAAGAGACCCGATTCAATAAGAAGTATTTAGCTGTAATGTAACAACTCTTAAAACTGAGTGATTTTTTTTATTGGAGAAGCAGCAGGTGTTGATTACCGATTACAGCATTTGGAAAATTTGACGTTTGCCGTCAATAACATGTATCATCGTTCAACTGAGCCAGACCGTGCGCACAAACACCTGCTGCTTACCTGAGCAGGTTAAGGAGCCTGAACACATTGTTTAGCCTGAGTCCGCTTTTCGATGTGATCTTAGCTGCCGGACCTGGAATGCATCGTCTGAGTCAGCGTGGTCCACGTGTGGTCCGACGATGCAGGATGGTCAATAACAACTTCCTCTATTATTTGAATATGTTCTTTTTACGCTACCATCCAGCAGAATCATATGAGTTGATATTCTGGATGATTTTGCAGGTACTGTTACTGCACAGTACGCTCAAAGGGACATATTTTAAATGCAGGACTCTTAATAAATCATGATTTTTGGGTAGTCAGGATTAAGCAGACCGAGCTGTGGCTCACTTCTCTGGAAACAGTAGGTGAGACTTTTCCATCCTCAGCTGGTCAAAGTGGATGTAAATAAAATGAATGCCAGACTGCATAACATAATTTTGCGAGCAGAGAGCATCTGTGTAATATAAAGAAGTGTTTCAGTCTTCTCTCTACCTGCTGCAGGCTTGTGTTCCCGCCAGAGGTGACAAACAGAACCTGCTTTTTGTTTGTTTAATATCAGATTGCAGGTCCGTCGCTGTGCTTTCGTGTTGCGTTCAGGACTCTCAACATGTCACTCAGAGACAGAAGGCCAACGGTTCCCAAAAGCAATTGTTGGTGATGCTGTTCGGACACAATGTAAAGGTTATTATGTCATCGCACAGGGTCACTTTGTGCTCCTTTGTAAAGCCCACAAGGTGACGAATCGCAGACGTGACGTTTAATCAGGGAAAGTAGTAATACCTCACAAAAAATACTCCGCTCCTAGTAAGAGTACTACATGCAATACTTTACCGAAGTAAAAGTATCATTAGTGAGCTAAGTATATTCACTTACGCTTTGCTTAAATGTTCTAAAAACTTTAGGAGACTTTGCACATTAGCTGCTCTTTGTGAAGTTATAGAGGGGCAGGAAATTACATCACAGCCCCTCTCTGTTATGTAATCTGAACTTGTGTGGCCTCTGTTTTGGCAGCCGGTCGGTAAGCTCATGCTACTGAGGACGGAGCCCCAAAATGCCGCAACACCACACTTAACTATTTTACACACAATTTTCTGCTTTGAGTCCACTCTCATTTTGATAATCATGTTAGCACCATGTTTTTCAAAATGAAGTCTGGATTCATGGTACAAAGAATGTGTGTCAGCCACTGTAGAACCAAAACAGGAAGAGGCACCGCTCTCCCCGGTCACTATCTCCAGGTAAGAGAAGAACAAATGGAACAACTGTGAAAAAGAAAAAGAACCCACTGATGGACAGGATGAAGATGGTGAGAGACAGAAAGAGAACGGACGGGCATTCGCTCGATGGAAAGAGCTCTGCTGTTGTGTCTGTCAGCATGTGTTTCCTCTTACCAACGAGACTTGAGAGGCTCAAACTGACGTTGTTTCCAGCGGCTCAGTCAAGCTCCCGTGTTGTGTCTGTGACCACCATAATAAAACCAGTTAGAGACCAGAGGGTGAGGAAAGCTACCAGTTTTCCCTTTAATGGTAAATGTTTGTGATAACACTTCACATGGGTATCACTTTGAATCTTGCCTTTAAGTGGGTGGAGGGATTCGCATTTGGGCTCCATTTTTAAACAAGGAAGAGCAGGTGTGGCGGCCATCTTTATTTTGGGTGAAATGTTAGAGCCACAACACATTAGAAGATCTAATGTGGCCGAAAACTGACCACATATTTTTGGGCCAAACCCTGACAAGGCACTCATCACAAGCGGTGCATGACAGAAAACTGATAAGTTTTACATTACAATTACTGTAATTGGGATGAGAATATTTGGGTTTTTTTAAACTTAAATAACTGTACAGATTCAGGTATTAATATAAAATATTATCAACCAATAAAATTATTCATTATATATACCCATTATGTAAAGTAAATAACTTTATCGTGTTATATTATTGTATATAGTATTAAAATGTACAATAATCAATCACATGTATTAATTACAATTCAGTAACAGTATTTTCCTCCTGTATTTCCACATGGTGGTTTATTGCTTAAGAAAAATCTTCTACTGCTGTGTGTGTGTGTGTGTGTGTGTGTGTGTGTGTGTGTGTGTGTGTGTGTGTTTTTCTTCTGGGTGGTATAATAAACAGTGACACACCTTTCTGTGTGTCTGAGAGCTTTGAAGAGTCTGTTTTTGACCTTAAATAGACCTCCGTCTGAACCAGACCTCCACCCACGCCACTGTCTGGATGGACGGGCCTGGCAGTGCCCAGACCTGCACCATGGATCCACATTTAGATTTACAATCGCTGGCCTTTGTTTGGACCCTCACTTCCTCATGTCTCTTTTCCAAATAAATGGAAATCAGCCTAGGATGCCCGAGATCAACTGGAAAATTCTTCAGACAGAAGACGTTTGGAGCTTTTTATTTGTTGGCATTTAACAGATGTGAGAGAGATGGAGAATCACTGCGGAGGAGTCCATTAACCACAGAGAATAAATACTCCATTATGAGCATAAATACTGCATTCTATTAGTACAAGTATGTGCAGGTAAATGTACTCATGTAACCTCAGAAATGACAGTGAAGAATTTGCTGTCAGATGGAAAACACATCGCCGGTTTTAAATGTTTCAAGAGAGAAAAGGAATGATTTTATACTTAAGGTCAAGAAAGGAATGAAGGAAAGAAGGAAGGAAAGAATGTGCTCTCCTTTGAGAAAAAGGTCAGGAATGGAAACAGAGAAATCTATGAATTTGTATATTGCGGTTTCATGATGGTGCCCACTAATGTTACTTTATTTCCACAGGACATTAAGTCGTCTGTATAGATAGTGCTCTTTTTCAGGGCAACCAATCAGATCTCACTTAACATATGGAGCTAAAGCAGACAAAACAAAATTTGGCATTGAAAACCAAAAATGAATATAATGAATAATGAAAAATATCTGTCTGTACCTTGCACTTCCGACTGACTTCGAACTTGACAGGAGTGTTGCTGTCAACCTGAGGATGAGCATGTGTGTTTTTGCTGCAGTTTCGACAATGTCAGTGGTCAATTTTACGTTGGGTGCTTCTTCTGCCCTTCTGAGCAGAAACACAGGAAGTACCGCAGTGCCTTTGGAACCCACATTATGGTCAAAGATGGGACTGCAGTAGAACTTTATTTCAGTACCCGTAAGACTTTTTCTAATAGTAAGTGTTTCAGTGCCAACGATTCCTTTTTTTATGTTTATGTTTATGTTGGGTTTTCAATACCAAATTGATTTCAATAGCAAAATTCATTGTTTCATGGGCAATTGTTCTGTATCTGCTGTAGCTGAGTTTGGGACAGCATCAATAAGGAGAAAGACAAACTAAACATGAACTCCGGCCTCATTTTTCCGCTTTTCCATTCCCTGCTGTATAAAACTGAGGCCTATAAACCAAAAAAGCTTCCAGACATTCTCCGATACAAACAAGAGATTCCAGAGACCTGCAGTGGTGGAAAGGTGGACAGCGTTTCTCATTCTTCTCCAGTATGAACAGATGAGTATGAACATTTGGATAAGTCAAATTTAAAATCATCTGAAATTAAATTAATGTCAGGCCAAGTGACGCGCAGCTTTTATTTCCTACTGAAACCATCCAATAGGAAAGCTGTCAACACAAAATATGACCGTACCCCACAGGATTTTTAATTCTGTATGAATATAATTTAGCATTCAATGGAACATATACTGAGCAAAAAAAAAGGACCAGATAGTTATTTCTATATCTAAAGGTGCTGAACAATCCACACAAATTAAAAAAGATCAAACCTAAATCCTGAAAAATGTTGAACCACTACATATTGCAGTTAGCTAGCATCTATCACAGTTAACCAAAACCTACCACAACTCGCTAATGTCTGTAACAGTTAAGTAACATAGGCCACTACTAGTTAACATTGTTCACAGTTAACCAAGATCTGCCACAGCTCGCTAACGTTTGCGACAGTTAACTTTGGATTCCTCGGATGGCACTTATGGTTTTTGAAATGAATCAATGTCCTTCGTTTGTTCAGAAATGGGCCTGACGTTGTAAAAGGTTAAGAACCCCGATACAGGGGTGTAACGCGTATGGTATGCCATGATTTTCATGGCATAAAATGAATTTCATAAAACGGCAAATATTCTCAACTTTCCAGCTAGAGTCGTGGAAATCGTGCCCTTTTTTTTTCCATCACTTACATTTGATCACCTGGCGCCCCACAGCGTCACCACACTCATTTACTGTAGTCCTGCTTTTCCAACCATTTTTGAAGTGACATAATGCAGATCGACTAATGTTAATATGCTGTTTGGACCCCGGCTCAGGGGAGCAACATAAAGGAGTCAAACACAAACTGGGATTAACAAAAGATACTTTATTTTAGACAAAATGCTGCTGGTCCTGGCTGCATCATGAGAGAGAGAGTTGGTGTCAGAGGTCAAGGGGGAAATGATGGCCGGAGGAGCCTCCAATTCACCTGCAAAACAAGAACAGAACCCATCTGGCATAATATATATTACTTAATCAGATATGTTGGGTATAGTACCAAGCAAGTTCAACAGAGTCGGTCTTTCTTTGTGAGAGCTGGCATGACAAACCCCGAAGTTCTAGTTAGAGATGATCAGTATCTGTTTATCAGCTGTCTTTGTTAACTCAGGCTTTCTGCTTCAGATTCTGTGCATGTTCACATAAAAAAGGGCATTTTGTGCATCATTTGATTCTTTTTCTGCACAAAATTAACTGACCATGTGCTGCCTTCTTCATTAATCATGAATAAGTTGTTACAATGGAGAGCTGTGAAGCTTATTAATAAAATGCATTATGGCAAAAACAAAGATGGCTGCTGCACGTGAAGCAGAAGAGAACAGCACCAGAAAGTTGCTTATCATGAAAATGTATCATGTCTGTTTGTATTTCACCACTAAATTCACCCTCATATCTGTGATTTTATTTCTGATGTGATGACCGCACGTTGTAACAAACTTTAAACTGACTAAACAGGAAACTGTTTCACGGCCACTTCCTGTGTTGTTAATGAGGTTGACTCAGTTTATAAGTTAACGTAAAATCTCGTCTGCTCCAGAAAGCCATTCTAAAATCTACATTTTTGAGGTAAGAAGGACTTTTTTGGCTACATCATCACTGAAATTCTTCTGATAGATTCATATCGACAAGCTCAGTCACGCAGTTTACTCACTCAGTGACGTCATCAGGTGACCTCGACTCCTTCTACTGTCCACTCGTTTATTGAAAGGCGCCACACCAAGCAGCAGATGACACTCATTTGTTCAGTTTGACAGTGTTTGTCTGTTTGATTGGGGGCATGGCTGTTGGTACAACAGGAAGCTGGTATCTTTTCATTTGCAGGATGAGAGAAAAGTGAATGTGGAGAAGCTGCAAACTAGCTGTCACTGCCCAAATGGTGAAAGAGAACGTCTGTTCTCACGGCTGTCTTCACACGATGATGTTATGCAACGATGGTGGAGGGCGAGTGAGTGTTGGCGTTCCTCAGGAAAAAAAAAACAAAGCAACTTTCAGGTAAGGTAAACAGGCTAGCAGGAAAGCATTCTAAAAGATGGGAGTCAGATAACACTCCACCTGCCTGAGCGCAGATCTGCTGAGGGAAGATAGCAAAGCTCTTCAGTAATAAGCGTTTGGTTTTCTGATTTTCCCACAGCTTTTCAAGAGACCTCATCACCGCTGCGATGGGAGCTTCAGCAAGAGCCCAGGACAGAAGCTTATTGTCTGCTTTAACACAAAGCACACTTTTGGCCTCAGCACAGATGAACATCTCTGAAATCCCGGCTCGGTCGTAAGGCCATGTTTGATGAGCCGGCCCATCGATTGGACTGCTCGCCGCTGATGACAGACAGTGTTTGGGTCCGAGCCACACCGGAGCCACTTGAAGCTGTGCTTCTGTTGGCTGTTGAGCGAAAAATGAAACTTTCTGAGACCTAAAGTCAGTCACGTTTAGTTCTGAAGCTGAGCTCTAAACTCAGACGACGGCCTCTGATTCAGGATAAAAACACGAGGGAGAACATTCAGAAAGAACTGGCGAAGGTTCTCTCTTCTAGGATGGAAACATAAAAGATGTTGTGCATACAACACATCAGCATAAAGTTGTCTGCTGCCACCCCAGTTGCCAAATGTCCAAAATAATGTGGATACAATCGCTCCCATCCTCTGCTGCTGATGATGCTGATGTCATTTCCGTACACCTGAACATCCAATCATAAGCAGAGCTCAGCTGTCAATCATGAGGCACCACCCCGTTTTTATAGCCTCAAATGTATCATTAAAACCAAAATGAGAAAAATTAACATTGAAACATAAATCAGTGTGATAAGGACTACCTAACATAGCAGAGTTGATATACTTGTATACTGCAGCCAGCCACTAGGGGGCCATCCTGATGCTTTGGCTTCACTTATTTGGAGCTCTCTCTCGGCCATCTTTATATATCGTCACTGGTACAGAGGCTGGAGATGCTAAGCTAATGCCATGGCTAATCAAGTCCCTTATTACTACTGTGTGTTGTCTACTTAGCCAACCTACCCTCACTGCGGTCAAAACACCAGTTTGAATATTGAAGAACACCTCCAGAGTCTTGTGGTTTCCAACAATCCCATACGACACAACAGGAAGAAACTCCTGCTTGTCCAACCAACAAAGTGACGCTAACGCCACAGGCCTGAAGAGCTCTGTGGTTTCATGATGTCAGTATCATCAGACAAGTGTCAAACTCTAGCTAGCACAGCAGCCGACATTGTTTTGGAAAGTAAGAGTGAAAAGTATGGAGAGGGACATCTTTAAGAGTAATTTCACCCCCAAATCCAACCACATATCCCTCCTCCTCCCGTGGTTCTGTTCCTCATCACATTTGGTGTAAGCTGCTCAGTTTTGGAGATATCAGCTGTAGAGTTGTTTGCCTTCCCTCCTACAACTCATGATCCGTTTATTGGAGGTAAACCACAGAGCTTGCTGTGAGCAGTTTCATGGAGGGTCTATTTTCTTTACATATCACTACGCAGTTGGAAGCAAACGTGCACCACAGCAAACATAGCAGCAGCTTTTTAGTTTAAACAGAAAATCATGACACGTTTGAGTCAGTTCACGCTTGTTGGGACATGCACACGCCTCTTGCTCTGCAGTGTGATACAAAAAGCAAGAAAATGCTTTCAATTCCGGGTTGGAGTGTGCAAGTTGAGCAATGTAGCAGGGAAATGATTACTGGTTACAGGCCTGCAGGTTATCGTCTGCGGATTCAGTCACAGAGTTCTCATCCTGTGAGTAGGAAGGGCGACTTTCCCACCATCCGTCCATCCTGACTGCAGCTGTGGAGGTGAGCAGAGTGGAGCGATCCATGTTCTAACACTCGCTTTGCTTATCTGTGATGGTTCTCCGCCCTGCTCTGATACATAAGATCAATACGGGAACGCCCAGTGGGTAAACATTCCCGCGGTCCACAGCACGGCCCCGCCGCTCTGTTCTGACCCCTGCACCGTGAAGGTGAGTCTGTGGTGTTTGGCAGCGCAGACGGAAATCAAACCCTGCCATTTATTAGTTCTCGGAGCCCGTGTTATTGTAAGGATCAGAGATGAAGAACAGCTCAGGATTAATGCGTTGAGAAGACAAACAATTGGCTGGCCGCAGATGATGTAAATGCACCAGCAAGTATTATTTCCACCGCTTCAAAGGCTGCAGCTGCTGCCGTTCACACACCTCCTGTCTCGCTGTTTTTATTATATTTTATTACTGTCTTAATATCACTGTTTGAGGTCATATATCAGGTCTACTTTTAATCTCATGTTTCCAGATTTATTCAGACATACATGATTCCAGCTCGTGATATCTAAAGCTAAAGCTGAAGTGGGAAAAAAGCACCACAACTTCACTTTTGTTACCAAGAGTTAATGTTCAGTTTTCGTTAGCTTGGACTTAGCCACTAGATCCAGTTATGTTAATTCTGAAGAGCACTTCGCTTAATAAAATCTTTACATTTGGCAAGTCGAAACAGGAAAAATTACTTCAGCTCTTTTTAAAATATGATCAAATTGGTTGATGAATGGACTTAATGTTTCTTATGGAAAGTGATGTTTCATTTAGAAGAAAACATCAGATTCTGTAAACTCCTCATATCAGCCATTTTCTGTTCAGTCCATGCTGATGGAGAATTAGCAAAACATCTCAAGACGCTGGACACTAAACAACAGCTCGACCATTAACCGCACACTAAAATCTTAACCACAACAGCCAAGCTGAGAACGTTGGCACGACCTTGAACACGTTCATGCAATGCTAATCAAGATGTTCCACAAGCTTCAATTTAGTGGAAGTTAGACATTGAGTGAGGTTTTATTTTTAGGTGAACTCTTCTCAGCGCTTGCAGGAAAACATTACAGTCACTCTGAAGCAGCCTGATGTGTGAAACCGCCACGCCAGGAGACTCTGATGGTATGTAATGGCCTACAAACCCAGTCTAAATAAACTCAAGTTACCCACAATGCCGCTGCAGCGCCTTCCTCTCTCACACTTTTTCATTTTGTGATTCACAAGAATGTTCTTTTCCATCCACCTGAGTATTCCCCAGAGGAACGCCGTGGAGCATTTGGTGCTGGAGCGGTCACATCTGCTTCAAAGATGAGACTTTAAGGAGCACAGAGTTCCTTCAGATGCCTCCTCAGCCGCTGTGGAGGAGCAGACTGACCTGAGGACATCAGTCGTGCAGCAGCAACACTGCCGGCACTGTTTGATCACGCTAAGCTAACTGAAGCTAATCAGCATGAGTGACATCCTGACATGCACACAGGGTAACAGTCATCGTAGTTTCCATCAGTAGACATTCTTCTTCTCTGCTGTCTTCAAACACCTCACGGCCTGTGTGGTCCGTCTCCGAGGGCGACGTCATGTTCGAAGTCAGATTGAGTCATCGTGATCGACTGAAACAACCCGAGCGCCTCACGCATATAAAAAGCCAGCAACGATCATTGAGCTAAAAATAACGTGCAGCTGAAAGATGACATTTTGGCAGCTTTTGTCAGTATTTGGCAGGAAAAACAAACAAAAAATAACAACACAAAACAGACTTCGGTAAACTTTGTGTTCATTTACTCGTTATTGACTCTTAAAATGAGAGAGATTTATTTTATGTTAGGAACAGTTACCATGATGACATTATCATTGATACTGGTCACTAACCAAACACAATTTATTGATGTTTTTTCCCAAATTGGAAAGGTAACATGAACACAAACATGTTTGCTGTTCAATTTTATAAACAACCTTCAATAAACTTTTGCTCAACCTTGTCGTAACAGATTGAGACTCAAACTAACAGGACCCATGTGATGACATCACAATATCAAGCTAAGGCTAAAGCTAACAGGCCTCACTTGAGGACATGATGCTAACAATCTGGGGCTGAAGCTAAAGTCATTAAAATAAAATAATAATAAAAAGCAGTATATCTTCACATTTGTCACTCAGAGTTAGTGACTAAATTTGGATAGCTTAGGGTTAACAACTAGATCCACTTATGTTAATTGCAACTTTAAGGCGAGGTTATTTTAGTACATTTTCCAAGTTGGAACAGGAAAAATGACTTCAACTATGATTAAAAATTAAATCATGGATTAAATAATAGAATGATGGTTTAATTTAGAAAAAAAAATGATTTTATATGATATTCATATGTTTGTATGTAAAGATGTTCATTAGTAAAGTCAGCTGTCTGATAAACGTAGTGGTAGAAAGTACAATAAATAAAGTGAAAGTGTAATAATTCCCTTAATGGAGGGAGATATTTGATACAAGTACCTCAGTTGTATACTGAGGTACGGTATTTGGATAAGTTACATTCCATGCGCGGAGGCCTTTGTCCCCTCTCTGAGCTGCTGCTGTCGTGCTGATGATGTGTGGCCTCATCTGAAGGCTAAAGCAAGGAGTCGTGTGGAAAAATGAAGTAAGATGCTGGAGGCGAGTGAGGTATGAATACACTTTTGAGGGCTTCTCATAATGGCCGCAGTGATTCAGAGCTAAATTAAGCTCAGGGAAGCCAGCTCCAGCTTCAGGGCGGGGCTTGTATCCTCATAAGTGATATTATTTAGTCGGTGATGTCAGTAAATTGGCGAGTCGCTGGTGGCCTCGCCGTTCCAAACTGACACAGGAGAACAGTAAACACATTGATGTGTGCAGCGTCACTGAGCCAAGAACTGCATTCACAATCTATGAATCACATCCCCAAACATCAGACATTCATGTTTCAGCTGCTTCAGCCACATCCGTGTGTGCGTGACCTTCATGTTAAACCGTGGAAGTTTGACTAATCAATCTGTGATGCAGGAAAATCCCATTTTAGCAGCTAAGTTTATTCTTTTCAATTTTTTAAAAACTAATAAGAATTTATGTACTGTATGTTGTAACTTTAACCTTAAATTACAACCTTAGTTCAGCCCCGCCCACTCCCAGAATAAGCCCCACCCGATTACTGTATAACTCTATCCCTTTGGAGTGGGAAAATGAACATAGACAGTCTCTAGCTGATTTATTGGTCAGGCTAAAGCTGGAGGTCCCTAAAAATACGGGCAATAATAGTTATTGATAAGTTTTTTTGGACATTTTATTTTTGATAACATTTGCTATGATTTTTTGAGGGGGCGGCACGGTTGCTTATTTAAATTTATAGTTGTATATGAGTATAAAGAAAAGTCTTGGCCCTTCCTGCATGCCCAAGAAAGGTAGTCAGTGACAAGACAAATTTTTCATGCTTTTTGTGTCATAAATGAAACATTAGATTGTCATATAGATAGTATTTTTTATATTTTTTAATTATTTTGTTTTGTGTAAAACCGTTCAATGCCTATATTAGTATGATATACCCAGTATATTCTAACCTTAAAACTAGTCTACTATACACCGCACAGTGGAAAGGTTCGAACATTGGAATAATCCAGTCAGTTGGAACCAGACACAGATTCCCAGGAAGAAGATGAGGAGTTACTTGCACAAGGTTGCCTACGAATTGATGCATCACAGTGGCAAGTTTAGTTCCTGCAACATTAAGCCCCACCCCCAGAAGTCGTCAGGATAGTTCCTTAGGTTTTTAAGCTTAGAAAACCCGGGCTGGCAAGATTTGTTTTGATTTGTTTTTATTGTTGTTCTATATAAAAACACCACAAAGACATGATTACCGGGTCAAACTTTTCTCAGGGAGGCGGACTTTAAGGAGGTGAACGTCCCAGCTGCAGCTCTGTTAGTTAGTTAGCACGCGGATAAGTTCAAAAAGTTTTCAGTGTTAAACGACACGCGACTGTTGGTGTGACATCCTTCTAACATTGTATTTTAACCATCTGATACTTCAATAGTTTGATGACAAACTGAAAAATGATTGAAGACACTTTTAAACGCGATCAAAGGCGGGACTTCACCTCTGTGTCAGGAGAACCAGCTCATGGCGACATTTCTTCTTTCAGTCCTGTTCCATTAAGATTGATCAAGAGTTTGAGATCGGTTCTTCTTGTCAGAGTCACTCAGAGGTCAGCTCAATTTACAGTTTGTGTTTCTTTGGTGGAGGTTACACCCAGCCGTCCACTCGCTGGACAGCAGCCATTTTGACTTTTGAAGTTCGCAGGTGCTTCGCTCAGCAGAATCTGTTGATTTGTCGGTGCCCGTGTACGTTTCAGCGGTGTGTTTCTGAGCTGATGATAAGCTGCTGCCAGGGAAAATGCAGAAGTAGGTCATACAGTATGCAGCAGCGAGTGTCGGTGCCAAGCACACTCAGATTCTGTTTTACTGTTTGCACTTCTGGTTTCCTCCAGAGCCTTTCACATGGTCAGGTGGTCAAGTTCAGGGAAGGCTGCCAGGTGAGTGTTGCTCTGGTGACATGACACGCAGTACAGGTAACCATGGTTCATTTGTTGTGTCACATTCAACCAAGTTATGAGTTGAGAATCTGTTTGTGTTGCATCAAACAGCAGTTTTCAGCATGTGAAATAAATAAAAATGAAGCGCATCCGTTCTTAAAGCCAGTAGGGGGCAACTCCACATCTTTGTTCTAACGGGAAAACGATTTCTGAGCCCAGTGAACAGTTTGTGATGAGTTTTGGATCTCAGTTGTTGCTTATAGGTCCACCTCAACACACAATGATGGGATTTTAGAGGAAAGCTGATCATAAAGCAGGCTACCTGTTAACCTACAAGTGGCAACCATGCGGTGTCCCCGGGTTCTCGATCAGAACTCATCAGTTTTCTGTGGAAGTTCAATGGAAAACATTGGCCAAAGGATTTCGAGAATTCCAGCATTTCCTAGTAATTATATCTCCAAATATCATGGCTAATATGGAATTAAAAAATCCGCCTCCGTATACACCAATTTAATGTCGCCACTACCGATCCAAAAGCACAAAAACTATCTGAGGTCGGACCGTCAGTCTTTGCACTCAGCAGATATCTGTGAGATCTGGAGCTGATTACATTTTCAGCGTTCTCTGAAATCAGTATTGGATACCAGTTGGTGCTGTATCACATCTTTAATATGAGTCCAATCTTCACCAAACCCCAAAACAATCAGGAGATCAATACCTTCATGGTGACACCCTGATGTGTCTCGTCCTGTGCTGCTGTCTTTATGTTTTTTTTTAAGGGATTTTAGGGGATATAACCTTGACTTGACTAATTTGTTGTGAGAAAAAAGATTCCAGGAGGTCTTGACACCAGAATTACAGATTACAGAGGGAGTGAAATTACAAAATAAAGAAAGTTGTGCCTGGAAAATCATACAACCTGTGGAAAACACTTTGGGGACAGTGATTTTAAGAAGAAACTCTAAATGTAATGTATCCAGCCTGGATGGTCAAAAAATATAAACAAGAAACCAAGTCCTGTCTACGATTGGAGGTGGTTCGAAATACAATTCAAATTCGACACAAATCATATTTCAGAGAGGATTTTGTGTCACTGGCAATGAGAAACACTTCACTTCACACATCACCAAACACTTGTTTCATCAACACCATGTTTCATCAATCAGTGAGGAACAATATCACCATCTTAAGAAACATTTATTTGATGTGCACTTACAGTTTTTAATTTGGCCCATCTGCTAACATGAAGGATGGTTGTGAGCTCCACTGCAGCCAGCCACCAGGGGGCCATCAACATGTTTTGACTTCAGTTTTAGTTGCCCTCATGTCAGTCTTCTCTACATATAGTCGGTGGTTACTTGAAGACAGTTTTGAAGATCAGATTTAGCAAACAAACCTGGTTTTTCTGCAGTCTCACTAAAGCCAAATTTAAAAAAAAACCAACAAATTAATAACATGACAATTTTTAAAAAGACTTGAACGTACAGTTTTTCCCCATGAACACAGCGGTTTGAGATAACATTCATGTGTAAAACATGAGAGGAATATATAGAAAAGTGGAGCAGCAGAGGGAAAACTTGGCTGCAGTGCTCATGAACATGAAATTGGATTATCGTGGAATACCTTCAGCCAATATTTTCCTTTTCTGGTAAATTACACTCAGCGGCTGCACAGTTCAACAAGCAGATCTCAGATAAGGCCACAAAGTGATGCTGAACAACACTTTGGGGGAATTTGAAGCACCAACTCTGTGATTCCTCCACAAGTGCGTCTTTGAGTCCAAACTGCATGGGAACCATTATGGAGAAACGTATACAGAGTAAATATATGGGGCAGAGTGTAAATTGTCAGTTGGCTGCAGCTCTGAGTAATCAGACGGGACCGTTGGCACTGATGTGACCTGATACCTGTGTAATTTAGCCCTTCTTTGTGTGTAATAATCCATTTCACGGTTTATGTTTTAAGTGGAGAATTAAGTAATTCTTTGCTTTCTCGCTGCACTGACTGTTTGTTCAGCAGTTCTGGGGTCAGCGCTCTGCTGCGTGTGGTCATTTTCTCCACAGTTTATAATACTCCTGCATAAATCGTTCTTTGAAGCCTCCTTTTCCTTCCACAGAGGAACATTTCTCCGTGTCCGGTTTGTGAAGCAGCTCTCTGGCTGCTTTTGAACAACCCCTTTTTTTCAGGAGACTGGATCTCTACTTGTGTCATGTAAACTTGGACATTCCCTGGGAGGTTGTCAGAGGAGGAAGAGGGAGTGAGCCTTTTTCCACGAAGGCCAAGGCAAACATTTCCTTTATTGAGGAACAGTATCTGCTGATGTGAGTTCTCTTAGCTGCTCCACCATAAAGAGCCACTGTCTGAATCAAAGAGGTATTGAAGCAGGAACTCCAGCCGCCGGGGTGGAGGAGTTCAGCCTTTTGTGCTGCTCACAATTAATCATTTCAACATATAAAACTATGAATGATTCACATTTATGATTATGAATTTTTGGAAAAATCAGCTCGAACTAACCGTTTTCAATCAATAACATCTTAAAGTCCACCAGTCAGTCAAAATCAGCAGGTCATACAAGGTTTAAAAAACAACTTTATTCATTGATTTTGGTAGAATCAGACCCTTTTTTTTTTTTTATCTCTTTCATGTCCTTTGGCTGCTTTGCCTGACTTGCGCCTGTCAACAACACTCTGTTACCATAGAAACCAGAAATGAAAAGAAGATACACAGGAGAATGAGGTCAGATTGTATATTTTTGTTCTCTGGAGTCAATTAGCACAAACAGGAAGTTAAACGAAACCACGTATGTCCAACATGGTCAAACCAAAACTCAGAGCGGGGGGTTCTTCCTGTCGTCAGACAGAGCGACGGAGCTTCTGTCCATCTGAACTCACAGGAAATATTTCCTGAGTTCCCTCTGATGTCCTCCGGCTGCTCTGCTGGAACTCTTGCTGTTATATGGAGTTTCCTGAGGCACAGATGCTTTACTTGTTGCAGAAGTAACCATTAACTGATGCGGGTCCAGGAGACTGAACACAGCCTTTGAGTCAA
Source organism: Mola mola (assembly GCA_001698575.1). Lineage (NCBI taxonomy): Eukaryota > Metazoa > Chordata > Actinopteri > Tetraodontiformes > Molidae > Mola > Mola mola. The sequence continues at coordinate 12,027,858 of KV751334.1, read as the reverse complement.
ACTTATCCACACAACGAATCCAGTACCGGTTCATGACCTGTTGTAGCTGCTGTTAGACAGTTAGCATTAGCTCAGTTAGCCAGGCAGAGGTATAATCAGCTTACTCAGCCATGGACCAACAAGAGCCGAACCTGACAAGAAAACCACTTGGTTATTGTATTTGCTGGGATCAAATTGTAGGATGCTGTTTGAAGCCCTGTTAGTGTATCGTCGTCCTCACTCGGAGCTCCCAGTAAGCCCGAGGCAGCAAGTGGGACACAGCTTCATGACAGGTGCGTAATACATACATTTGTGTGTGTTATCCACATGCTAAAAGGTGCCACAGTGTCTGGATGGGATGCCAAACGAATGTGACAATATGGTGGTGAATGTAAAGTGTCTCCAAGATCGTTGTATAATGCCAGTGGTACTCGTGTCAGTGTAGACTAACATTATCAGAAACTCTGTGAACCTACATGGACAGACAAACTGCCTCATTAAGCTCACTGCACTGAAGGAAACCTGGCCGGAGGCTCGTGCTTGTTTCAGGGTGCGATGTAGCCTGAGCGTTGACAGGGTAACATTTAGCTAGCCTCTCGCCCTTCTGCTTAGTTATACAGACAGAAAATACTTCTGACGTGAAACTGCTCACAACAAGGTGTGTGCATTTTCTGGAGTAATCGGGTCTTGATTTCTGAAAGAGAAGGTGTTGAGATTTTTCCATCATATCAGGGAGAAGACAGATATCGCTACAGCTGATATATGCAAACACCCCAAAACTAGATGATAAACAGGACTAAAAGGGGCAATATGGAGGTTTGATTGTGGGTTAAACTGTCCCATTCAGTTTATTTAGTTTCTAAGACAGTTTCTTTAGTCATTCCGAGTCAAAAGGTCAAAGTCTTAATTTAAGCCATGACTCAAGTCGACATCGGACAAGCAGATGATGTGAACATGAGGCTTCAGGGTGAGAGGGTTTTAACACCAAAATCTCTGCACTTTTTAAAATCCTTCCCTTCTTAAAGCGTTAGCTGAGTCTCAGCTGTGTCATCAGTTTCTGCTAAAGCTCCATCTGCCATTCTCTCAGCTCGGCTCCGTTTCATTCGGACCTGATCGAAGCACCTGGAACTGCTTCAAGGACTCCAGGGTGGTTCTCCAAAACCAATAAACAAAGACGTTCTTAGGTGAGCGGTCCAACTGTTCATCAGTGTGATAGGTTAAGGACATGTTGCCCTGTGGTCCACACCCAGATCATCTCTGCTCAGCCGCCCTCTGGGCTTTCCCTCGCTTCTGCAGTTTTGTCCAAATGGGCCTCATTTAAACAGCAAAGAGGCACCAAACCGCTGACATCATTGCTTATTTCCCAAACATGTTGGCAACCGCAGCATTGGAAAATCAGATAAACTTTAAGAAACAGAGTCTCTGAGGAGATCTGTGCCGGAAAATGCCGATTTTAATGTGCGCTGATTTGAGCTACAGTACGGCATGACAGTGTGTTTACACTGTACAACCTGAGGGTGAATTTTTGTCACCAAAGCTGCATTTTTCTCTTATATTTCTGTGACAAATTCTGCAATCAAATCTTAAATGATCTTTTAATCTTACTCTAATCTGCCAGGTGTGCTATCCTCTTTCTTTATCTCAGGCCATGTTAAATTAAAATAGCTGGACTTTCAGTTTTGGAGACAATCATTTCTCAATCACAATAATAATCAGTGTGATTCCTTCAATCCTCATTGTTCAGTGAGTCAAAGGGTCCTCAGAGGTCTCCTCTCTAATTAAAACACTGAATGAAGCAGTTTGAGGTTAAAATGTTCAAAATCAAGGGGCTGCTAACGTAACTCAGCTTGTGTTTCATCAGATTGTTTTTATTTGCTTCCTTCATTGTTGATCAAGGTCCCAAAAAACAAACAGTCCCACGAAAAAATTTTTCTGTGATCGCCAATATCCAGACATCCAATGACTAAAATTCTTTATCCTGTTAGAATATGTTTGTGAAAAAGTTTTTTATGAAATTTAGGGGAACCTCAGGGAGGACTCATTGAGCCAACCTCTGGAATCCAGAATTAACTCAGAGAGAAATTTGCTTCTGCATTCCTTCTGCAGCAATAAAATCATGGTAAAAACAAAGTAAAATGAATTAAGTAAAAACCGAGGTGCCTAGCTTGGACTCAACGCCAAAGAGAAAAGATGGGTCTTCAGAAAAGTTTTAAATTCTTCAAATGATTGTTGTGCTCTAATCTGAAGGGGTAGGCTGTTCCACAGCTTCGGGGCCACCACTGAGAAGGCTCTATCTCTTCGTGTGCTTACTTGGACCTAAGTACTGCCAGGAGGAGCTGGTTGGAACACCTCAGTGCTCTGGCGGTAGTGTGAGGCTGTAAGAGCTTAGATAAATAAGATGGTGCCAAGTCATTTAAACGTTTAAAAACAATTAATAAAACTTTAAAATGTATCCGGAAATTAACAGGGAGCCAGTGCAAGGATGCAAGAACAAGAGTGATGTGCTCACACCGTTTCTTTCAAGAACAGGCGGGAAGCTGCATCTTGTACTACCTGTAGGTGGCACAACAATGAATAGTCGAGACCAACAAACAAAGAATTACAGTAGTCTAAATGTGATGTTACAAAGCAATGAAAGACTCTCTCGAAGTTGTTTCTTGAGAGATAAGGCTTTATCTTTGCAAGGAGTCTTAAATGAAAGAAGCTTGTTTTGACTACTGAGCTGCTGATCTGCTTATCAAACCTAAAGCCCTTGTCAAAGATAACACAAAGGTTTCTAGCAAAGGGATGACAGCGAGAATCAAGGGTGCCAATGGCGCTGTTGTGGCCTTCCAAAAGGTTTTTTTGACCAAATAAAATTATCTCAGTTTTATTTTTGTTCAATTTGAGGAAGATTTCTTCCATCCAAGATTGAATATCCGGAGACAGTCAAGCAAAACCTGGATTGAGGCTCGATCATTTGTCTTTAAGGGCAGATAGATTTGTACATCATCAGCAAAACAATGAAAAGAAACATTATACTGCCTAAAAATAGATCCCAAAGGAAGCATATATAATGAAAAAAAGAGGGGGCCCAAAATAGAGCCCTGAGGCACCCCACAGCTCAGCGGGGAGTTGGCTAAAGAATACTGGCCCAGCTGGACACAGGAACTCCTGTTTGAGAGGTAGAACTGGAACCATTTGAGGGCCGTACCCCTAATGCCCACAAATTGGTCTAAACATGACAGCAAAATGTGATCAACGTATCAAAGGCAGCTGTCAGGTCTAGGAGCACCAGGATAGCAGAACAACCAGAATCAACAGTTAAAAGCAGGTCATTTAAAAATTTTAAAAGTGCTGTTTCTGTGCTGTGACGTGATTTGAAACCAGACTGAAACTTCTCAGAAATGCCATTCAGATCAATGTAAGACTGCGGTTGTTCATATACTACCTTCTCCAAGACCTTTGAGAGAAAAGGAAGCTTGGAGATTGGCCTAAAATTAAACAGAACAGTGGCATCACATCCAGCCTGTTTAAAGGCAGCTGGGACACAGCCAGACATCAAGAGGAATGAATCAGATCCATAACATAGGGCCCAATGGTAGAGAAAACTTCCTTGAGGTGGAAAGGGGGGAATGCTGTCAAGGGGCAGTAAGAAGGCCGCAGATTCTGAACTATATCAGTTAAAGTTGAAAGAAATACCTGCTCAAAGCTCTCAAAGACAACTGGGCAAATTGGAGCGAGAGCAGGATCTGATGCAGAGGCTGGAGAAGAAGACCTGATAGAAGAGATCTTGTCTATGAAAAAACTCAAAAATTCTTGGCACAATTTAGATGAAGGCTCAGCACCAGTGCAGTCACAGGGATTTATGAGAGAATTCAAAATATTAAAGAGAAACTGAAGTTTTTGGCTATTAATTGACACAAGGAGAGATAAAAACTGGCTTTTTGCAGCTTTAACGTCTCTCTAATACTCCACTAAACTGATTTTAAAAATGTCTAAAGACACCTGAAGATGATCCTCCTTCCACTTTCTCTCAGCTTGTCTACAAGTGCATCTGAGAGCACAAGTGGTGCCATTCGGCCATGGATCTGTCACTGGCTTAGAATGTTTACACCTAAAAGGAGCCACCAAATCCAATATGTGGGTACAAGTAGAATTAAAAATGACTAACAACTCATCAGGACTGAAAAGACAATAATTATTATCATCATTATGAATATCGGACCCTCACTTGATTGATAGCTCGTGACAATAAAAATGTTTCCATAACCCAAACAACCCTGCTTTAATTTCTATTTTAGTTTAAACGAGGCTAGAATTTTCAAATCGACATACACTTGGTATTCTTTCTTTAAAAGTTCAGACTCTGAACACATTTTGAGCAGCCGAGTCAGGTGAAAAAACGACTGGGTAGGGGGGTCGTTTTTACACAAAGACCCATCCATTCTTATTTTTCTTTTGTGACACTTCATTGGCTTCACTTGTGAGGGCCTTAAGCCTTTCCATTTTCTCATATCTAGTCAGTGTTCAGCTATCTTTATATACAGAAGCATGACTAACTATAGCTAATGGCTAATTGAGAATGTATGCTAAAAGAAAAATAAACAAGTTAAGGGAAGCAACTAATGTCGTCTTTATGCCATCAGAATTCCTGGTTGTTCACTCTAGTGTGAGGGGTGTTAGTTAGGGATGAAAAGGAGACTGTCTTGATATTACACTGAATGTTTGCTCCACATTAGCTGATATGTTAGTTCTGCTCCAGTCTTGTACCATCTGATTTTCTTAACATTATAACATGTTGAGAAAAAAATGGGTGTCTGACACAAGGAAATAAAGAGTTAGTTAGCTCTTCTTTTGTAGCCAGAAAGTCAAACTGGAGCTTTGAGAGCTAATTACTGACCAGTTTTGTAACAAACAACGTAATGATCAAAATGTGCAAAATGTATGCTCAAGTTTTTAACTGTCTGTATTTATTTTTGTCATGTCTTTCTGTTGCAGATGTTAATGCGAAACAGTTAGTCCTCAGATTTGAGTCTATTAGCTCTTGTTTCTGAGTGAGTGTCTCCACTGAAACCACGAACCTCTGCCGGTCTGCATGCTGCTCACTTTAGGCAAATCTGCGAAACTGACAGGAATTCTTGGGCAGGGACTGTTCGAAATATAAAGTGTGCTCACTCACAAGGTGTTGAGCCACTGTAAATTGTGTTTAACTTATATTTGTGAGTAATAAATGCGCTGCGTTTTTACAGCGTGTGAGCATGGACCGTGGAGGCAGACAGACACACCATGGTTTGGGGTAGAAAATGATTTTACACCATTGGTTAACCACAGCATGAAAGCTGCACATGTATAATTTACTCAGGGCCAACACAACGAGCTTTACAGCATGCTCATGGTGGGAACGTAACCACCGGGCGAATTACTGGAGGCAGCGTGACTCCATGAGACAAACGATGACAGGTTAGGGATGACCTGTGGACCAATGGGGAAAAGCTGGACTTATGTTTGAGTTGGTGCCCAAATCTGAGGATTAATTAACCCAGAATATGCTAAACATCCCCTCCAAGACATAAAATCTGGATCTGACATATTGTCCATAGCAGACAGACAAACAAACAGACAGGGACAAAAAAAACCCTGTCAACACGGCAACACCAGCTGAATGACAAATGACGGTGATGTACATCACAGCTGGTGCGCAGGGTCACGTTCCAATGGATCCCCATTTGGTAAATACTGCTAAAATGCCAAAATTCATGACACCTGTCCTGCAACATGCCTCGCTTCGTCATTCTATTAAATTTACTGCCAGAGGTCCCAATGTAATCATCAATCATCATTCAATCAATCAATCACTTTTGAAAGTTCTGCTCCTGTCATTGATTAAATTCTTAGAAACTAATTTTGTGTTACATGAAATTAAATATTTTGACAGTTTTCTGTGGAAAATCCCTTCATAGTTTTAACATCTCTTGGATGTAATTCTACACCTTTGCCTCATATTTGTTGTGTCTCTGAATGTGCAACTTCCACCCCGCCCTGTCTCCTCTCACCGGAGTGAGCTGAAGCTGAGCTGCTCTGTCACCTTCTGACTTTAAACTAGTCTACTGTACACTGCACAGTGGCAAGTTCTGACATAGGTGTAAATCAGCCATACCTTTTTGAACTAAACACAGATTCCCAGGAAGAAGAGGCGGAGCTACTTCTACAAGGTCACCTACAAGTTGATGCATTAGAATGGTAAGACTTGTTTCTGCATCATTAAGCCCCACCCTCACGAGTCTTCAGGATTGGTTCCTTAGGTTTTCTATGTAGAAGCTGGGCTGTCAAAATTTGTTTTTTGGAGACTGTCATTGATGGAATGAAGACAGAAATCCTCAGTCATGCTGTTGATGCTTATTTCAGTCATGATGTACAGGAAAAAAAAATAACATCACACGGACATGTTTACAAGGTCAGTATAATTTGTTCTTGCTGCTTGTACTCCAGTATATTTCTAATCCACTATACTGACAACTAATGTGAAATTAATGAATAAATCAATATTAAAGATGTAATTTGTAAGATGTTAAGGTAATTTTCCCAGACTGTTGAACATTGAGGCTCCAGGTCATAGCTTGTCAGTTTTGACATGGAAAATTTTAGCATCACTACATAATATAGCTTAGAGGGGTTTCGGTTGATTATCTTAGAGTGAGGCCGTATCCAGGGGTTGCACCCAAAAAACCATGAAGGTATTCCCCTATTTTATCTTAGTTGAATCTGATTAAGGTTTGAATTTTAGATGACGACCTCTAAGGGATGTTTTAACCCCCTTAACTGTTCTTAAACCAGATAATTGAACCTACAATACATGAGACATGTCAGCAATTACCTCACTCACACTCCACCATGTATTAGAATTTATTTTTATGTATTTATTAATTTGTTTCTGTAATTTCTTTTTAGTGGGGATCAGAAAGGAATTATGACACATTTTGTGTAAAATGTAAGAAAAGGAGTGTGTCTCTGCTGCTTATATGATTAATTGAAAAAAGCCTTCACTTTACGTGATGATTCATTCTCTGGATCTTTGGGTCATCCTGTTAGACGAGCAGCCAACCGCCTTAGTAAGAAGAGGTTCGGGTCATTGTAAATGTCACCCTGCTGCCTCCTGCGTCCGGGCGGGAGCTGTGTCTATCAGCATTGTGGTGGGGATGGTTGAAAAGGGCACGCTCCCTCAGACCTGACACCACACGTACGTTTCATTAGTCTCTATTAATTAACTTGTAAAACCATCAACAAAAAGAAGCACACCAGAGGGGCAAATCTGTGACTTGATTTGAACACTTTGGGTGCGGGATATCAAGTGAAGCGAGCAGAATGTGCAGGTTACGTCACTTTGATTTTGTTGGCGTCAGACTGATGACCTGAATCATTTATCCAATATTTATTTACCACCAGTTTGCAAAAGAGTTACGTCAATTAAACCACAGATTTTAGTTTATTAGCTACAGTCAACCAGTGCTGCTGTTAGCTTTGCATTATGCGCTAGAAGAGTTGAATTTGTAAATGTGGATATCCATGAATTTCAAAAATTAAAATGAAAGCGCTGATATGAAGAAACACGATTAACCAGCTCCAAAAGATAGAGAACAAACAGTGAACTTAAAAAACTGTTTTTTGTATTTTTGTTCATGTTAATGTTGTATTGAGAAGTTTGATAAAAGCTGCACATTTTCAATAAACCACATTTTACAAGTGATGTAATGATAGAACAAAAGTGGTGTGAAAATTTAAAATATCTTACAGGAGTGAGTCTTTCCGCTATCACTGCAGCTGAAGTCATCCGCTGTTGGTTTCAGTGGTCACATGACTGTGGATCAGGGGTCCGTTAGCCAGCTAGCCAACTGCTTGGCTAGTTAAACCCACTTTGTGTTGCTTCTCAACTTGACAACATGGAAGCAAATGTTAGATGATAACGTTGCAAAAAAAAACCCTAAACAGATCAGCTTGCCCCCTCGTGACAGCATTCCAGCAATCTCCTCATGTTTGTTCAGTGTTGGCTGGTATGATCCAGATTGCTGTTGACCAAAGTTCCTTGTCTGCCATTTTGGATACCTTTGCCTGTTCTGGTTGCGAACCTAGGTACTGACCTTTGCACTGATTAAACAACCTTTACTTTTCTCCAGTGTTTGGATTTGGAATTTTGGATCTTTTTTTTTTGCATAATATTCGATACCTATAAGATTCTAGAGCTGATTAGATATTTCAGCATTTCTTGAAACCAGGATTAGCCACTAGGTAGTTTAAAAAAAAAAATTATACTATATATACTATAGTATATTTTCACCCATATATTCATTACCATGAGCTAATCTACACCACAAAAAAATGCGGATTGATCAGGAGATCAGTCGTTTCATGGTGACACATTTCTGACATATCTCCTGGTGTGCTGCTGTCTGTCAGCAGCCGGAGGGGACATGTCTGTGCAGGGTTGGACTCTTGTGAAAACCGCCTGAGGTGGAGTGCGTGGAGGAGATGGAGAGCATTGAGTAGCTGGGGAGTGGCCAGGTGCTCGATGTGCTGTTGGGGCATTTCCTGGCCTCTGGAGGTCCACACTGCTTCTCAAGTCTGGAGCACATTAGAGAGTCTAAGCCTTAAAGCTGGCTGATCAGGGCCTGGAGTTCCCTTCCCAGGACAGTGAGTGAGTATCACAGATCAGTGCAGAAAGCTTCCCAGAGCGCCCACACCCCTGTACATAAACATACACACTCTGAGCAGCCAGATACACCTGGGCACGCACATACACTCACAGGGAAACTGCACTGCAACACACTGAAAACACAGCGACGTCACACAGGATGCTCCAGTCAATCAACTGCAAACATTCAGCATGAATAAACAGATCAGGAAGATCACTGAAGTATCCATTCCGATATTTTAGCTGCTACCACGGCTAACAACAAACATTCGATATGTCCAAAAGCTCTAATCTGCTCTCCAGCTACCTGTTTATAACTGCTTGCATCTGTGTCATCATCTGTTTGCAAATGGCCGACATGAGAGCTCCCCCAAAACATCTGGATGGCCACCTGGTGGCTGGCTGCATTATATTTCATAAGCTCAAAGTAAATGTCAAATAGATATTTCCCCAAGGTGGTTTTTGCCATTTTATGTAGTTCTTATCACAATGACGTGTGTTCATTTTTCTCATCATTTTGGTATTAATTAGGTATTTGATGATACACAGTAAAAAGGGGCTAAAACATCACAATTGGCAGCTGGGCCTTACTTGTAACTGAGCGACTCAAGTGTATGGGAGGGAATGTGACAGTGTTCCCACCCTGCCAATGATGCAATCACAAAATGGCAACACTCATGTCAGGATATTTTGGCTTTATTTTTGTGGAAATGAAGCTATAGCAGCCATATTTGTCTAGGTCTGGCTTCATGAGCACTGTGTGAATTCTATGATTTGACAGAAGGTCATTTAGATGAAGAAAGTCCTGTACTGCAGGTTTAATTAACAGAAAAACTCAAAACTTCAAAATAAAGTAACTTTATAAGATTTTAACCTTTTAACAGCTTTGATTTTCAAATATATCACAACATGGTTGACATTCTGCTGGTCCTTACCTAGAACCAAATAACTTTGGGTCGACATCAGTCTGAAGGGGCCTCATGGGTTGAAGACTCTCACCATAACAAAGCACATTCCCACAGTAGCACTGGCAGCTATTGTCAACAGGTCGGGGGATTGGAGCTAAATCCTGCCCTCTTTGTTGTACTGCTGGTATGCGCTGACATCTGGATCAGCACACCGCAGCGCGAAGGCTGGGTGGGACCGGCTTGGGCCACTGCTCACCTCCCACGGGTCTTAAGACCAATACCAGGCTGCAGGGCTGAGAGGCCACAGGTGCACCGGGTCCTGCAGCCGGGCCTCCATCAACAAACACAGAGATAAGACAGGACTGAAGGAAGAAGAAATCAGATTCCACCTGATCACCTGCAGCAAGGCCTCAGCATCCGAACAAATCCTGGAGGTCTAGAGCGAGCGATTATTGATTCCTGATTAATGATGGCCTGGATGAAATCAGATTTTTACTTTTAGAAATACACGTCAAAGAGTGTAAACGACTTCTAACGGTGTGTTCATCAAGGTGATTCAACCACTGACCTGAACAAAGATGGCCACCACATCTCTACTTCCTCTTACCTCCCAGAAATGAAGCCAAAATATTCTGATATGAGGATACCTGCTAATACTAATGTTGGTAAGGTTGTAAATATACTACTGCATCTGAAAAAAGTTGAATATTGTGGAAAATTCATTTTTTCACTGTTTAATTTAAAAAGTTACATATTCACATATATATACACAAAATAACATATTTAAAGTGTTCTTTTGGTTGTTTTTTGTTTGTTTGTTGTTTGTTATTTGTTTTATGAGTATGGCTTATACAGCAGTAGTGAAGTAGTGAAGTTTTGTTTTTTTTTAGATGTGTTTTCCTTAATTATAGGCCACATTTATCAAAATTAAAATAGTAAGACGGTTAAATCATTTTAGCATATGTGTAATGAATGTTTAAGATGCACTTGTACATAAAAGTCTGAGGATCATTTTAAGTAATATACTTCAGTTTTTCTCCAGTCTTCTGTCCTGTGACACTTTGATGGTATGTCAAGACTTGATAAGCTAATAGTATGTAGGACCTAACTCTAAGACAATTGGACCTAGAAGTTAACTGGACATAGATGCTGATTCTAAGCTAACGTGATGATTTTATTGCTTTTCTTGTGATTGATTTGAGCGTATTTGTGATAATGTTGAGGTTAGGACCAATCAAACTCACTTAGGGAGTCACAGTCATCTCATGACATCAGAAACAACAGCAGAACAGTTAGAGGGAAAGTTTCACTACACGCAGTACTTTTACTCTTTCAGTACATCAGTTACATTTTCCTGATTCTGCTTTCATCGCAGTGATATTTTAATGCAGCAATTTTACTTGTGACGGAGTTGTTTAGCAAGTTACTGGATTTGTTGCAGAACTGTTACCTTCTCCTGAGCCAAAGGGAGGGAAAGTCAGCATGAAAGTGAACTTCAATAATCAAGTATAAATGAGTCAACACAGCCCGTTTACATAAAGCCCAGCACGCCATCAGGAATCATGAGTGTGGTTTTCCCCCTCTGTTGTTGACTCATGCAAACAGCTTTTCACAGCACATCTTCATCAAGGTTAGAAACTGGCCTCAGGCCCAAATTAGCACCCAGAGGATCCGTACTTCCCTGATACATGAACGCTCAGAGGCGGGCAGATAATTCACAGCTCCTAGTCAGCTAACGGACCCTTTTCGCCTGATTAACACAGGAAGTCTATGCTGCACGCTGTCACATGCTGTCACCCACTCAGCAAACATTTAATCAACTCATAATTGTGGAGTGAGGTGGGGTCAAACGGCAGGGGGCATTATCTCTCCTCCTGTGAGGAGGTGAAACAGTGAAAAACAGTCGCAGCAGCTACCTGTTGAGACGCGACATTAATGTCACTTTCATTCGTGTCCTTTTTGTCTCCCGGTGGGTAATTACCAGCATAGCGCTGATAATGTGAGGAGATGTTTGTGTTAAAAAGGATCTTTGTCCCTAACTTTTTACAACTTCCGCCTCAGAGCAGGAGAAAATTGTTATCATCCCCATCTCCTGCCCAGAAGCTACAGATGTGAATTAGGTTTGGATTATCTTAAAACTAGCTAGTTAGCTGTGCATTGTCCCTGACAATTAAACAATGTCATAAATATGAATGAATAAACCATGGATGGTAGTAATGGTGAGCCAAAAACACTTTTTGTTTATTTTTTGAGAAGGTGGTTGTCATATGCGTTGACAAACAGAAACGGGTAATATAAATCAACTCCAAATACTTTAATCTGCTTTTTAGTTACTGAAAACACCTACCTCCATCAGTACAGTCAACATCTTCACTATCTTTATTGTAAAATAATAAAAAAGGACTCTAATTATAAACATTCTTCAGTTCTGAACTGAAAAGGCCTTTCAGTTGAGAGGAGAAACGTCTTCAAAACCAAAAAGAAGTCCAGATGCCTTCATCTACAGCACTTAAGACTTCAACGACATGGATGTCTGAGAACCCACACGGACTAGTAATTATAAACACTGCATACATGTCACCTAGCTTGAGAGAATGAGATTATGCTTTATTTTCACTGTACCTGCACTGACGGATCTGTTGGCCCACCTGAGGCCTCGCCTCTTTACATGATGTCACCATGTGTACGTTTAAAGGGTCTGGATTTGGACTTGTGTTTTCAATTTAAGAAAAAAATATCCCCATTCATCCGTACACTTACAAACCTGGACCCTGGTGGGCCCTCCATGTTTCCTTCCTCTCTTCAGGATTTACTGGGATCCCCTTCAGAGCCGGTAAATCCAAATGAAATCCATACGGTTTGTTTGTGCTTGTGCCGGCTGCAGGCTGCCACCAAACACTGTGGCCTTTTCATTGTGCACTCTCTGTGGCCTCCATTAGTGGTGGAGGTAGGAGCTGTCACCTCTGATTGGGGGAACACGGCGACCTCTCCAAAACGCCGCCTCAAGTGGAACATGAACGCACCACTGCTCAGGAAATGAGAAGATGGAGATTGTTGTAGAGCCCACAATTCGTCTCAGGTCAAATGACCAAACATTCGGAGCTGCTGAGGTCTGAGACTGACAGTGTTTTCAGTGGCTCATGTTGAAAATCTGAAAAACTGATGGAACCTGATTACTAATAACTTTATATAACTTTATGTAACTTTACATAACTCATCTGCCGATGAAGGTCATTTGAAACATGGAAAAGCTCCCGGTACAGATATTAAAGGTGAGTTTTTTTGGTCCGGTGCGTTTGATTTACAGAGCCACTGGTTTGTTTAACACGCTTCTGATTCTCCTTACAGACCACAATATTTTTCACAATATTCTTGTTCTTTCCAGCAATTTGAATAATTACATCCTGAAATTAGAACGATGCCATTTTCATTCCTTCACAAGTTGATTTTTAGAATATAAGAATATAGTTAATTATTGGTAAGTCAGTAAACTACAAGTCAAGTCAGTTAAATTTAAATATTATCAAGTCAAAAGTAATGTCATGTTCAGCTGATAGACAATACTTTCTAATGAACTAACCTTATTATTAACCTGAGATCATTCTCAAGCTGTTGAAATACAGTAATTTTTCAATACTACAGCCATGAGAGCAAACATTTTTACTGGTAAAACATTCGCTTGATGAATTCTTCCGTCTACGAGCCCAGTCGTAACCTGGCTGTTGAGTTTAAAGGTTATTTTCAGTTACTTCTTTTTTTCTATTCTGTGTTAAACTAGAAACATGGTCGCACAACACAATGGAGTCCAAAAAAAAAGAATTCTTAGTTTCAAATGCTTAGACATCAGTGGCGACATAATCATAAATATTGTGTTCATTTCAAGGCAAAGTAACTGAGTATTTAGATGGATAAATGTCAGTTCAGGTTATTTTGATTTTCAGCTGCACCACCCCTTAAAAATGCATTGTTTAAACTTCTTTTTATTCTTTGCCCTTCTTGTTGTTTATAGAGCAGCCTGTATCTTGGCAGATTATTAGTATAATTAGTATTATTAGTATATTTTCTATATACTGTATGAGACATGTTACATAAGTACCTTTCACTTAATTACAAGGATTAATCATGGCCCATTTCCCTGATTCCTCTTCAGAGGAGTCACAGTCTGTTCATTTAGTCCAAGAAATAAACACTCCACTTAATTACTGAAGAAAAAATCAGATTTTTCTTCCTGTTGGCCGAACATGAGAGACGCTGCAGGCGGATAGCTCGACTGAAAATAAAACTGTTGCTTCAGTCGTCACTGAGCAGCACGTCATGACTGACCTGACGCCAACAGATTTCACTACAATGTGTTGTTTTGTTGTTTATACACATTCCTGTATCCCTACTGTTGGCTGGATATAAGGTATTGCTTAATGATATTATCTTTGTCCATTTTTGACATTCTGTCCCCCTGAGGTTCTCCAGCTCTGCTCCGATTGGTCCGCTCTGACAGGACACTCAACAACCACCTGAGAGACGAACATGTGTGTTTATATTTAGCCCGTGGAGCTGCAGGGTTATTAGCTGACGTACTCACCTCCCAAACTTCGACAGTGAGCCACGTGAAGAGCCAGAGAAGAAGAAACACGCAACACTGTGCTCAAAAGGAAACAACCGTTGTCAGGTAAATATCAGTATCACTGACAGAAGTAACAAGTTTAAAACTCTGACAGCTGATTTTTAACCCACAGAAATGAACTTATTTACATGGTTATTTTAACAATATTCACCTCACTGAGTGGTAGAGTGTTTGGCCTGCAGCTTCTCTAAATCAAGACTTCCAGATGGGGTATAAAATCTGGTCAATATCAGTTCTGTTTCGTGCAGCATAATCATCTGCATTCCTTGAAAACAAGCTTTGGATCATCTGAAGCCATCTGGGTCACAGACTTCTCCCCGTGAATCGTTGAATACAAACATCTCTGTGGTCTTTTCTGTTTAGTCGAGACTGAAAACGAGCTGCACTTGGCACAGCGCTTCAGTCCTGCTGCTAAAAGCACAGTGATCTTCGGGAGTGAACGGAAAAATTGAAATGTTGGAGATGACGCAGAAACTGGTTTAATCCCAGTTTATTTTTTTGTCAGAAATAATGGATGCAATGCTGTCGGCCTTACGGTTCACTGCTGCCGCCACCGAGCTGCTAAACATTAACGTTTACAGAATGTTGTGATGGAAGTCATGAAGGTTTGATAGAATGATCAATTCTCAGAGGGGTGGAGCTAAAAATGCAGTCATCAAATCCTTAAAATCACTTGGATGTAATTCTACACCTACACCTAGCCATGCCCTGTGTCCACTCACTGCTCCGCCCCTCGATGCAGCCAGAGCATCCCTGCTCTGTTGACAGTTAAACTAGTCTACTGTACGCTGTACAGTGTCACATACTAACACGGGGGTAATTCAACCACACATGTTTGAACCAGACACAGACTCCCAAGAAGAAGAGGAGGAGCTACTTGTAAAAAGTCGCCTTCAACTTGATGCATCTGAATGCGCAGGTTAGTTTATACGACATGAAGCTCCGCCCCCCAAGTCATCAGAATGGGTCCCTAGGTTTTCTATGTAGAAGACCCAGGCTGTCAAAGTGAGTTTCTAGGAGACTGGAATGAGAAGCAGAAATCCTCATCTATGTTGTTAGCAGCGTATGTTACTCATGATGTGTGTTGTAGTAGATGAAAACACGTGTTAACAAGGTCAAAAACCTGATTTTTTTATCTGAGAGGGTCTTTAAACTCTCTTTTCGATAGAACTAAACACTGTGTTAACTTTTGGTCACTTCCAAAAACAACTGAAGATCCTGAGCCCAACATCTGACTAATCTCAAGCTGCTTTACTCTGAGGGATCTTTGTGAGAGCAGAAAGCAGAAGCTAATGGAAAAGACAGTTTGTCCAGCAGGACGAGTAAAGTTTCACGCTGTGTTTTCATCTCCGAGGGGCTGTACGGTAAACAGAGCCACTCCATCAGATCTGCACTGTTGCATGACTGCAGGAGAGAAAGTGCACCATACCAATCAGGCAATTTGGCTGCATGGATGAGTCCGATTTAGCGTCTGATAAAAGCATTTGGGATGAATACTGGAGCCCCAGGCGGCTTGGAGGAGTCCCTCACCTCATCTGGGTTCAGTCACCGAAGGCTTTCTGCAGAGCTGTTCGAGACGGCCGGTTGGACGAGTGCAGGGGAAAAGTGTGGGCAGACCGAGCCACGCGTAGATGAGCATCATCAAAGCTGCTGCTGGCCGGCATTTAGCGCTGGAAAAACCATCACAGGCTGCACGGGCCATAGAAGAAGAAGAAACAGGGATGAGGGAAAATGGGGGTTGGGGGCCGTATTAATGGCCCACTTTATTGCTTTGTACTGTTAAAAATGAGAGCTCAGATTTCATGACAGCGCTTCAACAATCCATGCTCGGCTGGGTGTTCCAGGCCTTGTGTGGGGAACTGTTTGAGGCTGCAGGAGGAGTCAAACAGACGACTGCTGACTGACGGGGCTGAAGACAGGCTTCATTCCCAACATCTTTATTACATTCACTCGAGTACTCCAGTATCCACTCTGGGTACTTAACTCGATTGAAGTAATCAAGATCCTCCTCTTGGGACCATGAATATTTGAGCAAAGTTTTATAACAATCCATCCAACAGTTGTTGAGAAATTTCAGTCGAAACATTGACCTAAATAAAGTTCATCACACAGTCTCCACTTTGTCCCACGCCACCGAAGTGAAGACCGAACATCCTCGATATGAGCACTACCATCTTGTGCTGGTGACAATCAGATGGGGAAGCCATGGCATCAAGTTCCCAATTTTGTGTAATTTGTGTGTAATTTTGTGTAAAAAGTTTTATTTTTGTTTGATTAGTAGAATTTGTGTGACCAAAGAATATGATCCTGGATCATCTTAACAGTAGAGAAATGTTATATCTTGTGAGTTTCAGTCTGCCGTCAGTCATTTTCCTGCAGTTTTCTGTGAAAACGTTCTCCTCTGGAGACACAGGGAATGATGTGAGTGCTGGTTTTGCAGTTTTTCCCGTCTGACCGTCAACTTTTCACCCCAACACCTGCCAATCACGCTGATGAGCTGTTATTTTGTGTGAGGCAACGGTAAGAGGCGTCACAGCATCAGAAAAACAAGCCGAATTAGCTGCTGCTGGAGCTCAAATGATGTTTAATATACCTACAACATTTACATGGTGAACAAATCAAACACCATTCTGATGATTTTACCTTTTAACAGCATAAAAACACAAAAGTTTGTCCTGAGGGTGCAGGGTGTCAGAGTGTGGTCTTTTTGTGTAGCGATTGATATGTAGGTTGTGAGAAGAAAGTTCAGGAGGTGACGTCTGACGAGATCATCAGGTAATCTCATAGTGATCCACCTGTGCTTTTAGCTACAAGTCAGTCCTTTGAAGAATCAGCTGACTTTTGTTGCCACATGGTTTAAGGTCAACCACTAAAACCAAACTTAAACTTAACTACAACTTTTCATAGAATCAAAGAAATAATTAAAACCAAACTAATGAGAAAAACAAAAACATGAACATACATCAGCATGATAAGAACTACGTAAAACTAGAGAACCCTGTTTGGGAAAAATTTATTTGACCTGAAGGTTAAGTTTTTATTTTGGTTTTGTGTCCCATCTGTTAACATTTAGGGGGTGGGGTTTATGAGCCATACTGCAACCAGCCACCAGGGGTCAATCAACATCTTTTAGCTTGACTTTTATGAACCTGTCATGTTGGCCATCTTAATTTTGTGTGTTTATGATGGTCGTGATATGGTGTTTGATGTATGTGACAATAAAATTAAACTATAATAAAGAGGACAAGACAGACAGCTATCATGCTAAGATACACTAAACAGATGCTGGACAAAATCTCTGTGCTGGACACAGGATGAAAAGAAGAAACATATCCAACAAGAAGATTTTCCAACATGGCTGTGGCTCTTAAATTTCCATTTTTGCTTTCATGTTCTAGCTGAAAATGAACTATCATCTCCGTCACTCCTCTGCTCTTCATCTTTCGCAGCTCATGTAAGATGATCAGCTGCTGGAAGGCCTCTGCAACTTCCCAGGTGACTTATCAATTGTCTGCTCCTTAATCCTGCACTTTCCTCAATGCCTCATTTCCTCTGAGTTTTTCTGAGCCTTGGCAGACAGCCGGGAGCCTTGCCGACTCAGTCCTCTCCCAGCGAAAATCGAACGGATATGTTGAATTCTTGGACAGGTAGTGCAGCGTCTCTACTGTCACTGAAGCCAGTAATTGAGTGTGAGGCGACACGTCTCAGACACTGAACTGTCGCACCTCCTTCATTTTGACCCAGAGCAAAGCACAGCCGTCCAAATCTGCACGTGGCAACCTGGTTTTAACATCAGACTCCTCATTGTCTTCAGAGCAACATGTGCAGCCTGCTCTCACAGAAAACTAATTCTCACTACTTCCCTAATTTACAATAAAATGGGGTCTAAAAGACAAACCTTTTGATCCCCAGTAGGAGACGTTCATGTTCACTTAGCAGAGTGACGAACTAGAAAAAGAAACAACCAGTCACCAATCATCAATCAATCAATAACTCTCTGCTTTTACTCATCAATATGGAGTAAAATATTTCACAGCGTCATAATGAAAAATTACTCCATTGTGTTTAGATTGTGTTACTAAAAGCTTTATCATGACTTGAATGGATTCCTGTGGTGATGTGTTGAATGCCGATATTTCAAAATGACAAAAAAAAAAAAACGTGCAAAAACTCCATTGTACACAGTCAGTGTCAAATTTCCATCTCAGAGTCCATCTCAGAAAGTCTGACAGGGGCCATTCCCATGGGTGTAGCAAAATCTACAGCGCCCCCTAGAAAATTTCAGTGAAGCAGCCCCCACAATTATTTTGAGGTAAAGTTACGAAAATATCTAAACATGTACAACATCCCAAGATGTACGAAAAATCTGACAACACCAGCGGTGTGAGGGCCAATGGCCATTCAACACTTCTTGCAGCTTTAATAAGGTCCTGAACATAAAACAAGTGAGGACCCTTCCAAAATTGGAGCAATTATTTTTTTCTGGAACTAAATAGCAATTTTTAGGGCTTTTCCATGTTCGAAACTCATGGAACTTTGCACTCTTGTCAAGCATAATGGAAATTTGGGTATTATAAAGGTTTGGCAGATGGGTAGGGCAAAATACCACTCAAGAAAAAAGCCTACGGATGCAGTGACCACAGCCCAATACGACGTTGGCCATTTTAAATGGAAACCTAGGATTTGCACACCTTGGGCTTTTATCAACCTCCTCCCAGAGATTTTAACCAGTTGACTTCAGCTTTGGTCAGAACAGTCTTGACACTGCCGACATGTGCAGTTGTGCTATTTGTAAGGTTTCATTGTACGGGGTAGCTGTGGCTGCACAGTGAATTTTGATGTTTCACCATGAAACGTGAAATAGTTTC
>KV751334.1:11915575-12008755 GCA_001698575.1 Mola mola | reverse complement strand
TAGAATCCCATTCAGAGGATGACATCATCATTGGAGTGTGGACGACATCATCACTTCTTTGATGTCTTTGCTGTTCCTGAGCCACAGCCAGGACTTGAGCCATCATCAGAGAAATTCACAGGTCACAGCAGCTCCACAGCAGAAAGGAGGAGATACATGGTCCCTTCCTATTCACATTTTTAATGAGAAACAATCAAGAGGTGACTGAGGCCCCGTTTACACAAAACTGAAAGTTGCCTTTTGGCTGTCTGTTTACAGGAAAGAGGCGTTTGCGGTTCTTGAAAACGGAAACGGGCTCAAGAGTGTAAAGATTTGAAAACACCCCGTCTCCGTTTCCATGTAGACAGGAAAAACGCAACATATTGAAAACAGGCATGCTCGCAAAGTTTGTGGTCAATTGTTTTCACTCGCTGGGAAAAGTATCTCTACCATTGGCCATGTTTTGGTTCATCACAAAATCACACCTCTAACTACTGGCCTGGCAAGTGTACTACAGCGTTTCTGGTCTTTCCTGTGGTCTGGTGTACACAGAGATCATTTTCAAAATGCTGCCACCCGCACATTGGACTATTTAAAAATGGCAACTGAAAGTAAAACAGAACGTTGTCGTGTAAATGGGGCCTGAGTGTGGTACAATATACCAATGACGACTCAGGTTTGCTTGGAATAAGGGCCAAAAAATAAGAGGCATTTAAAAGGACAGCTATGTATTCTCTTCTTGTTATTAATATCTGTTATAACTACGCTAATTAGATTGACTTTGAATGCGATCACAGAAAACTTAAACCTGTGATGATGCTGGTGATTGACAAAATTGACACTACTGACTTGTACAACTTTTCACCAGTTGAAACCATTCAAAAATGAAAATGTTCAGCTGCACTCTGTAAGTTTGAGAGGGGAGAGAACTCAGGCTGCAGACTTGTACAAATATCACTCTGGCTCTGCCTCCAAGCCCTCTGACTCAAAGATAACCTGATTGCATCTTAGGGGTCATAGGTCAAAGGTCAAGGTCACTGCAGCCTCTTGTGGGCCTCACTTGTGGATATAATACAAAATCCCTTGTCAGTGGCTTTGATCAGAAGAGTTTGACCTTTGGAGAACAAAAGAGTTTTAGCTTCAAATGGAACTTTTGCGTTCATGTGCAATTATGTTGCATTACAAGGTGTTTATTCCTAATAAGTGATGTTCAGAGCATGTCGCTCTTGTTGTTTCTTCTTCATGTACCCTGACATGACACAGGTGAAGACTTCCACTTTGTGTTAGAGTCACATGATCTTAACCTCATCGTGTCGGAGAGAGACAAAACTGTCAGGTCGGTACGTGCAAGAAAGTGACGGATCATTTTCCCTCCAGATCATCCTGAGGGTGAGGGGTCGAAGCCACGAGGACAGACCTTGACCAGCTGAACCCGACCTCCATCATGGCTCATCAGCACCTCCGGCTGAACGAGGACATTCACATGGGAAACAACTCGTTAATCAGCTTGGAGCTAAATTTAGTCCGACATCACCTGCAGGCTGACCCAGAACCAGTGCTGCAGGAATCACTCCATCTCCAGGCGCCACATGTTTGTGAACAATGCTCCAGTATGTGACACAGCAGCTGTTTTCACACGACCACCTGCTCGTATTGTCTTTGAGCAAATCCGCAGAAGAGGATGTGAAAACTTGAGTTTTAGTTCAGAATTTAAATGTTAAGCTATGATTTCTATCTTTTATTTCTGTTTTGTCTCATTTCTGATTTTACATTCAGACATTTTTTCTTTCAATTCTTTATCAGAATTTTGAGATACAAACTTATTTTTTCTTGAAATTCTGAAAAAAAAAAAAAAAAAAAAAAGGTCAGAACACCAACATTTTTTCTCATCATCTTCAATACAAATCATTTTTTGCACTAATTCTACACCCCAAAACAAGCTCACAACTCAGCCTGTGTACAGTAATATGAATACTCCTCGATTATGATCGACAAGTTACTGTCAATCACAAGAAAGCCCCGCCCTTTACTGGAAATAGAATTTATAGCATGAGCATTAGCATAGTAAATTGTAATCGCGGCTCCACCCCATGGAAGACCACTCATTGGCTTCCATAGCTGACAGTAGCTGATGCAAACTGGCCAAGTGTAGCTCCTCCTACAGGAAAACAGGTAGATTGGGTGACTGTCCGAAAACAGCAGAGACATTGAGAAAGTCCAGAGATGTTTTAAGAAAAAAAAGTTGAATTTATTTGCACTTTTTCTTCTCTTCATACCTCAGAAATAAACAAGGATTTATTAAAATTATTAAATTATTAAAGGGAACTTTTCAGCCATAATTTGTCTTCCGTCTCATTTTGTAAAGAACATTGTGAGAAAATTGTATCGTGACATGAGTGAATCATTACATCCCCGGCTAAATGTTATCCGTCTTTCACTTCTTGTTGAATTCAGTGGTGTCGCCCCCTGCTGGACGACCCCTCCCAGCTGACCTCTGACATCCTTGATTGGCTTGTTAGTGTGACTCTACCTGCATGCTGCGGCTGCTGGACCCCCAGCTGCTTGTGTTCCCTGCACCCCCCCCAATCAGCAGACAGGAAGTAGAACCTCCTGATTATTACAGTTCTCCCTGCTTCTTTCCACCTGCATGTGGTTCTGATTTGGACCTGAGGCGGAGTGTTTTCATTGGCCGCCGGCAGCACTCAGTTTCCTGAGTGCCCTTTGTGCCTCGTCCTCTCCACGTTTATTTCCTGAAACATGGAGGTAAAGAGGCCACTCAGCTTTTCTTCAGCCAGCTAATTGGGAGCCACTTTAGTCCCCCAGCCTCCTCCTCCACCCCTCATTATGACAGGGTTAATGGCTTTAGTGAGGGGGGCTCTTTGCTGGTCCTTCTGGGCCTCAGAACCAATTAGAGTAATCAGAGCCAATATGTGGGTTCAGAGAGAGGAGGCACATGTGGCGGTTCAGGTGTAAACCGATCTATGGACTCTTTCTTCTGCAGCAGAATAACTCCTTGTTCAAACTCCACATAGGTAAAACCCATCAACCAAGAGCTTTTCACCATATTAATATTCGAAGCGCTTCATAAAACAAGTTCTTGGCATTATAAGTTAAAACACAAGAAACTTTATAATAATGCGACGTAGTGAACCAACCCTGGCCCTCAACGCTGGCTCTGATGTAAACTGGCCCATGGGGCCGTAAAATATGAACATGACTGATTCTGGTCTGAAAGTTGTATTCATGACAGAGGTTTGGTTTAAGTATTGTCAGAGTGGATCAGGAGCTGCGATCTACCGCGGTTCTGTGGCGTTTGGTGGTTCACCACATGGTAACGCACCACCTCCAGTCATTTCAGTGAGGCAAGGGCAGCAAAAGGAAAGCAGTAGTGGGACCGAGAAGCGGTTTCCGTACACTTGAACAAATTTTGCTCTGCCGCTCTGAGTTTGCTGTGTCGAACTTTCCTGCTGCTTTTTCCTCGGATTGTACCAACGCCATGACATTCACCGAAGCACTTCCCTATCATCACCGCCTGGACCACAGCCTCAGTAACTTTTTACATAATTCGGCTCCCACTTTACTTCGCTACATGTGGTATACAAATAAACCTCGACTTGACATGCAGTCTCGTGTAACAACACACTAACATAGAGCAGCAAAACAAAACAAAAATTCCCTGCAACAATCCGACAGAGAACAAGAAAGGTTTACAACTAACTTCTATCTGAAGGAGGGGAGACTTCTCTTGTTCAGTCAAACTTTGGATATAAAAAGTCTGAAGCCAACCAGAAAATGGAAAAACTTTAATTGCAGTAGCAGGATATAACCTGTAGAGGACAGTCACTAATTAAACCACTTCTTAAAAAACCTACCCTGGACCAAGAAATTCTAGCCAACTATAGACCAACATCCAACCTCAAAGATTCTAGAGAAAGCAGTAGCCAGTTATGACTTTTTTTCAGGATAATAGTCTATTTGTGGCTTTCCAGTCAGGTTTGAGAAGCATCGCAGCACAGAAATGGCATTGGTTACAGTTACAAACAACATCCCCACTGCATCTGATGAGGGACTTATCTCTTTACTAGTCTGATTAAATCTTAGTGCAGCTTTTGACACCACTGATCCTCACATCCTACTACGGAGGATGGAACACCAAATTGGCACTAAAGCATCTGTATTAAGTTGATTTTAGTCCTACTTATCTGATAGATACCAGTTTAGTCATGTTAAGGATTTATCATCCAGATGATTCCGAGTTAGTCACGAGTCCCACACGGTTCTGTTCTTGGACCAACACAATTCACTCTATACCTGCTTCCTTTATGTACTATTATTAGAAAGCAATCCATGAATTGTCATTGCTATGCAGATGATACACAGTTTTACTTATCAATGAAGCCTGATGAAACCCATCAGTTAGCTAAACTCAAAGCATGTCTTACGGACATTAAAAAAATGGATGTCTCATAACTTTTTGCTCTTAAACTCTGACAAAACTTAAGCATTGTGCTGTAACCTAAACGTATAAGAGACTCATTATCCA
The DNA here is from genome assembly GCA_001698575.1 of Mola mola. Lineage (NCBI taxonomy): Eukaryota > Metazoa > Chordata > Actinopteri > Tetraodontiformes > Molidae > Mola > Mola mola. The sequence continues at coordinate 12,004,233 of KV751334.1, read as the reverse complement.
AAAACTTAGTTAATCTGAATGGCATTGCCGTGGCCTCTGGCACCACTGTAAGGAACCTTGGTGTTATCTCCATCATATATTAAAGAGTCCATAGTAGCCCATCACGCAACCAGAACATTATGCTCCCAGGATGCAGGGTTTATGGTGATCCCCAGAATCTCCAAAAGTAGAATAGGAGGTAGAGCATTCACCTACACAGCTCCTCTCCTGTGGAACTATCTTCAAACTCGGTACATGAGGCAGACACACTTTCTGCTTTTAAGAGTAGGCTAAAAACTTTCAATTTTGATAAAGCTTATGGTTAGGGCTGGCCTATCCAACCCCTAGTTATGCTGCTAAAAACTCCTACACTGAGTTCCTCTCCTCTCCCCATTTGACTCAGGCTCCATCTCTGCTCATCTAAATGTTCAAATGCTAACAAAACATTATACTAACTTCACTTCTTCCCCTGAGTCTTTGCGCGTTATCATCCTGCAGGTAGGTCACGGTGGTACAGCCTGACGCCTCCTGCCCTCATTAGGACAGGAGATCTTTTGATTTGGATCCTCGGCTGGATTGCCCAGCGCAAATCTGGATCCATGGATTACAATGACTTCTGAACCAACAGACTATACCTGCTTCTGGGTCAAGAGATTTCTCATACATCTGGATTAATAGACTCATGAACTCCTACATTTTTATTAATCTGTTATTGTCATGTTGTTGTGTCTATTGTACGTCTGTCCATCATAAGAAGAGGGATCCCTCAGTTTCTTATTTTTCCCTGTAGGGTTTTTTAGGTTTTTCCTCACCTGGTTCAGGTGTCACATCTGTTCAGTTTGTGAAAACCTGGTGCAACAATTTGTAATTTGTGATTTTCGGCTATACAAAAAAATTTGATTTGATGAAAATTTTCCAATTTGAAGTGCTTACATGTTGAGATGTGGAACTGAATCAAACAACAACACAACTAAACATCCAAACACCTTTTTATTCAGCTAAAAACTGTGGCTTTGTGATTTCTTTAATTCTCAGGATGTTAAAATGTTATGAGATACTGTATGTGGTTATTTTGTACAGATATTTCTTCATAAATTTAGAAAACATCATTTTGTTATAGGTTTTTCCCATGTCACGCAGCCCTAGTTCTGTGCATGTTGGCTCTGATGGTTGTTGTTTAAATGTTTTTTCACTCCTGGAACGCATTCACAGTTTGATGTTACACGACAAGTGAAAATGGAGAAAGAGCTGAAAGAGAACTTTAGATCCCCCCTCCATTCTTACTTCCACAAGGTGGGCCAGTCCCAGGTTTGTCCTGGTCCGGATGGAGCATGCATCTTTGGTGTTGGGGTTAGATAGATTAGAGATTTTCTTTGGGATGGTACCAAAAAATCTCTCCATACCCAAGTGATCCTACTCAGGTAGAATCAATAAATAGATAGATAATCAGCCTCAGCTGATAGCAATGTGTTACTATAAACAATAATTTTTGAGCTATGAAATACGCTGTGGTGAATTTCACAATAATTTCAGCCTCTTCTGCTAACTGAAAGGAACAATCTTCCTGCCCCCGTTGGAAGTGAGGATGCAGGTTCAGTAGTTAGTCTGTCTCTGAATATTTTACGCTAAAAGCTGCTGTTGTGTTTAACTGCTGTCTTATGTTTATACTGTGTGTTCTTTGTCTCAACAAAGTTGGTTTTCCTTCAGATGAAATGATCATTTAAAGAAAAGTGGGAGCTGGAAGCGAATATCATAATATCAGAAGAAGAATGGGAGGAAACATTTAAAGAGGGTCATAAAATAACTAACAGCCCAACTTGGAGGGAATTTGATTGGAAAGTGAAAATGCGTTACTTTTACACTCCATTCATTACATCGAAATACAACAACACGACTAATTTATGCTGGAGGGAGTGTGGGGTAGTGGGTGACTCCACCCATATATTCTGGGATTGCCCAAAATTATAGAATTTCTGGAAAAATATTCAAAAGGAGATCAAACAGATTATGGGTATTAACTTACCTTTGGAACCAGCAATTTACATTTTGGGTATAATGCCTGACAGTATGACAGATAAGAACTCTAAATATTTACTGAGAATCCTGCTACTGATAGCAAAAAAGACAATAACAGCTTCCTGGTTGAAGCCACAGCCTCCAAACATAACGCAATGGAGAGACAGGGTAAAAAATGTGCTCATCATGGAAAGAATCACAGCATTTTTTTTTTTCTTTTCTTTTTTATTTTTAATACAGGAGTGAATGTCCCTCCTTGTTTGTATTGTTGTTAACCTCACCTGTAAGGGACTCGTATTCTGTATTATTATCATTTTTCTTACTTGAAGGATACAGATACTTTGTATTGTATTTTTTTGCATTTGAAAAGTACTCATTATCACTGAGTGTTGTCCAGGACTAATGGATCAAAGATGAGGACTGACTAGCGGAGGCACGATGTATAATTGAGTAGTGATGGATATTTACAGAGATAGTCAACAAGAAAGGGAGGGAGGAAGGAAGAAAAAAGAAAAGACTTTTAAAGGACTTAATTTCTATATAATATACATCTCCTCTATGTGTGTTTGTTGAGTTTGTATGTATGTATATTTGTCAAATAAAAAATAAGTTCAAAAAAAAAAAAGAAATGATCATTTTAAAAGTGCCGTCACATTTTTAGGACACACACATGCGCCTCGTTGTAAAAAATCTTGTGTTGTCTAAAAAAATAGCAGCAAAATGCTATGGCAGACGTGAGCTGGTTGCTAAAATATGAAAATAGATGCTAGCTAGCACTGGCAGACATCTTGTTCTAGCAGATGTAAGCTGGTATGAAGAGACGAAACGTGAGGACATCAGCTTCAGAAGCTTTTAAAAAAGGATTGTAACACTGATCTTCTGACGTTATTACGATGATGACCTGGAGGCACACAGCAGAAATACAGCGTTCCTGTTCAACATTACTCTGTCAGGATTGTGTATAATTAGTCACCAGATCACTCAACCCTTTACTGATTATTACCTGGAACACTCTGTCAGCGCCACATTTATTCACACGAGACATTGGTGTGAATGCACTCATATCCGATTTATGGCATCAAGATGGTGAGGACAGAGCTGTTTCTGTGTTTGCCTGTCAGCTTCATTTCATCTCCTCTGCTCTCAGTTGCCACCAGTGACATTCACATGGCAAAAAGTGCCAAATCCGGACCTGCCGCACACATGTTTCAGTAGTCTGTTGGGTTTATTTTTAGACTACAGCAGGGTCAAAGGTCAGCTCATGAGGCATATACCCTCGACAGTGTCAGGGAGAGGAGTCTGGAAAACCAATCGGAGGTGAGGACAGACTTCCAAGCCAAAACACACACACACACTAGGACGAGCTAATCGTCTTTTAATGTTCAGACGGGACTCTGACCTGTTTGTGTGGTCAAAATGTTCAACATTCGTTTATTCTGTGGCTGTAATTCCATCAATGTAATCATGGATGGTTCAGCCTTTCACTGAATGGTGAACTACTGACAGAGCTGAGGATATTTTTTATGAAAGGATAATCATTCAAAAACTGAAAAACAGATTCTAAAAATACTGATTATTATGATTGATAAGGATAGGAATCATTGATATAGTTATAGTATCATTTAACAATGTCTGAGTCAGGTCTCATTCAGTCATGTGACTTACTGCTGCGTTTGAGCGCAGCTCAGTTATGAAAATGACTTGGTTAGTTCACGATAACGATTATGGTTTGAGTGAGAGTCTAGAGTCTGTGCAGTCGTGACCACACTGCAGATTTCCCACCCATTAATCTGCCTGCCTTTTCACAAGCAGAGCTGTCAATCATGTCCCACCCGAATTTTAAAAATAAGTTAATAAACAATAAACACAAGAACATAAATCAGCATGATAAGTACGACCTACAATGACCGAAACCACTTCTGTACTGGGCTTATAAGTGTGCCTCGACCTTAGCCAGTTGTGGCAGGTGTTTGCTAGCTGCAGCAGCACACTGGCCTGGTGAACATTTATGCATTTTAAGTTTAATTTTCTGTGAATTCTTGAGCACTTTCAGAGAAAAAAAAAATAACTGAGAGCATGTGATACTTTGTGTGATGCGAAGTATCTACAATTCTTTCCATATTATGTTGGCTGTGGAGGTTAACGAAGGTTCCCAGGGTCAGGCAGCATCCCATCATCCTTGGTCGTCTGCGTGTTGTTTCCATATTGCTGCCGCGGAGTAATCTCTGTTCTAGGAAAACCCCCGACCCCCTGGCACACATCCCTGCCCTTGTAATTGCACCAATTACTTTTCCATAACAGCCCTGGAATGCTTATGTATGTGGTCAGAATAACAATTTCCACATGAAACACTCGTTCATTCATCGGAGTGGGGGGATCCTCCACAGACATCCCGGCCCTGAGCAGGGACGGCCTGCAGCGACATCACACTCGGCTGCTCGCCAGCTCAAAAACAACAACAACCAGGCTCTCAGGAGTCCAGCTGACATTCTTTGAGTCTGATGTGAGGACACATTTCAGTTCATCACGCCCACGTCAGCTGCTCTGAGCGACCCTTCAGCTTCTTTCAATTATTGATTCATGTTTGAATTTGCTGCCATGTTCAGTGTTGTATAGATCAGAATAGTTCTTCTCTGTGTAATTAATCTGGCAACATGTTGTAGGCTCTATAATGTGCTATAGAGCCTTCAGAGTGCATTATAACACATTAATAATGCTCTAGGATTAATTTTATATACAGTATAGATCCAGGCTTTAGGTCAAACTGAGTTGTAGATGTAATGTTGCATTTAGTTTTCATCCGAAGAATCTAAAAGTTCTGAAATTAGAATGTAAACAGGCCTGAAAAAAAGGCTTCCATGTTGCGTCAAACTGTGAAACATGGCAGCATGAAACTTTAAATGAATGCGTGTTCTATTGTTTCTGCTGCTGTGTTTGATTTTACATCTTGTGCATTTGGACAGAACCAGCTCTGGTCCGAACGGGCCGGCACAGCAGGACATCTACTGCTTCCTCTCGGAACCTACTTAGACCGACGACCTGCCGTCAGGTGTCCATTTTCAGAAACTGATGTCGGCAGGGAGCATCAGGCGGGAGATGTTACACAAGGAGCAGACTGAAATAACGTTATTAACAATGCTCTCTGTGAGCTTGAGGTTGCAGTAAACAGACTGATGTGATTGATTGATAAGCAGCTTGTTTACATTCTTCCGCAGGGTTGCTTCTTATCATTGGAGGAGCGTGATGACAGCTGAGCTCTCACACCCCGCTGAAGACGCCACGCGAGGCACGTACAGCCGGTCCCCACCCGCTGACGGAGTGCAAACATGTCCTTCATTCTAGGTCACGTCTTTGTGTGCTCGTACATTGATTGGTTTGGAAATCTGAAATTTTGAAAAGAGTCAGAAATGTCGTCGTAAGAACCCAGAACCCAAAATGACACTTTCATTTAGTCCGACAGCAGTCTGAACCTCGACATCACTACAAACGTTCACATCGCGCAAACACTCACTGTCACTCCGCAGTTAGCTTACAGTTAGCTTCCAGGTCCTGTTAGCTTCCTGGTCCTGTTAGCTTCAAGGTTCAGTTAGCTTACAGATTGACTTCTAAGTCCTGTTAGAGTCAAGGTTCAGTTATCTTACAGTTAGCTTACAGTTAGCTTTTAGGTCCTGTTAGCTTACAGAAAGAACCACCAGGAGAACATTTTGTGTTCTCAAGCAAAACCTTCAGGTGGGTCAGTGGCCTTCTGCCCTTAATCCTTTTTTATTCAATTATTATTAATTGGTTTTATTATGTTTTCATGTAAGAAACCTTCCTGTTCTCTTCATCACGCAGTTTCACTTCCAACATTCTTCATTCACCTAAACCGAGAGATCCGGTGATCTGAGCAGCAGGAAGCCAGTACGGATCCATCGACAGGCTGACTGGTTGGCTCTGGTTTGGGACCAGCCTGTCCGACTGACTCTGCTGACTTAATGATCATTGGTCAGCAGTGGTGATTTATCCCACAGATCCCACCTTCCATTAATAACCTGTCCATGTTGGGCATGAAAGCACTGAGCTCACAAAGACGAGGGCGAAAGAGGTTCCACTCGATTCCATCAGCTAGATAATCGACTAACTCTTAGTTTCAGAATGAATTATGGCTTTTGAAGAAAGCTAGCCAGACATGCTCGTGGTTTCCTATGATTTTCTTTCCGTATCTCCTTCTCTTATACGAGAAGGCGTGAATCTACTCATGAATGTGAGATGCAACTAATATTACATCCTCCAGGAACCAGACCAAAAAAATTGAAACTGCTTTCAACAAGCTCTGTGGATCGTCTGGACTTCCCAGGTCGTCTCTTCTGGGAGAAGACGGGAGATGAAGTGTGAAAAGGACGACAGCTAGTGTCTTTTCCAGCGTGGTACCAGTCTGTTGCTGTGTTTCCTGATGTGCCATCGGATCCGTGTTATGTAACGATGAGTTGTCGACGTGGGGGCGTTTCCGGCCTTCAGCCTCCTCTGTTCCCGCCGGCTGACAGATTTTCACTGCCTCATTAGCTCCTGAAACCTTTTAATCCTGATTTAACCGTGTGCATCATGAATGAATAAAGTTTGTTCTGACTCCCGAGGAGAGAAAAGAAACCCTGATCTATGCTATGAGACTGATGTGTTAGGGAAGAGGCCAGCCTGGATTCTTCAGCTCGGTCTCTTCGACGCCAACGTGTTTCACTGCAGGATTTCTTTTCCTCTGTTTGTTTCCGACGTTGCGTTTAAGCCTCTCGTTCGTGTTCTCAGAGCTATGTCTTTCTGCTTCTCTTCGCGGAAAACAGCCTCCGCAAATTAGCTGTCCAAACATGATCTCCCAAACACACTAATTGAATAATTCAGCTCACTTAGCAGAACAAACACACTTTCGGGCACATTAATGGGACGAACGAGCAGCACTCCACCGGTTCCGTCCGTAAGCCAACGTCCTCTGCTGTTGATTAACGGCGCGGACACGGAGCCGTGGTGCCGACAGGGCAGCCACGTCCACCTGAAGCCGCTCCAAAAACAACCTGTCTGAAGTGTGACACCTCAACTCTGGCACAAACCTTTCCAGGCCACCACCGAAGAGGAAGCGCTAGTCAGAGGAGCGAACACACGCAGCTGTTTACTGCAGAACATGGAGAACCGCGCACACAATGGATTGTTTACTATGAGGCCTGTAAAAGTCCTCAACTGGCTCCAAGAAACTAAACAAATTTCCAAAGTCACACGAGCAGATGACGACTCAGCAGCAGGACTTCCCTTGTGGTGAGGGTGGCGCTGCTCCGCCCCGTGACAACAAAGTCACGTTAAGTACAGTTTTCAGGAAAATGCATTCGTACTCAAGATTTTCCACTTTTTGGGACATGTTGGAGGCATGAAATTCATTCTGTTAATTGATAAAAAGCTTTCGTTTTAAAGTAATCAGGGCGCACAGATGATCAGTGGAGGGAGAACAAAGACCGGAAGTGTAAAATAAAACAGACACATGAGGACAGAAACTGCAAAATAACACAGGAAAGAAAAAAACCCAAACTGGGACAATGATTGTATTTAGTTGTGTTTTGGGTTCGTCCCGCTGCAGTAACGTTACTGCTCACATGACACGATGGTGAAAGACTACAAAACAGACTAATCAAGAACATACATTAACACAAATTCTAAAGAAATTAACTGCAATGACTTCAATTGGCTGGACGTGAAGAATATGTAGTTCTGAAATTACTGCAATTAACTGGGGTTTCTTGTATGTACTTATACTTTTTTGAGTATTTTTTTTAGGTAGGGAAAAAAAAAAAAAAGTGATTAATCAGTCACTGACCTGATGCACCAACCGGGGAACGAGCTAAGTGACCATATCAAACGCACCCCGAGGTTACTGCCTAGTATCAGCATGTCCCTGTCATTGTAAGAATGATAGCATCCTGCACAGACTCCTGTTTTTGTTTGGATGTTGGTCATTTACATTAACAAGCCCTATAATATCACAGATGGTTTCTCGTGTGACTGTTAGCATTTGGCTAACTTTGTGAATTCTCTAGAAACTTATTAACTTGCTGTGAATTGAATAAACTTAGACGCTCATACTCAGCGCTACGTTAAATTCTAAATAAAGTTTTTAACAAATATACAATGGGATGTTTGTGTTTTGTTCTCCTTACCTGCAGTTAAACACTTCATCAGCTCGATAGCCAAGTGACAAATATGTTTAACTTTTTATTTAACCCAACTGTGGTTTAAGTGCAGTTAAATCAGTCACGTGTTGGGTTGGGGTTTTTTTGGGCGGGATTAAATGTTTCGCAGTGTTTCATTCAGTGTGTCGTGCAGGTGTAGCTTCCACCATTAATGATAAAACGTGACCATGTTTCCGGTATCTCAGAACTCCTCTGTGTGGCCTCCTGTTCTGCTGCCCTGTGCGATGACACGTCGTCTGGTCTCCTGCAGATCTGCAGAGTCACGGGAGACTCTGAGAAACATGAATGCGAGCAAAAGTGCGGACGGGGCTTTTGGCACATTCGTGCGCGACAGAACACGGTGTGGGTTCAGTCCTGGCTCGTCCTCCCGGAGAAGACTGGGCACGCTCAGAGCCAGTCCATCAGATGCTGGGAGTCTGAGTCAGCAGGTTCTGCCACGCTCCCGATAGCCGAGCTGGCGTCCGCTCGGCGCCGAAGAAAGGTGGTTCTGTGCTCGAGACCTGCTCTGTCTTTTTTCTCTGGAAGGAAAGTGTCCAGGAAAATCCGGACCTCCAGCTGGAGCGTTCCAGAGATGATTCACCGGCGAGCGCTGATGAGAAGGAGGAGCTTCTAAGACCCTGGTGAACCATGTTGACCTTATGGGGGGAGTCACAAGACTCTCACTCCTGTGTGACATGAAGCTCGGGATGAGGTGAAACAGAGGAAAGGTGTGACGGTACTCGGAGGCCTGGTCCCAGCCTCTACACGTTCTGTGTAGCGACCACACATGGGCAGGTGGAGGTGAAGACTGGTTGGTTGGCGTGGAGGATGATTGTCTTCATCAAAGTAATTTACAGACTGTCGTGATGGCAGAATTTCAGCAAGGGGACCGCGATGGATGCACAGAATCCACTCAAACAACTTGATTAAATGTATCTGTACCAGAATAGGCAGGGCTAATCTGAAGTTTTTATACATTTTCTACTGCTTACCCTGTCAGGGGTCGCAGGGGGGCGGGGCTGGAGCCTATCTGAGCATCATTGGGCGAAGGCGGGGACAACCTGGACAAGTCACCAGTTCATCACAGGGCTGACATATAGAGACAAACAAGGATCCACATTCAAACCTACAGGCAATTTAGAGTGACCAATTAACCTAACCTCCAGTTTTCATGTTTTTGGGACTGTGGGAGGAAGCCAGAATACCCGCAAAGAACCCACGCAGGCACAGGGAGAACGTGCAAACTCCACACAGAAACGCCCTGATCCGGGAATCGAACCCAGGACCTTCTTGCTGTGAAGCGACAGTGCTAACCACTGCACCACTGTGCTGCCTCCCTGTTCAAGTCGCCTGATTAATTTGTCATATATTAAATGACAGCACAGATTAATTGTAGTAAGACGTTCTTCTACATGAGCTGCAGGGAAAGTGTGGATTTACTAGTCCAGTGTGACATTTTACTGGCCACTGGGCAACCTGCATATCCGTCATGATGCTAACTGGACCAGCTAACAGGGTGATTTAATAAAGACTTGTTCAGATTATTAGACATATAAAAAGATGGCCAAAATTAGAGTTCCCCAAAATTGAAGTTAAATTATCTGGATTGCCTCCTGTTGCCTGGTTGCAGAGTAGCTCATAAGCCCCTCCTCCTTTATGTTAGCAGACGGCACATAAAAACACATTTTAGGTTGTTCTTATCACACTGATGTATGTTCAAGTGTTCATTTTCATTAAGTATGGCAGCCATCTTTAATAATGTCAGCGGTTCTGATGCAGAATGTTTAGAAGCTCGTTATTCATGTTACTTAAAACCTCAAAGTGTTGTTTACTGTGCAACGTGTCACAGCATGGGATCAGTTTTTTAAACATTCATGTTGTAAGGGTTATATTTAACAGGCTCTAAGTGTGTGGCGAGATTGGGCTTATAATGACCTTCACTAGGACAAACTTTCTTGTTGTGTGGAAAAGCCTGAGAATGGCTAGAATTTCTTCTAAACAGTTGCTTAGCTGCCACAATGAGCCAGTGCAGAACACTGAAGAGTCTGTGCGGAGCACTAATTAACCATCACATCAGGGGTTTATGTCCCTTTTTCTGCCCTTTGATTCAGATGTCAGCTCTGAACTGTGTTTGTAACCATTTCACTTGTTTGTGACTCATCAGAGAATGTTTCCAACACTGAGCGTCTCCTTCATCCTCCCCCAGCCTGCTCCACCCTCCTCCACACACTGCTGCACCTCGTCCAGTCACCTCCACTGCAGAATTCACTGATTATTTGAGTAAGACTGCTGAAACCCATAGTCTTGTTTATTTTTGATGAATTGATGAAAGAGGGAATATTTGGGATAGAACACCAACATTCATGTCTCCAGAGAAATTAATGTAGTCTTACACCACATCGCCCCCCTGTGGATGAACACTGCAACAGTGCCGAAGAAGTCACTCAGTCGAGCCACCCTGGGGTCAAAGGTCATCTGTACAAGGACAGGTCATAACCCTAACCTGGATTGTTCTGGTTTAACAGTTGATGATTTGTCCGTGAAGGCTCTCAGTCATCCAGATCATCATAATCTTGGAGTGTTTAATAGGAAGCAACTGGACTTATCTTGTTTGAAGACGTTTCCCCTCTCATCCGAAAGGCTTCTTCAGAAATTTCGGATGAGAGGGGAAACGTCTTCAGATTAAAATAACCCATTTAACAAATGTTAAAAAGTTTGGAGGGAAAAAGAACATTTCCAGATTCTGCTGTCACTTCTCATCAATCTGATGTTCTTACTGGAGTTTTAATAGTTGTTTTACTCCTGTTCTGATCCTGTTAAATTACCATTGATTTGGTCCGAAGCTAGAAATAAAACATTCTAACCTCGACATTCTGTTGCCTCCAGGTGATGATTCCCAGACCCACACTGCTCCTTCAGGTTGGGTTGAGCAGGTGTGTTCAGCTGTTCGTTTTATATTCATGAGTAAAATGAAAAACGAGTAATTTCGTCGACAACAGCATCATTTTTATTTGTCCCGCACAGAAAGAAAAACTGCTCAGAAGAAGGTGTTTGGTCTCTTGGTGGTGAAGCGGGGTTTGTGCTGACAGCGCAGGACCCGGTGAGGCAGTGGGAACTTGATCTTGGAGTCCTGCAGGGAGACAGAGAGCAGCAGTGTCAGAATCAATCAATCTCTGATGATGATCAGCTGATCACTTTAAATAGTCTGTTGCCAGTTTCAAAACCGCCAGGTGATCAGACAGATGCTGACACTTGGAAGAGGAATCTGGCATTTCCTATGGCGGGTTTTTAGGCTGGAGCTGACAGAGGAGGAGCCAGTCCAGAGAGAGTCCCGCCCACAGCCTCAGGGGCCCTGACCACAGTCTTTGGGGACTCACGTGGAACTGCTTGATGGCGGGTCTGCGACACTTGTTGGCAGGGATGACCTGCACCTTCATGATCTGGATGGAGTGGGCGCGAGCGCGATGGCGAGCTCCCATGTCACGATCTACGGAAGAGGAGTCAGACATTTTAACACAACTTTATTGATACAACAGTGCAAACCAACATCCAGTCATGTGACAATCAGTGGGGTTATTGACTACTGATCTGAGACCAGCAGAAGGTTTTACATGAACATACTTGAGATATAAAGATTAACAGCTGTGACTGATCAGTAATTTCGTCTAGTAAAACTGAATGTTTTATCTGATAAATGGCAGAATTCACCGGGAAGACATATTTTACAATGTTACAAGGTCACTTTATTATTTTTGTTTAGTCACTTTCTTTTAAACTGACCCGAACAGTGAGCGTGCAACACGTCAGCTCCTGGATTCATTTATAAAAATGTAAGGTTGTGATTCGTTTAGGTGAGTAGGGGCTGGTGGGTACTCACAGCACTGGGTGACAGCTCCAGACGTGGTCAGGTCTCTGTACTCTCTGTACATGTTGTGGGTGCCACTGCGGGAGTCGTAACGCAGCCAGATACCAAAGTTTTTCACCTTCAGGGGGGTCTTCTCGTGGACCTGATGGGGGGACAGCAGCAGGTTGTAAGTCCTCTGACCACCATTATGTTGTGTTTCTTTTTTATAGAGATACTGGTTCACCAAATACAAAATTACAACATACTGTAATTTCTCTTATATTTATTACATTTAAGTAGAGATTGGGGGGGGGTTTAAAAACTTTACAAACTGCAAAACAATGCACATTTCCTTTTTCTGTAATGAAAAAATAAAAATCCCTGTCTTCAAGGCGTTTTCAGGCAGAAACAGACAATCCCTATGTCCAATGCTGTCTCAGACAAAACTACAAATTAAAAATGCTGTGTTCCTCTGAGAAAGGTTCAAACAAAGCAAAAAAAATGCTGCACATTTCTCATTTCTGAAAATCTTTTCTCTCAAATAGATATAGCAAAACTAAAATTAAATTTTACAACAAATCCCAAATCATAAATGAGTGAATACACATAAGAGTCCTCTTTAATGAAACAAAGGCTGGGCTCTTTTCTAGTGAGGGATTTTTTCCTTTTTATAAATACTGCACATTGACCATGTTCCCTACTGATGACAACCCTGTCACGAGGGACAGAGTTGGCCCCTGTGAAGAAGGATGCATTTGGTAGACAGGAAAGCAGTGGTGACAAGAGTCTAATCTTCTGCCATCAATACACCAATACACCTTGTGTATTGGTGACCTCCATGGCTCCTGCACTCATTTGTGCGCATGGGGCTGCTCGTCAGTGGGGTTTGGCTATTTAATGGTTTTTGTCAATAAAACAGAGCTCAATGGAGCTTCTTTTTATGAGCTGTGTGTTTTACATGATGTATCCTGCTTGTCGTGCTATTCATTCTATTCACCTTGCAACATTTGCATAGTTTGTCTCGTCAGTTATCATTTCACCTCTTTCATTTTCTGTCTTTCGGAAGCCAAAATGCCGCCACACCTTCAAAAACAAAGGAATATCCTCCTGTTGTTAGTTTTCCCTGGTCATGGTCATGTCACCACTGTTGTTTACTTCCTGCCTGCTATGCACATGTTAAACGGGACCAGATTGATAGCAGCAGCGCCCCCTACTGTTCAAAGTTATCGATTCATCCAACATCTCATTCCAATTGAAGAGTTGCATTGCCTCGAATTTTATTCGAACTGAATCATCATATCCTTAGCTTTGACAAATATTTCTAACTTTGCCACAACCTAAATGATCCCCCTCAAACAGCTTTACAGTTTAATCATCTGGTTTTTAAGGAGACAAAGATAATCCACTTTTCCTTCATCTCCAATACCAAACTGAGGCAGAAAAAACGTGCACCCCACAACAAGACAAAAACTGAAGAGTCAGTCTGACAGCTGAGTGGTGAAATGATCTGCAACTTCTGAATTGATCATACATGGATAATGATGGTTCTGAATGTAGACCCTTGAATTCACTTTCTGAGGCACTGTGGCGCCACAGAAAGGCGACAAGGCTCCGCTTCCTGTGTGCACGCCAGACAAACTCATACCACTGCCAGATATGAACTTTGGGTTTGGGTGCATGTGAAGAATGTCAAACAGACAACTTTAAAAATCCCTTCCTGCGTTATTTAATTCAAAAACAATCTCATCTAATAAAAGACAATTTTATGCTCTGTGTTATTTCAGAATCAGGACGGCAGGACTGGACCAGAGCTTGATAAATATCTGATAAATCAATCAAAAGAAAATTAGTTATAGTGAAGACAGACTACTTGTTTTAGCTTCTAAACTTTGTTGATTTGCTGCTTTTGTCACTCTTGACAGAATTTAGTCTTTTGGGTTTCGGACTATTTCTGGACTGAAGCAGCAACCTGAAGATGTCACTGTGACCTCCAAGAAACCGCACATGATTTTCAATATCTTTTACACTAAATTATTCAGATGGGTAAAATCTCCCAGTTGCAGCTCGAGACAGAACTTCATTCTCAGTTGTGTCTGTCAGCAGAGAAATCTGGTTTTCTCGGTGGTGTGAAAACATCTATGACCTCTCACAGCAATAATGACTGATGTGACTATTGAGCTGTAGATTTTAGATATGAGAAAAGTGCTTTCTGATCAGAAATAAGCTGATATTAGCTCTGTGACCTACCAGGCCACAGTAGACTGTCTCGCCAGAGGCCTTCTTCATCTTCCTCAGTTGAGAGACGAAATACCAAAAGCGCGACTTGGCCACAACATGGTTGGATGCAAAGATCCTCATCCGGTACAGAGGGGGGGCAGGATTCTTGGCAGAGGGCAGCAGGCGACCAATGACTTTATACTCCCGAAGCTGCATTCAGAAAGAAGGTTGATACATCAGGATGACACACAAAACTCACAATGAGGTGCTTAAAGATAACACGTGTAGACCCTTGAATTCACTTTCAGAGGCACTGTGGCGCCACAGAAAGGCGACAAGGATCTGCTTCCTATGTGCACACCAGACAAACTCATACCACTGCCAGATATGAACTTTGGGTTTGGGTGCATGTTGAGAAGATCAACAGGAGAACATTATAATCATCTGCTGTGTTTTTGGTTCTTTAATTAAGCATTTACAAATATGTAGAAACAATTTAATGACAATTTTTAGCTTTCTCCACTTTAAATAATCAATTTATTGTGATCAATGATTTTGATATCAAGTTTAAATTCTGATTACAGCTTCTTTCCAGTTGTCTGGATTCTCTAACAAACTTAATTTATTAGGGTTGCAGACAAAAGCAAAACATTTCAATACAGTTTAGCATGATAAAACAACTAATTCATTACTAAAATTTGGAAAAACAGTGTAGAGAGCATGTTGACTATGTCAGACACTATAAATTTATGAATACACACAATGGATAATTATAGCTGAAGGTGTGAAGGTTTATTCATCCACTTACTAAGCTTTGCCCTAATGATAATAATTATGTGGGTTATGTTTCCTTATAGACAAAATCAAAGATTCAACGATAAAAGCTTAGACTAAATATCTGTAAAAGCATGTTTGCACAGCTTGCGATGACGTTAAATTCCATACTGGGTGCACCGAGAAACCCTTTTTAGCACCACGTTAGCGGCTAACGTTAGCTTACATGAAGGCCAAGTTAGCCGGACAGAGACTCAGCACTATAATCACGCGGTGCATTAAACATCGTAACGTGTTTATTTAACACGACGAGACCTCAGGAGGAGCCCCTGGTCACATTCTTTTTAGAATTTATGTTTCATTACTATCACAGCTCTAAAACACACCACCGCCGTCCACATGGTGCCGCGGACGCCATGTTGTACGCGCAAAATACATTACGACGGTAAAACTCAAAATATCACATAATACACGACGTTTTTGGGAAAATAACACATATATCAGACGAGAGTGATGTTGTGAAGTCATTGGGCTTAAAACATTGCGCGCGTTGCGCGTAGAAACGGGTAAATAAAGAGTTTTACATACTGTGCCAGACGCCTTCATGGTGTCTCTCGCTCACTGCCACAGTAAAAGAGGAAGCAGTAGGGCGGAGTCTGCGCACGTCAAACGGACGGAAGGTCGAGGGGGCGGGGCCTACACGGCTCTATAAACGGGGTGAAGATGGCTTCGTGTTCGACGTGTAGCCCTCTCGCGGTGTATACAACAAACTGTATCATAACGAATAGAAACATGTAGACTGTAACAGAAACAGAGGCTCATTTCTCCCTTTTCTATCTCAAAAAAGGTCTGGATTATCTGTGACAAAAAAGTGTAGCAGTCTCCACAAAAATCATTTAATGACATTTAAAATGTAAAGACCAAACTTCTTTTTTATTATAAATTGATTTAAATTTTGATTTAGAGAGAGAAAAGATCCCTCCATGGGAAGGCACGTGTATCATCATGTAGTGGCGAGGAAAAGCTTGTTTTCTCCACCGCAAAAACCTCGACACAGAAAGAAATGATAGAGAGGCAGAAATTATGAAATTATGTCTTTAAAGTCTGTTATGTTACACAAGAGGCTTAATCCGCCATCAATAAATTCACAGGTTACTGTGGGGTCATACAAGGTAAGATCGGGAATAAAGAGAGAACATAATTTCTAAAATAAAAAGGTAATAATAATCCAGAAACAAGCGTAATATTTCAAAAAGTATAAAAGGTGGAAGGAAGGAAAAAATAAAAGCAACACGTCTTTTTGAAGAGCTAAACCTATTGATGGCTGAACGGTCTAAATGGATGACAAAATGTAAAAGAAGCATGTGGGAGAAGTGAGAAAATTGTACAACTTGAAAAATTGCATTTCCTTGTAAAATGCATGTGGATGTATGTGAGTTGCAGAATCTAAAGATGAAGAGCCAGAAAATGCATGAGCTACATTGTAAGTAGTCGTTGTGTCTTTCTTCTTTGATACAGATATTCAGATTTATTAATGTGGACAGTCTGCAACAAATCCCAGAAAGAAATCGAGTATAAAAGTATACAAGGTAGACATCATTTAAAAATGACGACGCTGTAATCCCCATAAAGGGCTGAAGGAGCGGGTGGAAGAGGGATAGTAATATAGAAAAACCGGGGCTCACAATATGACTTGTTTATCTTTGTTGATCCAGGGTAAACAAGCTTTGTAAACTTTCCTATCAATCGGAAGCTCGCTTCATGTACTTGAACGTAAGGTGACATTTGCTAACAGCCAAGATCTGTCTGCATCAATAATATTCATCGAATCCATAACAAATAACGTAGTATATAATTGAAATACTATTAATTTAGCTACAATACAAAAATTTAGTTATATTTAACCGTTAATGTCGGCGTTTTTGCTGACGTTGTGTATGAATAATTCACTTCCTGTGGCCGTGGCCCGGAAGTTAACCGGGTGGACACGCCGCACCACTGCCTCAGTCGTGTGTCGGCGAGTCTAAACGACGTGCGGCGACGTTTCTGGTGAATTCTCAGCAGCTCTGCGATGAGTTGACCGGAGACAAACCGCTGAATGAGATAAGTGTTTATTAAGGTGAGCTCCCCTACACCGTGAAGTCCGTTCATTCGCGGCGCGTTGGCTCGATTGGAAGGGTAACATTGGCGTTGTTTTGGGGTTGAAGGAGGTGTGCGACATAAGCAGGTACCTTACCGATCCGCGATAAACAGTAAAACAGTAAAACTGTTTCTGCACTTCCTAGGCCATCACCGTCGCCGTCAGAGAAGGCTTTCCGCCGGTCACCACGGTTTCATTAACAGTCACACGGTCCAGGTGCCATTAGGCGAGCTCAGAAGCTAGCAGGCTACGGCTAGCTGGGGTTAGCAGCAGTCAGCTATCTTGTGTTGGGGCGAACTTGTTAAATTGCAGCAACTTTTTGAGGAGTGGTCCCACTCGCAGGACGCGTTTTCACCCACAGCACGGCTCAGACAGGTCCTCTTTACCCACCCAGTGCTCCGCATAGGTGTTATATCCGCGGTGTTAACGGAATAAGAGCTGCTGAACTGTGTTGACACAGCGTTGCATCATGTAAATTAACGAAATCTGTCAGCCCGGTCTTCCTCTCTGGAGCACGAGTGCGAATGATCGATTAAATGTTATTCCTCGCGTCGATTCGTCACATTTAGAGGCGTCACTGACATCCAAAGATAATTCAGTGCTGACTCGGCTGGGTGTCAGATTGTCACGCACAGCTAACGTTTGCTAACCATGTGATGTGATTGTCAATTTACTGTATAATCGATGACTCCAGAGTTCCTCTGTCAAAAGCTGTCGCTCATATTAACTGTCCATCTCCTACATGGACAGTTAATATTAGTACCACGTTTCACATTACATCTGATCCAAAATTTATATGTAACAATTGAATTATGGTGCAATAACCTCAACCAAACAGAAAGTCGGCGCAAACTTCTCTTAGAGATTTTACCCAAGTGAATTAAACTTTGGTCAGAACAATCTTGCATGTTTGTAAATGTTTGTTGTACATGTAGGTGCGGCAGCACGGCAGTTTTTGATGTTTCACCATGAAATTGTTTCCATAGAATTAATCTTAAGTATCGTTTCAGAATATGACATTGTTGTTTAAACATGAGTGACATCAGCAGTCCTTCAGTGTCTTGAAGGTTGTAAAGTTATGAGCCTGTGTGGTCATGACGTTGAGCCTGACAGCAGGTGTAGCAGAGGCTCTCTGTATGTTTGATATCTGCCTTTCCTGTCACCAGATGAGAGAAACCCGCTGGACCACAGCAGAGAGGAGCAAACCCGTCTTGGAGGAAAGCTAACCCACGAATGGCCTGCCAGTCTGTCGCTGCAGTTATGGACGAGCAGGCCCTGCTGGGGCTCAACCCGAACGCCGACGCCCGCTACAGGCAGAGGGTGAGATGCCCGGTCATCACTTAACAAAATAAAAGCACCCAAGGTTCATCCAGCCATGGTGGAGTTCACATCTTTAGAGAGGTCGGGAAGGTCACAGGTGTTAACTTCCTGCTCATCTTTGGTCATGTCAAGATAGCTCAGTTTAATTGTTTCTGCACGTCATGACGTGGTGCAGAAGGAGATTTTGCGTCTTCAGTGATTTTCAGATTTAGCTCATAAACCTGCTCACACACACCTATTTGCTATCATTGTCACTTCAGTTATAACCAGCTAACGTTAACATTTATCATCTCCTCCACCAAAGGTAGAGGATGTCATGTTTTCCCCTTTATGAACATGCACGTCTGTCTGTCACCATCATAACTCAAAAACCTGTAAATGGATTTGATGAAAATTGACCTTGATCTATTTTTAAACTTTAATCTGATGGAAAAAATAAAATACGAATTTCTATTTCTGGGCTGACTTCAGGCATGTGGGGGATGTGTGAACTGTAATTGTTTTTCTGGTTCTTTTTTGATATTATTAGCTATATATTAGCTATTACTGCATGGAGCTTCTTGTGTAAAGATGAGACTACAGTGTCATCAGCCCTTTTTACACAGAGATGGCAAGCTGGCATTCCTCAATGAAAGACGAGGACGAGTGTGACACAGCAGCGTCAGTGTCTAGTGTTGCGTTTACACACCTGACGAACAATGAATAACACGGTAATAAGAGTCATTTAGTGTTCCTGTTCTGTGGTCATCAGTGAGTCAGTAGCTCCTGAACCTTGTCTCATCTTCAGCCTGTAAACATTTCTGGTTCTTGTTCGCATTGTTTGAGTTAGCGGCTAACTTCTGCTGGCTACTTATAAATCTCTTGGTTGTGGGTCGCCCTCGACAAAACGTCCTAGCCTTGTCTCGTTGTTCCACCTTTTCCGCACAGTCTGTTTATACAGACAGTTGATTTGGTGCCGTTACTGCCTCCTCAGCCATCTAGGAGGCACAAGTTTGACCTGCCATTACGGGACGTTCACACATATGGTGAGATACAACAGGCCCATATCGAACGGCTGTAAGAAAGCGACTTTTGTTGCTAGTTGGAAACACTTTACTGTCTTCTTATTGCAGTCATCTTTGAGGTTCATGAGAAAGTCTAATCAGTTTGCATTATGTTTAATTCTTCATCACTTAATTAATGAGGTGCAGATTTTTTCTACTTGCACGCTGGTCCTATAATAACCATGGTTTCATAATCATGAGAGATGTATATCTTAACTGTGGTGTCCTGCATCTACCACCAAGTCACATTTTGTGTGTGCACGGTGCGTTTGTCAGGGTTCCTACGTGTCAGACATGTTGCTCCATCCTTGACATAATCATCCATCCGTGTCTGCCCAATCCAAGGTAAAAAATTAAACCAGCTAACGTATCTGACCCAAAAACTCCATTGGAGCATTTCACAGCGATAACAGAAATTTTTTGCTTAGTTCTGGTGTCTGACCAGTTCTGAAGGAGAGACCTACACACACTCTCGCCTCCATCTCTTTCTCTCTTTCATATTCCATTAACCATTATAGATTATTTTTAAGTAGGCAAAGCTTACACTATAAAAACTAATTGGATATGATAAATAATTTGGTTCATTAGCTACATTAGAAGTCTTCTAAAAATGAAAATGTTTAAAAGGCAGCTACAGTGAATTTTAAAATGTTTGTGTTCGGAAGGATTCATTTAAAAGGCTAGGCTTACCTGTTCTATTTGCAGGACCAAAATAATGTGTGAAAAATGCAAGAAAACAGCCATTTAAACAAAAAACTGCTTGTTGTGTGTCTTTATCCTTCTATAATACCGATAATCGTGAAAATTTAATGCGTGGTATTTCCTCTGGCCATAATTGGTGACGCGACTGTGACCTCAGTTCATATGTCAGATGAGGACAGCAGTTGTGAATGTTTATCGACTGTGATGGCAACATGCTAGACATGCTGGTTTTCAAATGTTTGAGATTAAGAATGTTGAAGTGTAAATGTTCAGTCCGTCTTTGCTCCGAGCAGTGTTTGATGGTTTCGTTGTTGCTGAGTCTGACAGACAGTGAAGCAAAAGATGTAAAGCTTTCGATGGCCTCCATTTTGTTTCTGCTAGCAGGGTGAAAGATGCACGTCACCTGTTTTTTCTGGTTTAACTGGCGTTTTAAGTGTGTGAACCGGCACCGATTCAGGTGAAGACAGGCTGTGATGTGTGGCAGCGGGCTTTGGGAAAGGTCAGGTCAGTGAGACACTTGTGCTGTCATTGGATGTTCATGTGTGATGATTGGAGCCGTGTTTCCCTCTGTTTGTGTGTGTTCAGGCAATGGCATACTTTGAGCAGCTGAAGGAGTCTCAGGATGCCTGGGAGGTGTGTGCCGAGGCTCTGGCTAAAGGCATTTACAGGTGAGTTTCACATATGCAGCATCACTTCCCTCAGCGACTCCGACTAACCTCACCTGACCCCTTCTGTTATCTGCTTTCAGTGACGACCACATCAAGTTCTTCTGCTTCCAAGTGCTGGAGCATCAGATCAAGTTCAGGTGAGAATGACGATGGGGTGCCTACATCTTTGATGAGTTCTGATGCTGGCGTCAACTAGACCTGTGTGCTGCTGTTTGTTTTTCAGACACGCTGGTCTGAGTGCAGTGCAGCAGCAGCTCATCAGAGAGACGCTGATGAAGTGGCTTCAGTGTCAGGTACTGCAGCAAACCTAGGAGCACTGGACTCCCCTCAGTGTTTCCACTTTTATACTCAGAGAGAAAACCAACACATTTTTATTCTTCTACTTTCGTACAAAAAATGATGTGCTTATTAGTAAAGTAGATTAAATGCTACTAACATGTAAATGCACCAGAATTAATGGAATCTTTTGAGGATATTTTTGAGGAAAATGTTGAATATTGGCACAGTAATCACTTAAGAAAATATTGATATAGAGGCTATAAATGTCCTGACAATTGGCCTTAAAACTTAATGAAAGGGGATTGAAAATACATTTTGCCATGATGTGATGAGAGCAGCGGTTTTGGTCATTTTGTTGTGAACCTACGTTTAGCTAAAATACTTAACTCACTTACTTGTCTGGTGGTGGATGGCAGTTGATGAACGGGCAGCCTGAGAAGCCGTTCATCAGGAACAAAGCGGCGCAAGTGTTTGCCCTCACCTTCATCATGGAGTACCTGACAATGTGGCCCAAGTTCTTCTTTGACATCCTGTCGCTGGTGGGCCTGAACCCGCACGGCGTCGACATCTACCTGAGGACGCTCATGGCCATTGACGGCGAGGTGGTCGACCGGGACATCCTACACTCGCCCGAGGTGACACACATTCCGTCTTTGACACTTTCTTGTGGAAATATTCAATCTATTCACAGAAAATGACTTCACTGTTTTGATAAATGATTATCTCCAGGAACACACACAACTCAGTTATATGCTGATGAATATTGATTATTTGATGACATATCTCCATAGCTGTTGAATTGTTTTTTTATCTGCATCATTGGCTGGAAAAATGAAAACAAAGAAAGTTGATCTGAAGAGCTAAGAAATGTTTGATACAGGAAGTAGAACCCACAGTGTGAATGTTATGTTACACCTTAACGTTATTCAGGTTTAAAGAAACCAGCAACTTGTGTTGGTCCTGATCCTGACTTCAGAATCGAATGGAATCTGTCATGCAGGAGACACGTAGGAACACTCTGATCAAAGACAGCATGCGGGAGCAGTGCATCCCCCACCTGGTGGAGTCCTGGTTCCAGATCCTGCACACCTACCAGCACTCCCACCCAGAGCTCACCTGCCAGTGTCTTGAAGTGGTGGGAGCCTACGTGTCCTGGATCGACCTCAACCTCATCGCCAATGATCGGTCAGCTTATTATTGGAAAACAGTACCATGATTGACAAGTTAAGAATAGAGATGTTCTGATGGCGTTTTTCCTTCCTGATGCCGACTCTACTACCTAGGCCGGTGAAGTGTTTTGATCCTTTGAGGTTGCCATAGTTGCTCAGTGGTCGTAGCAGACGGGCTGAGTTAATGATGTAAAATCAGCAGATATTAGTTTGTTAAAAAACATAAACTATCACATGTCATTTTATGTTCGTATGAGGTCAGATGTGTCGTTTGTTAAGATGGTCTCTTTGCTGTCAATGCTAATTTCTGTAAGGTTGTCAATGAAAAATCC
Organism: Mola mola; assembly: GCA_001698575.1. Classification (NCBI taxonomy): domain Eukaryota; kingdom Metazoa; phylum Chordata; class Actinopteri; order Tetraodontiformes; family Molidae; genus Mola; species Mola mola. The sequence goes on along the minus strand of KV751334.1, from coordinate 11,981,565 downwards.
TACTATGTTAGCAAATAGCTACTTATTTAAACATGTAGAAGATCAATTCAGGCATCTGTCAGCTGCACACAGGCCCAATCCCATTGACCCCTCACAGAATGATTGGCGTTGAGGCATACCCACTGTCACATCATTAAGAAATTGAAGGCTCTTTTCGAGCCCCTTTTGGCCAATTTTGCTCAGTCCACATATCTGCAGTTTGCCTAAGAGTAATAACCCACAGTTCAGAGCATTGGCATGTTAAATATGGGGTTACCAGAGGGCACGCCCACAAGGAAAAAAAGTAAACAATGCAGCATGGGAGGAGGAGCAACTAAACTCACAAGAAAATAAGATGGTAAACAAAAACACATAAAACAAAGGAATTCGAGCACATGTTGTATTATACACTTACTTTATTCATCAACCTTTTTCATGCATGTTTAATGATACCGTTTTGACCAAAACAAGTGAATTTGTTTTCATTATTTTTTTGTGCACTTTGTAAGGTAAGAGTTTGCAGAATGTTTAAATCAGTGAGTGTCTGAGCCTCCCTGATCGAAGCTAACTGATGTAGCAGGGTCCTGTTTACGTGGACTCGGTTAGTGCGAAGACTCACGCACTGGCCCATACCTGCAGCATTTTTGATACTTATCAGAATCAGAACAGCTCGACTTTAGAAATTCTAGATGTTCTGTTTGTGTGGTATCACAGCACCCAAAGCATTGACCTAAAGAAAGCTAGCCACCGCATCTCAATGTCATCCACTGAACAAAACATGAAGCACAACTAGAAAATTGCATTTCCTAATGAAAAATGCACGGGGATGCTGCATGCTGAAATGAAAGTGCTGAACTGCAAAAATATGAAATGAAGAGGCAGAAAATTGGCCCATCTTTGGCTTCACTTTTGTGCAGCTCTGTCAGCCATCTATTTTTAAGCGCTGTAAAGAAATCAAAAATACAGAAAGATGAAGTTTTGGGTCTTATTTTGGGCGGGGGGAGATGCTGGTCATTTTAATGTGAAAATGTTTCTGTGTACTGATACTGTGAGTCGGTGGGCATCTACTTCTTGACATATCCTGTTGTGGTTTTAGGTTTGTGAACCTGCTGCTTAGTCAGATGTCGGTGGAGGAACTCCGAGAGGAGGCCTGCGACTGCCTGTTTGAAATTGTCAACAAAGGAATGGACCCAGTGGACAAAACCAAGTTGGTGGAGTCTCTGTGCCAGGTCCTGCAGTCTGCTGGCTTTTTCAACATTGAGCAGGTTGGACTTTGCAACCACAACAGATCAGTGATTTCCATAACGTTTGCCATTATCATTAGTAGTAGTCAATATTAAATCAATCAGTAATGTTCCCCTGTTGCAGCAGTTGAGTTCTGCGTCGCATCCACAGCTCCTTCAGAAGCGGCCGTCTCCAGTTTCTTTTCCTGTTACTAATGCCGTTACATGTAGATGTTGGTAGAAAGCTGTGCTGCTTTAGCTGGTTGTTGGTCTTTGTGGGTCTCATTTCCTGCGCTTTACTTCCTAAACAGCAGAGTGTTCATGTCCCTTTTCCTGTCTGTCAGGAGGAGGATGTGGACTTCCTGGCCAAGTTCTCACGGCTGGTGAACGGGATGGGTCAGAGTCTCGTGCTGAGCTGGACCAAACTGGCCAAATGTGGAAATGCGAAGGCCGCTGGTGAGACGCTGCAGGCCATGGAGGCCAAAGTGCCACTGCTGCTGCAACTGCTGGTGCACGAGGATGATGACATCTCGGCAAACATCGTCTGCTTCTGCTACGAGTACCTGCACGTCCTCAAACAGGTGAGTCAAGCAGGACCTAAAGTCCGAGGTCCCGCCGAAGGAACAGATTCTTCAGGGCACCGGGGTGAAGTTTGGGTTTCTAAGGCCCCATTTCCACCAAGCAGTACGATTCAGTTCGGTTTGATACGGTACACAAGTTTTTGTGTCTCCATTGTCAAAAGCTATGAATGGTACCCTTAAATAATGAACCATACCGTGCCAGTTTTATCACCCTTCACTCGGGCACCATCCTGAGCTAAACCATACTATAAACGGGGGATAGACCCACTGCAGGCGGCTGATCTGTCGACAGAATCATCACCACGCTGTGCTGGTTAGGCCGTCTTTCTCCTCGCGGCCTGCAGCCTTTTTTCAAACAGAGCCTGACGACTTTGTGTGATTAAAAAGTTGACAAAATACTGAAATGCTTGATGTGCTCCATTGTTTCATTTGTTTTTTGTTACTGTTTGTTCGTTGGGGGGCACTGTATTGTATTTCTATGATGTCAGGCTACTTACATAGCTGTCGCGGTCAGGCTACCCCGCCAACCAGATAATGGTACGGTCACCAATGGCAATGTGCGCCTGTGTTGAGCTTACCGTTCCCAAGTGTGCCGTACTGAACCGAACTGAACTGTGCTCCTTGAAGGAACGTTGCTTAACTGTGTCCTGATTTCAGCTCCTCTGCTGTCCGTTATCTGATCTGATGGTGAACAGAACTGTCTATGAGGTGCGTTTAGCAGCTGTTCTGGAGCTTTTGACAGTGAGACATTGTCTTCATCAGAAGATAGTTTCCAAACTTTTACTTTCTACTTCTATGCTGCTCCAGATGAAAGATCAGACTGTTATCAAACTGGCAGAACGCTCTTTATTGTTCTGTGTTCTGTGTTTGTTTAGCTTCCTCAGCTGAGCGACCAGCAGAAATCCAACATCGAGGTGAGTCTTCTGACGTGATCACAGTCACACCATGTGTCACAAGCATGAATGAATGAACGCTGGTTCCTCCTCACCACAGGCCATCATGCTGGCCGTCATGAAGAAGCTAACGTACGACGACGAGTACAACTTTGAGAACGAGGTGAGTGTCTTCACTGAGTGCGCTCTGTGCAAATATGGCGAGCAGCAGGTAATGTTCTTTCTGTTTGTGTGTCAGGGCGAGGACGAGGCCATGTTCGTGGAGTACAGGAAACAGCTGAAGATGCTGCTGGACCGTCTGGCTCAGGTGTCGCCGGAGCTGCTCCTGGAGGCTGTTCGACGAGTCTTCACCAACACCATGCAGTAAGACTCACTCCGATTCTGTGGACAGGAGACAGAATGCTGAGGTTCTCAGTTTCCAGAAGAGTTGTGCATATTTTCTGAAAACATTTTACATAGTGAATGTGAGTGGACATGGTGAGAGTGCTCAGCCATGCTTCCAGCGTGGCAACTTGTGGTACTGCAGCCCAAAAGGATTTTTTTTTTTTTTTTTTTCTCCTCCACAAACCGCTACTCTGATGTAGGTTTTGTTTGCACACGGGGTCCATGCACAGGAGGTGAAAGAAATCTGCTGTTTTTGTAGGGATTTTTTTTTTTTTTTTTTTTTTCTCCTTGACTGATGCATTTTAAAAGGCTTTCCCATACATGAAACCTCAAAAAAAATTGCAGTTGTTACAACTGTCGAAAATCAAAAAGCATCCTGGTAAATGTACTTGGGCACGCTCAGCGGGGTCCAAAGCACAAGCAAACGCAACCCAACTTCCAGAAAAAGGTGTTGCAATTGTCATTAAAATCTGTGGGGTCATTGCATGTATCAGAAATGTAGTTTTTCTTATTTTAGGACATTTTCCTGAATAGGAAGTTAGCCATGTTTGATTTCTTGCAAAGATTTTAAATTTCTAAGAGGATTTTTAAGGCCTTTTGGGATAAACAAGCTAATGATACCTTGGACCAATAATTAAACTTAATTTTTCCATTTCATAAGATTTCTGGCCTTGGCCTCAATAGCACTACCTAAAACCTCATAGCATTTTGGGAAACTTCAAAGCTCACAAAAACTGGGGAACATGTTAAAGATCTAAATTTAAAAAGTTGCCCTTGGCTGATGTTGTGTGTGCTGTGTTCAGGAACTGGCAGACGGCTCTGTTCATGGAGGTGGAGGTGGCCATCAGGCTGCTGTACATGCTGGGCGAGGCCCTGCCAGCGTCGCATGGCGCTCATTTCTCTGGAGACACAGCCAAGACCAGCGCCCTGCAGGACATGATGAGGACGGTCGGTCACGTGACTCTGTTCAGTATCTGCAGCAGCCTCACACTTTGTTTGTCCTACATTTTAAATGTTTCATCTTCTTTGGATCCTCAGCTGGTGTCCTGCAATGTCAGCAGCTACCAGCACACCTCTGTGTCCCTGGAGTTCTTCGAGACTGTCGTCCGATACGACAAGTTTTTCACAGCGGAGCCTCAGCACATCCCCACTGTCCTGGTGAGCAGTGTGCGTGTGCGTGCGTGCATGTGCGTGCGTGCGTGTGTGAGACCACTGTGACTGGCATTGTGTTTGCTGTCAGATGGCGTTTCTGGACCAGAGAGGACTGAGACACAACAGCCCGAAGGTCCGCAGCAGAGTTGCCTACCTTTTCTCCAGATTCGTCAAAACTTTGCAGTGAGTCCAACTTCACCTCATGTTTTCACACAAGGCTGAGTGTGTGGACAAAATAATAGAAACGCCCTGCAAGAACCCACCAAGACAAAACTTCATTAAAACAGATGACTTCCTATCAAGATTAGGTTCTATTTATATTCAAAGTGAAATAAAGTAGAATTAGTTGGATGGGGGACGGAGGGTTTCTCTGATGTCCTGATTGTCAGTGTTTATTAGTTACTCTCTGTCAACAGTAAACACATGAACAGCTTCATCGAGGACATCCTGACCCAGATCCAGGACCTGCTTGAGCTGGCTCCTCCTGTAAGTGTCATCATATGACCTCTGAGCTGCTTCATCACGCAGGAGGACGAACACATGCTTTTATTTTGCCCTCTCCCCTCTGTCCAGGAAAATGGCTTCCCAGCGCTGCTCACTAGCGATGACCAGCTGTTCATGTTTGAGACGGCAGGCATCCTGATCGTGAACGGGGAAAGTCCCGTTGAGAGGAAGCAGGCGCTGATGAGGAGCCTCCTGCTGCCGCTGATGGATGCCTTCCGCCTGCTGTTTGCTAAACTGTCTCAGGAGACGGAGGAGGAGCGACGGTCCGCCCTCGCTGACTGTCTGAGCCACGCTGTCGGATTCGCCAGGTAATGACTCCCACTGAGCCCCCCGTGTTTCCTTCCCACCTGCAGTCCGCTGTTCATCTCAATAGTTTCAGCTTGTGAGATATCCATTCCAACAACTCAGCAGCAACATCTCCTTCAGTAATCCCGACTGGTACCTCCAGATAACTCTCAGAGCTCGTTGCAAGCAGCTTAAAGAAGGAACTTTTTTCTTTCTGTGTCACTGCAGAGGAGAAAGCATCAATGAGAGGCTCATGGTCGTAACAGGGCAGGAGCTCCTCAACTGTTAACTAGCTTAGTTACCTCACACAGTTTGTGGGTAGATGCACACCCCGCTCTGAACGGTGACGACAGAAAGCACAACAGATGGATCATGTTGGCGCATGTTTCTGTCTAAATTTCAGTTTTCTGCGTTTCACTCGAGAGTTTAAGAAATTAAGCTGACAGAAAAATGTCTCAATTCTTTTAAAATGTGAAACCAATCGAACAAAATGCTGAAATTCTTTGAATGAACTAATTTTTGTCTTTAAAATGAGTAAAAACCCGTGCAGTTTGTGTTTCTGTCAGAGGGTTGTAGTATGTTGGGGTTAGCTGTGGGCGGGTCTAAACGGACACAGAGGCTGATTCTGGTTCTGGTGGTCTGGTTGCAGTCGGACCAGCAAGGCATTCAGCAACAAGCAGACGGTGAAGCAGTGTGGCTGCACCGAGGTCTACAGAGACTGCATGCAGACCTTCCTACCTGCGCTGAGCTGCCCCGTCCAGCGGGGGGTGCTGCGCAGCTCGGTGCGCTCCTTCCTGCACCGCATGATCATCTGCCTGGAGGAAGAGGTTCTGCCCTTCATCCCCGCTGCCTCCGAGCACATGCTGAAGGACTGTGAGGCCAAAGACCTGCAGGAGTTCATTCCACTCATCAGCCAGATGACTGCCAAGTTCAAGGTAAGCAGGAGCAGCTGAGGCGCAACTCCGCCCTCCCCTGACTGCAACCCACCTGACTGACAAGTTGTGTCCTGTGTTGCCACGGCAGCGACAGGTGTCTCCCTTCCTGCAGCAGGTCTTCATGCCGCTGGTGCTCGCCATCTTCGAGGTGCTGGCCCGGCCAGCAGAGGAAAACGACCAGACGGCCGCTCTGGAGAAACAGATGCTGAGGAGGAGCTACTTCACCTTCATTCAGACGGTCACAGGAAGTGGAATGAATGAGGTGATGGCCAATCAGGGTGAGTAGCCAACGGCTCATCTGAGTGCTTGCTTGTGATTGGTTAGAGAAGAGAATTAGCGTCAGTTAGCTTCTGTTCATCAGGAAAGTCCAGGAAATATTTTCTTCATTAAAATGTGATCCAGTTTCACCTAAATCAGTGAGAAAAGTTGTTTGTAAAGTTGTCAGAGAGGCCCCGCCCCCACTGAAATGTATTCACTTAGCGCTTACATGTCGCTGACAATTGATCCATAGCAGATACAAAGATATTGGTGGAAAAGGTCGGTACAAGCTGATGGAAGTAAAAATGTCAATCAGAAAAAATTCTGATGGCCAACTTTCGAAAAATGTCCAACTAATTAGTTAATTGACATGATCAAGTGATTTAATGAGAGTGTTTGTGTTTTCAGGAGCAGAAAACATCGAACGAGTGTTGTTCACCATCATTCAGGGAGCCGTGGACTTCCCCGACCCCATCGCCCAGAAGACCTGCTTCATCATCCTCTCCAAGCTGGTGGAGCTGTGGGGTGAGGAAAGAAAACATTCAACTATTCCTCTGCTCCCATGTTGTGGCCGAGCATTCTGTGTTCTCATGTCCTGTGTTCTGCAGGAGGTAAAGACGGCATGGTCGGCTTCCCAGATTTCATCTACAAGCACATCGTCCCGGCATGCTTCCTCGCTCCTCTCAAAACAACCTTCGACCTGTCAGACGCTCAGACGGTTCTGGTGAGTTTCTGCTCCAGACTCCAGTTGAAGAACACCACGTTTTCAGGTGCTTGACAGAGTTTTTCTTTGCTTTTCAGACGCTGTCAGAGTGTTCCGTTACGATCAAAATGATTCATCTCAAAAGGGTGAGAACAGTTGATTTGGTGGCTGGAGGGTTTCTCGTTGTCGATATTTGGAAGAATTCCTGCCATAACTTTTGTGACGTTCCTTTTTAGGGGCCGGAGTTCATCCAGTTCCTGCAGCAGGACTATTTGCCGTCACTGCAGGTGTCGCCAGAAATCTCACAGGTAAAGCACTCGCTCCCTCTGTTCCCAGTGATTATTTCGTCATGTCGCCTTAGTGAAACGTTAAAACGTGGACAAAGTCGATCAGATTTCTGACTCGCTGAGCCGAACGTGTTGCAGTGAGCTTGCTAAGCAGTTAGACTGTCTTCAGTCTGATGGTTCCAGCTGGGAGGTGTAGTTTTCTACCAGAGCACTGGCTCAGGTTAATTGTGCAATTTAGTCATGTGACATGTAACGATCTGCTGAAGTGGAACACAAATGCTGATTATTTCCTCGTATTTCATCCTCCCAAAATATCTGGATAAGCCCCTCCCCCTCCATGTTAGCCCACCTAAAACTTACTGTCAAAAGAAAAAGGAGCAAGTACTGCACTCCAAATCCATGTCTGATATCCCCAGAACAACATGGCAGTATTCGCACTGGGATGTTTCAGCTTCATTTTGTACAGTGGGAAGAACTGGAGACATGGCCGCCATATTTGTTTTTAGGTCGGCGCTTCAGACTGAGTTGATTGTTAATGATTTTTTTTTTTTCCTGGATTAGACTCTTCGTGTTGTTGTTTACAGATTGTTGTGTTTCAGGAACTCTGTCAGGTGATCCAGCAGCCGGATGTCAAAATGCTGAAAAACTACATGAAGGTACGACTGTTCTCGCCACACATCAGCCTGACCGCTCATTGTTATCGATCAGCCTGTGATTGTCTTCTGTCTGTGCAGGCATTCTTTCAGCGAGCCAAACTGTAGGAGGTCAAACTGGAAGTTGACTGAAGACACTTCACAGGAAGTGGCCGAACACGCCACTTGCAACAAAGGACATGGAACTTAGCGTAGGAGCTGCTTTCGCACTTAAAAAACGTGAACGCATCGCAAAGCCCCGGGCCTGAACAGAAGGTCGAGACGAGCTGTCCACGCGGACGTGACGGTTCTCAAGTGATGATCAGAGCCGTGGAGTGGAAGCTGGCGGAGGAGAGGGTGTGGCCTGCGTGGAGAACGTTGGGTAATCAGCTCTCTTCAGTCAGACCTTCACATAAGAAAACATTTCAAAACACACCACATCATGTTTGTTTGCTGCCACAGAACAGGAAACACAAGGGCTGACATGTTTTATTTTAATTTCCAATGTGGCAATGGCTTACTCTTTCTGTTGTGTTGATTGGACGGACGATTGGTTTTAGGTTTGAAAGCCGGTTCGGTCGTCAAACATCCACAGTGTTCTCAATTTAATGGCGAACCTCTCCATTATCTCAGCAGTCTTTAGATTTGGTACCAGATGAGACGTCCACACGGCCCCTCGTGCTGTGTTCAAGTGATCATAGTCTGCGAGATATTTTAGTTTTTCACAGATGTGACTAATCTGGGGCTGTTTTTAATTTCAGATGGAAATAAAATGGAGGAACAAAGTGTAAATAAGAGAATATGATGTTTGAAAATGTAAATAAAATTGTTAGTTTAGTTTTTTGGCTTTTTTTGACTTAAATCCTCATTCCCACCTGAAAACTGAATAGGGAAGCTCATTTGTACCAAAAATGCAAAAACAAGGTTTAAAACTTGAAATAAAAAAAATAATGAGATACTGAGGTAAGGTTTTGACTTTTTTTTTTAAATTATGCTAATTTTATTTATCATTTTTATTTATACATTTGAATCCAGGCATCTCAAATTTGATCTCAGACATTTCAGTTTTTTTATTTGTTGAGTGTCTCATATCCCATAATTTTGACTTATTGTGTACTGTTAATTAGCAGTTTTTAATTTTGATCCAGTAAAAGTGTTGACTCAGTTGAATCAAATATCTAAAAACCGTAATGAGATTTGACGTATAACTTGGTACTAGTGAGTATCTAAATTCTAGCCAAAAATGCCAATTTTTTTGGGGTGGGTTTTTTTTTTGGGTTGTAATGAGCTTCCATAGATTGAGTCAATCGTGCACAGCTCTTCATAATGAATTTGTGTAAAGAAGTGGTTTTGTAACTGAAGCATTGTTGGGAATCGATTATGCAACACTGCGAGCAATACTGTGAAGGAGCTGTCAATCAAACGATCCAGGCGGTGCACAGCATCTGAAAAATCCCCTTTTTACCTGCTGTACTTCTGTAAGAATGGGCATATTGTTCCACATCCCCCATTGGTTGAAAACAGTTTGATGTTTGCTGCTCTTACACTATTTTTGTTTCTGATAAGTTTTTTCTGAAGCTTTAGAAAGTGCCAGAAAGTGCCAGAAAGTGCTGCGTTCACTTACATGTGGTCAAAAGTGTTGGTGTCATGTTACATGTTTCTGCTTGTTAACAAATTCCATGAAAAAGAACAAAAAAAATCACAAATGTTAAGCTTGACTCAGATACTCACTAGTTTTTAATCCAACAGGATAAAGTCTGAATTTGTTTTTGGATTTCTTAAGGTGGCGGATGAACACACATTGGGGTTTCAACCACATTTCTTAGTAGGATCAGATTATTGTCTGGGGGTTTTTTTGACAGGAATAAATATATAGAATATCACCAAACTTACCTTGAGCTATTTAAGAAATAAGCAGTTTGTGAACGCGACCTGCCAGGCTCTGTGTGAAAACACTGAGCTTCTGTTCAAAGAATCTCTTGTATTGAGGCATCGAAACTAACATGACATGAGATTTGAAAAAATTAAATGAGTTTACATGTACAATACTTAAGTTTAATCCTGACTTTTTAAACATTTCAAGCTCCACCAACTAGCTAAAACTCTGGAAAAACTAACAAAACCTTTGTGTTTTCTCCAGTTTTTTTGTTGGTTTTTTTTTGCTATTTCTATAAATTACTGTTTATCACTCAGTTCTTAGAGTCTTCACCAAGGTACAGTACAGAGATCCTTTAGCCTACCTTAGCAGTTAGCCAAACTGCCACAACTTCTAACAACTCGAAACCGGTCTGACCTGCAAGGTGCATTGTTAGCTAAAAAGCTAGTTAACGATCCATGCGAGATTAGCTCAGACATTAGCTTTAGTAACATCACAAGGCCCCATGTTTTTATGTGTGTCTAGCATTTTCTGTTTATTTCCTGTCCTTGCAGGTAGCTGACACTACACTTGGTTGTGTTCAGCCTAGTATTGTGCAAACAACTAGCATAACATTAGCTAAGCTATCTTTTGAAACAGTTGTAGAGGTTTTGCTAATTTGACATCATCTAGCTAAGATAACACTGATTAGCAGTCTTTTTGCAAAACTGACCGTTCTTCCAGCCGCCATTCAGCATAATGCAGAAAACTATCTCTTGCTGCTTCGTGGCTAAACTGGCAAGCAGTTTGTCTTTTTTCGGCTATGTGAGGCTAGAAACATCCTGAACAAACCTCTGTAGATGCTCTTCATACTGTAAGTCAGACATTTGTTTTCCATTGATGAATTGTTTCGCTTTAATCACCTCTTAAGCACCAATCATTCAGTAACTTAGAAGTCAGCTTCCATGTTAGATATCAATTTGATGTGTGTTAGCTTAGCATACAGACTGTAAGCAGGTGGAAATGGCTAGTCTGTCTTTGTCTAGAGTTAAAAATACATCTCCAACTTCTCTAAACCTCAGAATTAACATATCTGGTTTGTGTACTTTGAACATGTTATATGCAAAGAGCCTTCGTGTTGCTAAGCTAAGCACTTCTGAGCAGCTTTGTTGATAACAGACAGCTGATCGTCTCACCCTCACAGACCAATGAGACCACTTACCCAAATATTGAATCCAGTCCCTTCACTTTGTCCATGTTTAATCAGTTTCTGCACTAAAACACGTTCACGGACCCTCACTGGGCTCTGAATCTGCACTCGGGTCACCTGGAATCACAAGCATCTCCACTACCTTCTAATGTGAACACATTAGAAGGTAGTGGTTTCACTGACACCATATGGCAACTTTTTTTCTTTTCTTACAGTAAAACAAGTTAATAGAACCACATGAACATCCTAATTTTTTCCAAATGTGTGGCCTCTTCTGTTTGATGATTATTGATGAACGTTCAGGTGATCACAGCCTGATTTTATTTTCCATCGTTTGCTCAAAAGAAAAAGTTGCCAAATCAGTGGATATGTTAATTGATGTTTCTTTGGTTTTTTTGTTGATGTTGATAACTATTCTGTTAGAACCAATAAAGTGTTTACTCACCATGAGAAATCAGAACTCCTGGTTTTTATGCTTTATTGACAGCAACATATATGGAAGCCTTTTAGGGACTTTATTAAAATGATCACGTAAGGTTAAATGTTTATGCAATCACATCAGAATTTGTTTGGTTTCTGAAAAGGCAAGACAAAAACACAAAGTTAGAAAATGTAGAAGACAACTATTAAACAAAAACTCTAAAGTAAACTAAACACCCAACAGCTTGGCTGAAATTCAGCCACCGCTATACCTGGCATTGCCCCAAGGCAGTATACGCAACCAGCAGATTCCACCTCAGACTAAAATACATAAAAACATTGACCTGTATGGAAACAACTGACAAGTCACATGTCATGAAACAAGCCTACAGATGAAGCAGTATTTTTAACTGGAAATACTCAGATTACACTGGATGTTCACCACTGGCGATGACAACTTGGCCACCTCCCAGCAGTCAAAGATGGGGTGGGTTGTACCACTCTGAGATGGAGGGGTGGAGTGAGTGTACTGTTTCAGCTCCCTTCAGAAGAAGTTCAGATTGACCCGTACGAGACAGGCAGAGTTCTTATCAGGACTCCAGAGGGGCATCAGTAGGCATTGTGGGCCCGGCTGAGACAGGACAGGCAGCCTAGCTATGGCAAGGCCTTCACTGTGCAGGGTTGCCTGGAAGGAAATCCACCAGGCCCCTAATGGGGTCTGCAGAGGGGGCCAGCAGACAGAAGCCCAGGGGAGCGAGAGGGGATGATGTTGAAAGAAATACTGATGTTCTCAGAACATCTCTGGTGATGCAGCTTTGAATCACAGCGAGGACACAAAACAAAATAACATTTACTCAAGTCCATTTCTTCGCCTGCCCTGAGACGTCACTGCTGTTTACCAGAGTTTCTTCACTAATTCGGATTTTGTAATTTATGAAATTATACATATTAAAAATTTTAAAAAGTACTTCATGTTTTTTCAAAACTTACTTTAAAAATTATTTCATTATTGGTTTGAATATTTTATTCCTGCTTTACGTATCTGAATATTTTGTTTCATTAAATCATTTTCTACTTTTGTAGTTTATAAAACAACCATTTTGAGAACTAATGATGGCATTTGATTTTTTTTTAAACAAATTATCAGTCAAATTAAGCACTTCCTGCACAGATGTTTCACGTTAAAAGTCTTCCACGATGGAATATATTTAATTTTAAAATTCAACTTGATTCACAACAGAATTCACATCAACGCTGCTTGAATTTAAAACACATGAAGTTTAATTGATGAAAAACAAGTGTGGAATTATTTAAAACTGGTGACAGTTTCACACAACGTGAGTATTTACATTTTATTTCTGAGGGAATCTGGAGTGAGAAAGATCATTCAAGTTGAACTTGATGGGAGCTTTTTTGGAAGTTGTTGAACTGACGCTTCAGCGACGAACCGGAACATTTGTTCCACCTCTGAAGGACGACGAACAGGCTGAATATGCGCAGGAGAATTCAGCAACGTTTGGATCCCTGTCAGAACCTCAGACGTCCGGAATCGAGTTAAGCTAACGCTCAGAACGTCCCATGAGGTCACTATGCAGCGAGACTACCACTTTCCACCATCTCACACTGATGTATGAAGAAATCTTGACTCCCGCGGATTTAGGGAGCAAAAAGAAACGACGCTCCGTAAGAACTGAAACGGGACACACATAACTGCAACACTTTTTGTTCCAGCACACACGCCCGCTTGCGCACAGTTAAGGTCTGTGCTGGTGAAGAGTTCCGTCAGACTTCAGTGACACAACACGAGGACGACACACGCGAAGCGGGAGGGACAGGAAGTGGCGAGCGCTTCCGGTCTGGCTCAGGTAACCGTGACGCACGTGTACAACGAGCGAAACGCGCGTCCTCGCGGCCGGCGAGGATGACGCTGCGTGACGCAGCTAACGCGCGTCCCCACGGCCCTCTCGCAACAACTTTACATTCAACTGAAAATGAGCTTAACGTGACGATTATTCTACAGAGCAAAACCAACGAGTCCAATTCCTTATTTTGGTAACGTTTAATATGAGCCACCATACGTGATTTTTTTTTTTTTAATTGTGGCAAAAATCTTTGAAGCTGTTCAAGGTTAAAACAGAAGTGAGTAACTTAAAAATAAACAAATAAAAGTAGACTTAATCTTCACTGTGGGGTCCGCTCAACTCGTGGCTCTTATTTTGACAGCACCCCGTACTTCCTGGATGAGTTCGGCCGCTCTCGTGTTATCGGACGACATTCGATGGTCACTGAAGACCTGAGAAGCATTTTCTCCTGTCATTCATGTCAAATAAAAAATGAAAGAACTGACTAACATCTCATTACCACGATCTGGTGACCAGCTGACACGACACTACACAAGTTCCTGGTTTTTGTCCCCAAAAGTTACAAAAAAGAACCAACCTTCACAACACTGAGTTTTACAGTTACATACAAGAATCAAAACTGAAATATTTTGACCAGAGATTTTGTCAGTTGTGGCCAGACGGCCACATTTTGGCACCGACATAGAAACTGTGTTTAGAGCCACATGGTTGGTTACACAAACAAAACAAATCCTGTTGGTATTTGTGGGAGATGTACCAAATCTGGGGCCAAACAATACTTTTTGTGATTCAATCTGAGATTTATCCCTTGGGACTCATTGCAGCTCTCAAAAGTTTAGAATCTGGGGTGTAAGTACCAAATTTGTTCCAAAAGTCAGGAATGTGAATATTGTTTGATTTCTATGTGAACCTTGTTCATGTGATGGATACAAGTTGTAAAAGCTGAAAGGTCCCGCTGGCCCTGGAGACCCTCAGCAGACATGTTTCTGACCGAGCAACTGAACAGGTAACTGGATATGATTCCTCAGTGAGTTTGACAGTTCAAATATCTCTCATGTCCTCACATATGATTGCAAATCTGTCCGCTAACGCAAAAGTTAATCTACGTCTACATCGAGATCCTTCGTCACAAAGAGCTGATGCCGCATGGGACGAGCGCCGAGCGGCAGGAAGTCCTCCTGTCCTCTGCTGGCAGGTCCGGCAGATCCAAACTACGACCGGCGGCGTCCTCATGACCTTCAGATCCTGTTCAGCCCCAAACATTCCAACGTCTAACGGCTGATTTTCAACCACTTCAGACACTTTTCGAGGCAACAGTAAAGTTAGTATCACACGACGTCCAATGCTTCTCCACGCTGATCTCTGATACACCAACTATGAGGCGTCTTTAACGCAACAGAAACATGACTGTTTTAATGATTAGAGAACAGAAACTAATCTATTTAAAATCTACTTCACAACGTTTGTGCTCTTTGTCCAGACTTTCATCCTTTGTCGAAAGCTTGCCAGGTCTTTCCTGTGAATATCAGCTGTGCAGCCGTCCTGGCTGTCAGTGCATTTCAGCTCCTGGCTGGCGTGTTGGAGCCATTAGCTGGTGTGCCTGAGCCATCAGCTAACGCATCCCAGCTCAGCCTGGTGTGAGCCGTTGGTCTTTGTCGTCATGGCGTTCAGTGTGTTCGCCCGTGTCGCACTGCACCAACGACTTGCGTGTGGTACCGAGCCAGGACTGCTGCATGCTGCACGCGTGAACAACGTTTACAGTGTAAAAACTAAAACTCGTGACTGATGAATGAAGCTGGAAGCTGGAGGCGGAGGAAGAAGCTGGTGTGCTTGCTGGTTTTCCAGCTACTCCTGAGATAAAAAAAAAAAAAAAGTGAGAGAGAAAGCAAGAAAGACTAAAAACTGCTGACCCATTCGACCGATTCGCAACCTCATGTGCTCATCCCACCCCACGTTGACATGACTCAGTCCAGTCCAGAGGGCAGGTTATGGTTCAATATGTCGGTCAGTCAGTGAAGGCTCCGAAAGGCAAAGCTCCATCCCATGCGCTAACACCAATTCAAACAAAAAAACTTTTTTCTTCTGCTGTTTTTGTTTTTTGATACTGATGATGAAGCGATTCTTCTTCTGCAGAGAATGGATGCCTGAAGCACAGGAGGTCGAGTGTGTTCGCAGCCTGCAAGACAAGGGAAAGGGCTCATTTTGTAAACAGGTTCTGAAAAACGTTGACATTTTTAAGCCACTGAAAGACGGTACTGCTTCAAACAAGAAACTCTGGACTGTTAGTCTCCATCCTGTCTGCCAATCAGAGACAAGGAGGTGTGACGTGGTTATATTTGGTGACCTCGTGAGAAATTTAAGATACAATTTTTCTTGTTAGTTATTACAGCTACATAATCAGAACTGCATCGTTTCAAAATAATTTCCAATAAGTTTGTTGCAATTAAATGGGTCATTTTTTTCAACTCAACAATTTATAATCAATATTAATAATTTAGCGTATAATTATTGCAGAAAGAAAAAATGTGGAAATTTCTAAACTTAAAGAAGAATTAAAAACTTAAAGTGCCCTGTGAATCGTCAATAAAATTTAATAAATGTCTGCAGAATGAATAATAAGCAGATTAATGATCAGTATTTGTTAGAAATATGTTGAACCGTGAATCAATTAATTGATAGTTGTAAAGAAACAGATCTTTTTGTAACCATTGTTTCACCAACAGGGGGCGTTGATGTTTCTAAAAAAACACAGAATATTTTGTCAAAGTACTTTCTGTAACCGGTGCTCGAATCTCTGACTCACGTATGGAGGAGCCGCCATCTTTATGTCTTGCTGGCATTCTCATAGATGACATCAGAGGTGATGGACTGCTGCTTCTTCTTCTGCCACATCAGCAAGACGCACTGATGGATGAACACATACTGCTCCTGCACAGAAGAAGACAACTGTGAGTCGAGGCAGTATATCAGCTGACCTGAGAGAACCTGAGTCTGTGGAGCACTTAGTTTATGATGGGAAACGTTGACCTAAATAATGATGGCCACCATGTCTCCACTGTACAAAAAAGAAACCAAAACATCTTGATATGAGCGCTGCCATGGCTAGTTGTAGTACAGCCTACAAACCCTTCCCCCTCTGTGGGAGCAGATGGGACAAAATAAAAATCTCACCTCAAATAAATTTTTCCCAAAACTGGTTTCTGTCATTTTAGGTGTTTTCCATCATGCTGATAAGTTCAAGTGTTCATTTTTCTCATCAGTTTGGTTTCAAGTGGTTACTTTATGACCTGAAAAATGAGTGGTACATCATGATTGAGTTGGGTGGGAACTTGATACCACAGCTCCGCCCCCTGGTCACTACTGCACACACTTCGACTCTAAATGACATCAACAGAACAAGATGGCGGCTCTGCTGTCAGTACATTTTGCCTTCATTTTTGTGCAGGAGGAGGAAGTGGAGCAGCCATCTTTGTTTGGGTCATCAAACTACAGCAAGCAGGCCGCAGGTTTAGAACCTAAACATGTTCACAGTGGTCACCTCAGTCTGGACCATGGACAGGCGTTGCGAGCGCATCTCGGACACCATGCCTAGGATGTCAGCAAACTCGTGCTCTCTGATGTGCTGCATGAGACGGTCGAGAGCGATGAACGTCCCGGTCCTGCCGACTCCGGCGCTGAAGACACACAGAAAAGGTCCGCTGTTAGTATGAGAACCACACAGTCGGAGCACATACCAGGAAGTGATGCGTATTAAAGCTTCTTGAACAACCAGCAGAAGATGAAGCCACAGCTTTCACCAAATGTGGAGCTCATCAATCGAACATTACAGATTTATCTTATCTTTTAACCTGAATTACACAAATGTAGTCTACACAGTTAATATCAAAGCTTTTTCATCAGTTTGCCTTCAGTAACTTAAAACCTTCACTGTTTACCACACAATGACATCAAATACTAATATGCTAACAATGTCTCTTAGGCATTTCAATTTTCAATTTGGATGGATCCTAAATGTTAGCTGTTAACTTGAATAATGTGGAAAATAAAAAGCTAATATTTGTTCAATTGCCATCTGCTAATAAGCATCTTAGCATGCTAATGTTAGCACTCAGCCTGACAGATAAGCATCTGGTCAGACCAGGAAGTGATGCAGTGAAATTAATTAATCAAACAGGCAGTAACTACTTTGAGGAGTTAGCAGTCAAGCTAACTCATAGCTGACTACAGTGCCACTGTCAGGATAAATGTCAGATGTTAGCTGAAAGAGAAGATTGGTGTTGAGTCCAAGCCTGACCTGCAGTGGACCACAATGGGGTCCTTGGTCCGGTTGGCCTGCTGGCGAACGATGTGGACGAACTGTAGGATGCTCTCGATGGCGTTCACTGTGGGCACACCATGATCTGGCCACGAGGTGTAGTTCAGGTGGAGGACGTCCTGACTCTCATCGGCCTGCAGGGGGGGACAAAGATCACAAGAGTGTGTTAGAGTGTCCTCTTGTGGTTGACGGTGGCACTGCAGAAACTCCTGGAAAGGCACGCACATATCCCAGTCTGAACTTCCTGATGGTCCACTCCGGAGACTCGGACTCGGACAGCATCTCCACACTGATCTCGCCGTACATTACAGGTTCATCTGTGAAGGGCCAGTAGTGATCACACTTCACCTGGAACACAGAACACATGCACACGTCAGACTGAAGGCCCATTCAGTTTCTCCATCGATTCAGTGTTTGTTTGTGTTAGGTTTGTTTGTTTGTTTAGGTGCAGCCAACAAACCAAACAAACACATTATTCAAATGAAAACTGTAAATCTTCACATGAAAAATGGCTTAAACCATCACCTGAATATTGACCATGAACTGATCGATGGTTTCAGCAGAAACAACTGATGGGCTATTTCATTGTTTCATTTCAAGTTTTCATAGAAATGCAGTGAAGGAGGAATAGAAAGTAAAGTACTTCAAACGTGTACTGAGCACAGCACTCAGCAGTACTGACCCTCCGCCGCTCGTTGCACTGAGTCAGCATGACGACAATGGGAGATTTCTGCTGCAGGACCATCTTCCAGAAGTCATTACGGGTCTCAGGCAACGGACCCTGAGTGGCGATGTACTCCTTAGCATGTTTGTAGCCCTGAAAACACACGCAAGCTGTGATACAAACACCACCAACAGGACTCAGGTAACATCATCCAACAGTACTCATGTCTTCTTCTGAGGTAAAAATAATTCTCTACGAGTACTCATGTCTTCTCCTGAAGTAAAAGTACTTTCTGACCAGTGAAAGTGCTGCACTGTGTTGCAGAGGTTAAACTCACAGGGATGTAGTTGGCGTTGATGTAGTCAGAACCTTCATCGTTGTGTATTGAGATCAGCTTCACCCGACTGAAGTCATCTGCAGGAACAGTTCAGAGTTCTTTAAGAGAACTTAAATGCTTTAGTTGAAGGCATCTGGACTTTGGTTTTGAAGGTCCAGATGACTTCAACTAAAGCACTTAAGAATACCTCAACCTGGATGACCAAGAACCTACGCAAACATATCTTTATGAGAATGTTTCATAAAATCATCCAGAGGAAAAGTTCAGAGTTCTTAAAGACAACATTTCATAAAATCATCTTCTGCCTGTCAAATAAATTATAATACTTTTCAGTGTAAATGTTTAGTGTTTCTTCAGCTTCAGAGGCACTGTGAGCTCCTCCCATGATGCTTTGCTGTCAGTGACTCACAGGGGAGGATGTTGGTGTATCTGTTTTTGGGTCTGTTGATGGGCAGGTCAGCAGCATCATGGGAAAGATCCAGACCGACACTCTTCAGCTCCTGAAAAACACTGTCTGTCAGAATTTGTGCTTTTAATGTGAAGGGCTGTGCAGATAGAGTACAGTACTTGGGAGTACTTTTACCTCAAACTGCAGGGAGAACTTATAGGCGGAGTCTTTGCTCATTTCTTTGTAGTACGCATCAAAGTCGTCCAGCTGAACCGGACTGACGAGAACAGAGCGCCAATAATAAATAAATATCAGAACATTTAAGAGAAAGCAAAAAAAACAAAACACTGACAGTTCCTATTTTTAACTTTACCTTCAAATATACATAAAACATGTGTAACATGCAGATAGAAAATCCAGTCGCACTGTCAACCCCTGAACTTTAACGTGTTTCTCTTCTAAAGATTATTGATTGATTACTTGTTTATTGTTATTACATCTACCATTTTCTTCTTTCTGTGGTTGAGTTTTACTGTGAAAATCTGCTGCTCAGGATCACTTTAAACTGTTAGATTAAACAGATCACACACACACACACGTTACCTCGTTAGTTTCCGTTTCTTTAACGCTGTCTTGCTCCTGTAAAACACAAACACGTAAAAATCCTCATTATTGCAGTATTATTTCATTACTCTGCCATACTGATACATCTCACACCCTGCACATCCTCCGACTGTAGGGTTTGACCAAACTTTCTGAAGCTTTCATTGTTTTCAATTTTCATCACATTAGATATTTTCTGTGTTTTTTGTTTTTTTTTTATCATTTATTATGTTTGAAAATGAAGGTATAACTAAGAATTTCCAAAATTTATTTTTAATTAAAAAAAATGTATGCAAGTCTATGGTTGCCAATATTCAAACTAAACCAATCAGAATCATCAGTTTCCATTTCTGTGTGCATTATGTATTACAAAAAGCAAATTATGTATTTAAATGTCAAATTTCTTGACCGTAGGAATTTTATGTATGTCCCAACTTCAGAGCAGTTCTGATGAAAAAAAAAAAAAAAGATATTGTGATCAACAGAAGTTTTGTTATACTATCATGAAGTTATACTCTATACATTATTTGCCAGTGCAGATATAATTTCAAACAACATGGTAAATTATTTAAATAATATGTTTTTGTCAAACATCATGGAACACATGGAAAGTGATGCTCTGATAAAAAGTGGGTGTGGCACCTTGTGTCGGTCAAATCCTATAAAACGGATCTATTTCATCTGGATTTTTCGCAAAAGTCTTTATGAAACATGCAGCCTGTCTTGTGTGCAGCCATTTATCTTTCACACTTCCTGTTTTGTGTTCTGAACTCAAATCAGAAATTCACTGACTGTGTCACAGCTCCCCAAATCCACAAAGTGCCTCTCAGCACTGAGCTGAGGGTGTGCTTCGGGTTTGGGAGGCTCTAAAAACAGCCAACAACTAGGAGCATGCACAACATCATCCAGACAAGCAGAATATACAGACCATGCTAAGCTATGCTATGCTAAACTAAACTAAACAGCAAAGTCTACTTCTGTTGTGGAAATGCCCAAAAAGACAAAGACAGCATGCATACTGCAAACATGGAGCAAAGCCAGGCTTAGCATCTACAGTTAGCAACATGCTACATCCAACATGCTAGTAGAAACACACTCAGAGATCCACTAAAGACACAGCATTGCAAGACCAAAATTGACATTTTCAAAGAATCACGTGCTGACTTCCTGTTTTCTGTCAAACTTTCATTTGTCATTATTATGTTTTAATTTTTATGCCAACAAATCCCACACACAAACCATTAATGAGCTTAATATCTCACACACACAGTCCTACTGAACTCCACATTTCCTTTTTAGATTTGATATAGCAAGCATCTCCTGTCAAACACAAAGACACTTTATGACCTGAAATTGTTTGTTTTTGATGTTTAATGTATGAATTCATTTGAAATCTTTGAGTGACATCTTCAGATAATAACTCGACTTCATTAAATCTTGTGTTCCACAAGGTTCAACTGTAGGGCCCCTGTTGTTCTTTAAAATCATACTTTTTACTTGCAGACAACATTTTTATTTATTTTCAAGTTTCAGACAGAATAGGTACAAGTAACAAAATACTGTTTGATCACATTTTACCGTTCATGACATTCATTAAGTTAAAAAAAAATCATTAAGTGGCATCAAATGGCAGTTACATTATTAAGATTTCAATGAAGAGATAAAACAATGGTGTGGTCTGCAGATAACATATTATAAACCAGTTTAGAATATGAAGCTGCTCACTGATGTGCAATGAGAACAAAATGGACTGAACATCAATCCTTGCGGGACATCATGTTTGTTCCCAGCAGAACAAGGCCATCATCTGAACTGGCAGTATTTGATGTGAACCATCTCAAAGTTGAAACACCTAACCATGTCAGTGTGACAGCTCCATCTGGTGGCTGTAGCAGTCATTACCCTCCTCTGCCAGAAATAAAGGAGTCTCATGGTGTTTGAGACTAAACAGTCAACAAACGTTTGACTTTAACACCCAGGACATTTCAACATGTCCTGGGTGTTAATATAACAAAATATTAATTAATTTTTGATTATTAAAAGTCGGTCATACAATTTAGAGTATAAGAGTAAATTTTGATTTTTAAATTTAGGAGACATTGAACCCCCCTCCTAACCCCGGAGGGGAGAGGAGAGTTGGGGACCCGGAGGATGCGTGTGTTGGCTGCGGTGTGTCGCCAACCACCGCCCCGCGCTGCTTAAGGTTCCGAGCAGCGCGGAACCTTATTATATTCTATCTAGAATATATTAAATGTTCACTTTCAAAAATAATTTATTACAAATCACAATATTAGGATTTTTTTGTGATACATTTGTAAATGGAAAAAGGAGCCTAGAATGATACATCTGATTTAAAAATGCACTGTAGGTTTTGATGTTTAAATAGCTGTAAATAGTAAAAATATTCTAGCTCAACACCATCATCTTGGCCTAGGTTTTGTCCTGTTGAAGATGCAGAAAATTACTAACATCAAACATTTTAATCCTCAAATTGGCATCTGAGGACATTGAGAAAACTTCTTTCCCTTGAGCTGAGGAAAAACGGAGCATCATCTGCAAAAGTTTAAATTTCTACATTTTGTCTCCAGTTCAGCAAGTAAACAGAAAAGACCACATCTGTTTATGAACTGCTGGTTTTCATGGGATTTGTTGACAACAGGAAACATTTAGAAAATCACTAGACTCCTTCAGTTTTGGATCCAGATGTGGTCTGGATGCTGTGCACTGACTCAGGTCATAATCAATGTCTCTGATCAATACTGTGGGCTGTGGCTCTCCTAAGACATGCCCCTGATGTGCAGTGGTTTGGCCAGCAGGTACTTACTTACCAAGGATTAATATAAAAAGCCAAAAGATAGTCAGTCCAAAGGCAGGATGGCAGTAGGGTAAGGAAGGCAAAGAGGCTTCTTCGCCTGAAGGGTTCAAATAAAGAGTCAAATAAAAACACAGAGAACAGAAAGACAGACACCAGGGGACGACAGAACACGGTGCTCCATTAGTACAGAGGCTCCACATTAGTGCTGAACACACAGTTAATGCATCATGCAGCCGTCGTCTCTCTGGAGGACAACAGCAGTCTGTTTGCTGCCGCACCTCAGTGGCTGCTCTGTCTCGATTAACAAGCTCCAGCCTGAGTCTGTGACATCATCCCACGTCCTCCAGGCCCAGCCCACAATGCAACGCTTGGCCAGGACCCTCATCATGTTTGAACAGTCCACATGCTGTCACTGGATGGTGGCGTCAGGTCAGGTGACGGCATCATCATGAACCTGATGATACTCTGGTGTCACTCGGGTCGTGAACCCACTGACACACATACATGCAAGAACTAAGGTTTGGTTCCACAGTGGGGTTCTGGGTTCTGTTCCTCAGCACGAGGCATCATATTAAACCTCAAGCTTCTCATTATTGATGACTCGATGAGTCGCTCAGATATTTCCTGATGACATTTAATATTAAACACATAAACAAGAGCTGTTACTATTTTTCAAAATTCAGAAAAAGCTATTGTTAAGTTTTAAAATATAGAATATACAGTATATAATTGTAAAACTAAACAAATCTAATACATTTTACAAGCAACAATATAATGTAGAAGCTATGTTTTTCTAATTTTGTAATCGATCATTAATTAAAAGATAAACTGTCGTCAGCACTCATTTGGAGCACCTTCACATGGTGATATTAATGCTACTTTACAATAACAATGACCTTCATATTCACAGTTGCTCCAGTTATACTATTTGACTACCTGATATACATGATCGTCATCAGCTAGTTAAGAGAACTGTAGTTTGTGTGGTGCATTCAGGTGCACTGTTTTGTCCTGACGGAGTTCCACTCAGCTCCTGACGTGAGATGCAGGAGTGAGTTATTGCTGCTCATTTTTAGACGCTGGTTATATAAATATCATAAATGATTTCTAGATTATCTTATTGAAGAAATTAAACATTTATTTTCCTAAAATCTGGCCAATGTATCCCTAAGATGATTCAAATGTCTTCTTCCTACAGCAGCTGATAATGTACAACTTAATATCGTATATAATATCGTACCTGTTTTACTTCTTAATGTGTTTGATGAGGGAGTCACCACATGTATATGCATCAGTGGCGACATCAACGTTTGCTCACAGACATAGCGAGCCTGCTGACATGCACAAAGCTTCAACACAACTGCAGCATCACATTAAACAGTCTGATGGACACTCAGTGATGAAGATACGACAGCAGATGGAAGCCAAAGTTCTGCCTTAACTGACCGTCTTTGAGCTGTTATATTAATCATTAACCTCCAAATCAAAAATCGTTCCCTTCTGCTCCTCCTCTAGAGTCATGATTTAAAGAATAAATGACGAGATGCCATTTCGTGTTTTGCTGGATTTACTTAAAAAGCAACATGTTGTCCCTTTAATCTGAGATTAAGGGAAATCCTGAGCGTTCATCATCAACAAACACCTCATTTCAGATGGTCCAAACAAAGCGAGCAGAGGGGGGCCACGCTCGTCATCCTCATCATCACCTCACGCTGCTTAGAGCCCCACAGACAAGCTGTAATCTCAAGATACATGTTCAAATCCCCAATCTGCCTCTTTAGCCTCCTGCCGGGCCAATAATCTGACTGTGTTTGGGTCTTTCGTGGGCATTTGCAGCGACAGACTTTGGCATCCAAACTGAGGATGCGTGAAAACTGGGCAGAACCAAATCTGCAGAAACGTCCAGTCAGGACTGCTTCTGCCACCGACTTCTCACGTTCAATGTTTCACTGTAACCTGAGGACAACACAGACACAGCAGGAACTTTACCAGTTATAGGGAAGCTTCCCATCTCTCTCAAATGAGGCGAAATTGACGAAAGTCTCTGCGCCACACTCCCTGCAACAGAGCACGCACTCATGAAGAAACGGTGAGAACAGTGACAGGAAGTCAAATATCTGATGACCAATCAGTAAAATAAGGAAGTGAAAATAACCCATATTGAAAAAGTATGAAACATTTATTTCCACTTCATTCTTTGGATTTGTGGTTCCCATTTTATATCCTAAGTGTGGTCATGTGTTTTAATAACTCGAGGTACAAGTTGTATGGAGGTCCATTACGCCCAAAAAATAGATTACTCGTTGTAAAAAATATATCACTAAATAAAAACTCAAATGTCTATCCAAATTAGAAGACTTCAGCTCAGAGGTTACTTCAGATACCCGGTGGAGGTGTGCTCTGTTATGGAGAAGGTGTGTTCAGGTATTACCTGGTGATCTGCAGGTGCTTCTTGCGGAGAACCAGCAGAAACAGAACCAGCAGGCTGATGAGCAGGATGCTGAGGATAGCCAGAGCTGAGATCACTGCTATGCTCGGGTTCATCTCTTTAGCTGCACACACACAGAGTTTTTGATGATGATAATGACCAATCTGCTCCTGTTATAATAATTTTCATTTTTTTTAAACTTTTGGTTGATGGATTGTTAGGTGTGGCATCAGATTACAGCCCCACCTACCGGTGGTGGTGACGGCGATATGTGCAGGCTTGCTGGGCGTGTTGTAGCTGAAGCTGATGACGGTGCAGTTGTAGGTGGATGAGGGCATCAAGCCGGACACTGTCACCACGTGAGAGTTCGCCACCTGTGGCTCCCGAGCCTGAAAGAGACGAGACGTCGTCACAGTGTGTTGCTGCACTGCAGGGTCTTTCAGACCATAGCTGAGGGTTGAGGGAAGCCCACAGACACACTGACAACATGAAACCTTTATAAAACTTGTCATATCTGATTTATCTACTACGTATTGTTTTCTTCAGACTTTACTTCTAACAATCATTTCAAGTCTAACAAAATATTAATAAAACTGGTTCCACTGTTGTCAGTGCCAATCAGTGACTCTCCGTCCACTCAGAGCTCGACTCGGTTCGACAGAAACAATCATGGCTCAGTTTACAACGCTGGTGGATGATAACCTGAAATAAATCAGTTGCATTCTTCTGTATTTGTTACGGATCCCTCCTTTAAAGAACAAAATCTACTTGTCCGTTTTGCCTCTCTTCTGTTGCACAGAGTTTCGGTTCGTAGCGACGCCTGAGGCTGTGTTTGTCACATTAAATGAAGACGACATTAGACTTTGCTCACCAGAAGCTCCCTGCTGGCTCTGCTGGGTTTACAGACGACCTGGTAGTGGTCTACCACGCCCTCCTCGGTCCACAGCAGAGTTACGGACGAATGCGTGGCGTTGATGGCGTACAGAGACCTCGGGGGCGCTGGCTCTGCGGCGAACACACAAAAATAATAAAGTCAGAGAAAGTTACATCAGAGCGAGTGTCAGCGGATGATCACCGCTCTCTCGGTGGCTCTTCGCCACAAAGGGAAGTAGGAGAGAAAAAGTTTCACATTCAGTTTCACAGAGCAAAACTGAGCAAAAGACACCTCCCAATGACCAGGTCCAGCCAGTCTAACCAGTAACATACTAGTTAGATCGCATGATGATTTTATGAGAGACATCATCTTTACACATCAATAGCATGATTGGATGTTTGGTTGCCATGAGAACTCCACAGCTGGTACCAGGTAAACAATGATCACTTTGACGTGGCGTATGACATCCTTCTGAAAGGAACCCTGGCTGGAATTGGAGAACATAATAATGCAGCAATATGAGGACAACAACTTCTAACATGACAGAGTTATATAGCCACTTGTGTGCCAAGCCTACTGGCCTACTAATAGCCTGCTAATCACAAAGAGACCTCTAACCACAGCTGTGGAGACAACATCAGGTAGTCAGATTGACCTTTTCACAGACGTATAGTGTAACAACAACACAGTAGAACCCAAGAACGTGCATGTGTGTAACGTGTGCTACAATATTCATGGATCCAGCAGGGAATTTAATACACACTTCTGGAGAAAATATACCATGAGTCATTAATCCAAAAACAATGCATGAGTCAGTCCGTCTTTGACATTTATTTCAGATGCCAACAGAAGGTCCATGTGTCTAGATAACTAGAACTCGATCATCAGGAAATGAATATGAAGTTACATCGTCTCTGCTCCATTGTCTACACAAACCCCCCCCACTATATATAGAAATATATTGATTCGGGAGGAAAAGTTTCCTGTAAAAAAAAAAAAAAAAATAGAATATTTACATGAATCAATGTTTTTTTCATGTCATATGCAGCATGTAGTGTATAGAACGTAGCATGCAGTGACAACATGATGATATTATGAGCCTCAAAGTGTTTCTAAGAGCTCAGGAGAATGTGACTGAGTGTGTGTGTGTGTGTGTGCGTGCGTGCCTGGACGCTGACCCAGTTTGATGATGTGTGGCGAGGACATGTTCCTGCTGCGCTCCGTGCACGCCGTCACCGTCAGGTTGTAGATGTCTCCTGGAGGCAAAGGGAGGCTGGCCCGCATCACGTTACGAGTCACCTGACACAACAAATCTGTCAATCAGGTTAAAGAGCACTGGATGTAAACGTTTACTGAACGTTCTTCAGACGTTTTGGATGGAAATGCTATACTGTGTATTTTAGTGTAGATGTTCGGAGCTCCAGACTGCGACGGCCTTCTAGTCTATATCAAGAATATTGATGTAGATAAAGTTAACAGTTTACATCACGACCGCTCTGCAAGACAGAAGGACTCACGTCGATGGAGTAGCTCTTCTCGGCGGCCTTCTTTCCGACCGCCATCACCTGGCAATGGAGTATCCTGGAGTGGGACAGGTCGATGAAGATCTCGCCATACGTCCAGCGAACGAACAGCACACCGTGAGAGTAATCAACCGAGAGGATGTGAGGCGCCTCCGGAGCTGCCACCACAGAACACAAGTGACTCTTACGGGGAGATACATCCTTGTGACGAGTTATCTACTTTAGTCCGCTAGTTTAATCTGCTAGTCTAATAAACAAACAATGCTCTACATTTTCTTATACGCAGGTGTAAACGACGATAAACTTACAAATATATAAACTGAACAAAACCAGATGTGCTGTTTTGAACCTGAAGTGAAGAATTTGCAGTTCAGACCTGTGACGAAGCTGACGGTGGAGCTGTCGCAGCAGCTGAGCGGTGACTCCCCCCACGTCACCATGGAAACACGGAAGTTATAATACCAGGCCGGCATCAGGTCCGTCACTCTCTGACAGGAAATACACATCATCGTTCCCACAGCTCGTCAAATATCGAGAGTGGAGACAAAATACTGTGATGATAGAAGATGCAGTTTTATCAGGTGTCAGGACAGCGTTTGCGTGTGTGTTACCACGGAGGCGATGACGGAGGCGGTGGCGGCGATTTCGTAGTAGGTGGTCCACTCCGAGGCCAGAGTGACAGGGTTGAAGAAGAAGGTCTGCAGGATGTACTTCCTGAAGGAGACGTGATGTGGACGCTGCCAGCTGAGGATGACTGCCGTCGGGCTCAGAGGGTACACAGCCAGCTGGCGCACCCCGGTGGGCTCTGACACACACACACACGCACACGGTGTCTACACTCCGCCAGGGGGAGCTGCCATTGATCTGATGACGCTGGGGAGTCACTCACCGATGTCGATGATGACGGGTTCTGAGGGAGGACTGATCAGCGGTCCGTTCGTGTGGAACACCACGACGTGGTACTGAGCGCCGGGCATCAGGCTAGTGATGATGTCACTGGTCGAGTTCTCCTGTGAAACCATAAAAAAAGTCTGAATTCCTGAGACGAATGATTTTAAAAAAATGTGTATTCAAGAGAAGTGTTGAGAACATTTTTAATATTGTGAAGAAAAATAAACCACTGTGAGATTAAATTCTAACTTGGAGTTAGAATATAATGAAAATGATTTAGGTAATGATGCTTTAGAAGTCGTTGTTTATTCTTAAATTATTGGGAGATCTGTTGATTTATTGCTATAATCTTGTAATATTTTTACCTGTTTGTTAGCAGGATAACTTAAAAAAGTTATGGAGAGGTGGGAAATGCCAGGATTTATTTAAAGGAGTTTTACAGAATAATAGTCATTTTAATAAGCTCCTGTGACGTAACTATGAAGGCTACAAACGTGCAACTACAGTCTGTACTGACATTCTGATGTTCTGTGTCTGTTCTGACGTTCTGATGGTCTGTGTCTGTTCTGATGTTCTCTGTCTGTACTGACATTCCGCCTCTGTTCTGACGTTCTGATGTTCTCTGTCTGTACTGACATTCCGCCTCTGTTCTGACGTTCTGATGTTCTCTGTCTGTACTGACATTCCGCCTCTGTTCTGACGTTCTGATGTTCTCTGTCTGTACTGACATTCCGCCTCTGTTCTGACATTCTGCGTCTGTACTGACGTTCTGATATTCTGACATTTCGCCTCTGTTCTGACGTTCTGCGTCTGTTCTGACGTTCTGTGTCTGTACTGATGTTCTGTGTCTGTTCTGACGTTCTGCATCTGTACTGATGTTCTGACATTTCGCCTCTGTTCTGATGTTCTGCGTCTGTTCTGACGTTCTGCGTCTGTACTGACGTTCTGCGTCTGTTCTGACGTTCTGCGTCTGTTCTGAGTCAGTTATGACATTCCGCCTCTGTTCTGACGTTCTGTGTCTGTACTGACGTTCTGTGTCTGTACTGAGTCTGTTATGACATTCCGCCTCTGTTCTGACGTTCTGTGTCTCCTTACTGATGTTGTCCAATGAGGAAGCAGCTGTGTGTTCACGGTACCTCGCTGCAGAACGTGTTCTCCATCCTCTGGCTGAGGCTGGGTCTCAGGCATGTGGTGGACACCACCGACACCAGGCTCCCGTCGTGGTCCTCGGAGGATGGCGCCCAGGAGACGGCGGCGGTGCTGGAGTTCAGCAGCCGGACGCTGACAGCCTGCGGACGCTCGCGCAGCTCCTCCAGCAGTTCGCCACTGGGACCTGAATGTGGTTTCACACAAAGACCGCGTTCCAGACCGGGTTGACTCAGGAACCAACGTTTCAGCTCCAGAATCAAATCACGTGTGAACATGTGCTGATTGAAGGGATTCAACTTTAAGTGAATGGTTGTCAGAGTTAATGAGCTGAGCTGCTGTCACTGTCACGGTGACGTCGTGTGGAACGGCCAGGTGAACCGTTCTCAGTTATCGGCGGTAACCTGAGAGCATTCGTGATGCTGCCGCTTGACATGGACGTACTGAGGTAGAAGGTGAAGCCTGTTTTGGCGCTGCTCTCGCGGGCCTCACACTCTCCCGACGAGCTGAGGGTTGTGATCTGGACTCGGTACGTTCCCGGTTCTGTTAGCTCGGTGAAGAACTCGTGCGTGTTTTCGTCCACAGTGGCAGTTTCTGTCGAGTTTCCTAAACACCAGAGACGGACAGCTGAGTCAATTCACACTCATTCAAACTCATTTAACCAAACTGGATCTGCATCAGGATCAAGTTCAGACATGAATAGAATTCACAAACTGAAGTGTACAGAGTTTAAATGTTTTTGTTTGGTTGTTTCTTAGGGTCTGGTTCAAATGACAGAGTGATTATCCTGTTATGGGGGCGTGGTCTGACCTCTAATGAGCGTGTTTCCTGGGTCTAACACATTTTGAACGTCTGAATCAGAAAACACAGACTGACTACATTTAGGTGAGTGGGATGCTGACGATCTTCACCGTCTCTGTAGATGTAGACGTTGAAGCCGTCGTAGCTGGTGGGGGGCCGGGGCGGCAGCCAGCGCAGCTCAAGCAGGATGGGGGGCAGTTTGGTGGGCAGGACGGAGGCTTCGGAGAGGACGCCCATGGCTGAGCCCGGGTCGTTGGAGTCCTTGTACTCCGACAGCACGGCATTCACAAACTCGTCCTCCCTGTCGGCGGGAGACGGGTCGGTTGGGTCAAGCCAGTAGCTCGCAGTCGTCTGGTTGGCGTCCACGACATTAACACCCGTCTGGTTCTCGGGGGAGTCAAAGGGAGCCCGAGTGTGAGCTCCAGCCACCGCCTCCTCCTGCTCCTGCTGCTCCTCCATCAGAGGGAGGTCCCGGGCTCGCCGGGAGGCTCGCTGGCTCCCCTCGCCAAGCTCAGGAGGAGCCAGACTGAAGGCCTCACCTGGCTCCGCCCTATGGCTCAGCTGGATGATCTTATGGGAAATGTTGAGGGGGGGGTGGGGCACTGTGACACAACACAGGTGATCATTTTCCAAATGGTGTTAAGATAAAAGTATTGACAAGCTTTTAAGTGAAACATCCCTTCGTTTATAAAAAAAGACCAGCAGTGAACACTAATATTAATAAAAGTGTAATTGTTATTAAGTTTTTATATATTATTTACAAATATTAGTTATTTTACTATTTCAATGTGCTCAAAATTCACATAAATGAAAAGTAAAATGGATAATTTACATTAGAAAAGTTGTTCTATACCTGCTAGCTAATGACCAGCACAGCTAGCTAACATCTGCCTCAGCCAGCTAATGTATACGACAGCTACTTAACCACAGCCAGCTAATGTATACAACAGCTATTTAACCACAGCTAGCTAATGTATACCACAGCTACCTAACGTATACCACAGCCAACTCACATATACCAGAGCTAGCTAACATATACCACAGCTGGCTAACCACAGCTAGTTAGCGTTTACCATAGCAAACACCGCGTTGGGTCTCACCTGTCCTGTGATGCAAAGGTGTGTGTGTGATGTCACTGTGTGCGACCAGTGCAGTCTGGTACACAGTGGCCTCAGAGATCAGCTGGAAGGTGATGTTGCGGTAACACACCCCCGGTAACCAGTGCTTGAACACTGTCTTCCCCTTGAAGAAATCTACACACACAGAAACACACACACACACACAAAAGTTAGACATAGTTTCTCCAAACTTCTGCATGATGACATTTAAAGTTTCTAAAACCACAGAATGCTGTAAATGTTGCACTAAATACTCCAGTACGAATATCAGTACACAATGTTTCACTTAATCTGTGTGATTTCTATGTTAAAGGAAAAAAATTTGGACAAGAAATTATGGACAAATAGCTGAGAGAGGGCGAACAAAATATAAGTAACAACAACTATTTTTGATGATTATGTAAAATGAATTTGGACCAAATATTTTTTTAGCAAAAGTGTTCAGACATGGTACAAGGATTGTAAATCAGTTACATATGTAAGGTTAGTTAAAGATCTCCGGACACTTGGACTACATGAAACGACCTGTATGGAGCCATTTTGTGCTTGTTATTGTTCCATATCTATTTTTTTACCGTGAATTTCCAGAGATGCTCTGGATTTGACTTTGCATTTTGATGGTCTGAGAGGGAATGTCGGGGAGGTCGTGTACCTTTATAAAGCATCGTTCGTCGTTCTTGTCCCTCGGTATAGCTGATGTTGACTCTACTGAAGACGTTCCCAGTGGGAGACTCGATTTCGAACACCACGCCGGTCTCTGGAGACTCCTTATAGTCCCAGATGTGAACAGAGTGGACCGGCAGAGGCTCTGAGGGGACAAAACACAGCAGCACAAATGTGAGTTGAAACGGATAAATCAATGGATTGTGATTCTTCAAGGGTTTCAATGGAGGACTGATGAGTGCATTAATAAAATACTGTGCAAGTCTCTCAATGTTGATCATAATCTGACAAACAGTGCAGGTCGACTGTTGATCATTGTCCCTGTGGGCTTGCAGGTTCTTACTTGTGAGCACGGACAGCGTCCTGACGGGTCTCGACCAGCTCTGCCCTTGTCGGAGCAGCAGTCCCACCGTGTAGCAGACGCCGTGAAACGACGTGTTGAACAGCAGCGGCTCGCTCGTGTTCACAAACTGAGCCCGGATCAGCCGCGGCTCCCCGGACAGCTGAGCCGCGTACGCTGTCACGTTCTCCTGCAGGTCCGAGCGCTCCAGCGTCGTCACGATCAAACCGTCGACGTTCACGGACGCCTGGAACGCTGAGATCCTCTGAAACGGAACACGATGAAACAGGAGCAGTTTCATGATTGATATGCCATTATTCTTCCGATAAATTATTCAAACCTTTTGGTTTGAATAATTACATCGATGGCTGACCAATATTCAATCAATAAATCTGCCATCATTACGTCAGTTCCTCCAAATTTAAGTGTAAAATAAACTATACGGCAAGTAGTTCCATCACGTTTCTCAACACATTTCACAATAAACCACAGGAGAAAAGTTTAAACTGCTCAATTTATTAATTGTTTTAAAATTTTCCAATGCATAAAAACTACACTACATGAGGTGGTAAATTTCATGAGAACAACAGAACCAGAATCAGATCAAATGTCAGAAAATCTCTGAAAATATTCCAAAAAAGAGTCTAAAACACAAAATATTTTGGTTAACAGATTAAAAACAAAAATATTTTGACGGTGGACAATCAAATTCTGTAAACTTAACATCAACTTCCAATTACTATGTCTCTGTGATCTGAGAATCAAGATTTATTCACTTTAAAAATGGGTGTCTGAATAAAATGGTCCTCCGCAGTCTGACCGGTGGGGCGTGTGTGTTCAGGAATGTTCCCAGGCCACCTGACCTCGGTTTACCGGCTGGAGCTACATCAGGATCTCCCTCAAGGTAATTACTGGGAATAACAATGATGGCTCTTTGTGTTGCTGATTAATGCTCCAAAATCCCAGGCACCCTGAACTAACCATTGGCCCTGCGTATTTGCGAAACGCTCCTTCTTAAGTAAAAAGCATAGTCAATTTCATTGTTTGGATGACGTCCTGCAGTCGGCTGAACATCAATTAAACTGTCCTTCTCTTCCTGTGTGACATCAGCAGACGTCACTTCCTGTTGCACGGTGACTCTGATCCTAACAGACATTCTCTCATTAATGCTCTCAGCAGGAGCGTTAAGGATGAAGGTGACAACATGAATCTGCCTCCGGACTCAACGGTTTCTCCCTGATCAGAGATCGGCAGACGAGTCGGACATGAGGGACAGATAACGATCACGTGACCAATAATTTAACCATCTTAGAGGTCCTTCATGGCGCTGAACTCCAGATCATTTAAAATACTTTAATGTACCACCAGAGCTGATTGTGATTCAACCGATTAAGCGTAGCTATGCGGTGCAAGCGTAGCTCATTGGAAATGTTTAGCCTTACTTCTAAACATGCCGAGTAAAACAGCTGCTCAATGTGTACGAAATTTCCACTGATTTTTAGATTTCACCCCAGCTGCTGTATTTTAACATCAGGATGGTGTAATAACAAAGTTCTGCGTTAACATGTTATAATAAAGCAGTCAGCACCGCCTTAACATGTTATTATAATACAGTCAGCACCGCCTTAACATGTTATTATAACACAGTCAGTACCGCCTGAACATGTTATAATAACAGTCAGTACCACCTTAACATGTTATTGTAACACAGTCAGTACCGCCTTAACATTTTATAATAACACAGTCAGCACCACGTTAACATGTTATAATAACACAGTCAGCACCGCCTTAACATGTTATAATAACAGTCAGTACTGTGTTAACATGTTATTGTAACACAGTCAGTACCACCTTAACATGTTATTATAACACAGTCAGTACCACGTTAACATGTTATTATAACACAGTCAGTACCGCCTTAACATGTTATAATAACACAGTCAGTACCACGTTAACATGTTATAATAACACAGTCAGCACCGCCTTAACATGTTATAATAACGCAGTCAGTACCACCTTAACATGTTATAATAACACAGTCAGCACCGCCTTAACATGTTATAATAACACTGTCAATACTGCCTTAACATGTTATAATAACACAGTCAATACTGCCTTAACATGTTATAATAACACAGTCAGTACCACGTTAACAGGTTATAATAACACAGTCAATACTGCCTTAACATGTTATTATAACACAGTCAATACTGCCTTAACATGTTATAATAACACAGTCAATACTGCCTTAACATGGTATTGTCACAGTCAATACTGCGTTAACACGTTATAATAACACAGTCAATACTGCCTTAACATGTTATTATAACACAGTCAATACTGCCTTAACATGTTATAATAACAGTCAATACCGCCTTAACATGTTATAACAACACAGTCAATACTGCCTTAACATGTTATAATAACACAGTCAGTACCGCGTTACCACGTTATAATAACACAGTCAATACTGCCTTAACATGTTATTATAACACAGTCAATACTGCCTTAACATGTTATAATAACACAGTCAATACTGCCTTAACATGCTATTGTCACAGTCAGTATCACGTTAACATGTTATAATAACACAGTCAGTACTGCATTAACATGTTATTATAACACAGTCAATACTGCCTTAACATGTTATAATAATACAGTCAATACTGCCTTAACATGTTATCATAACAGTCAGTACTGCATTAACATGCTATTGTCACAGTCAGTACTGCGTTTCCATGTTACAATAACACTGTCAGTACTGTGTCAACATGTTATAATAACACAGTACTGCGTTAACATGTTATAATAACACGGTACTGCGTTGACATGTTATAATAACACAGTCAGTACTGTGTTAACATGTTATTAAAACACAGTTGTTACTGTTTTAATTATGTCGTCACTGTGGGAACAATGTTGTTAAACACATCATCATCACACATCAGACATCCTGAGGAGTCTCCTCCGACAGAAGCATCCATTTATCGCAGCGTCTCCATAGCAACAGAGATGAAAGGAGAGACAGAGAGAGCATCTCCTCGGGGGGAGGAGATGCTCATTATGTCTGATTCCACAGTTACCATGGACACGGTAGAGAGCCGCAGAGGCTGTTTGTTCACGCAACCGCTGCCAAAAGGTCACGTGACCACGTCAGACATCAGGTCATCCATCACTGTCTGAGCGACATGAGTTCAGTCAGCTGATCTCAGGTTTAATATGTAGTTTGTCTGCAAATGTTTATGGTTACAAATATTAGCTATCAAGCTGCCTGATCACTAATAACCAATGTTGGTCCTGATAAAACCCAAAGACTTTTTGCCTTATATTTTAACGATAAAGAAGGTTGTACTTTTTACTTCAGTAAATACTGATACTTTTGTTTTACGAGTTTAGTTTCCCTTGGCAATCGATGGCTGACATTTAAGGGTCGGTGCTGCTAGGACACAAGACTCCTAGCAACACCGGCCAGGCCAGAACGTTTTCCTATAAAAGTCCCCAAACAGTACGACCTGAGCCACGTATCAATATAAAACATGCAGTTTTCCACATGAGTCATTACCAATGTTGATGTCACACATTCAAAAGGTGATCAGACCAATCAGAAACGCAGAAGTACAAACACGCTCTGAGAGAATGGTGTAACTCTGTGAAAAGAGAGAGGTTGGGGGATCGGGGGCTCATGCAGCTGCCCACATTATCATGCAAAGCTCCGGGTTTCACTTGTTTGGTGGGGGGCCGAGTGTGTGACAGCTCCCACCAGCAGAGGACGGGGGGTGCTCACATTGTTCCACTCAGGTTCAGGGAGCCTTGAAAAGAGATGACTGACAGCTCTCCTCCCTCAGGAAACCAACGTAAGCTGGAACATCCTATTTGTCATTGGACACATCACCAGACTCCATATATCAGCTTGAAACATGTCCGAGTTTACTTAACTCACAAAAACCACCAAAAACTGAGCGCACACATCATCACCTGGACTGAAAGGTTTCATTCACCAGCGACACCATTTAGATCAGGAACATGTGCTGTTTTTACCTTGTTTTGATACTCAGAAGGTTTGTGTGACCCCCCTCGGTCCCAGTTATTCTGGATAAAAGTACCGATCAGGCGAAGATCAAATCCAAAAAACATTGACTCACAGCGGTAAATGCACCGTGGCAGCAGTGAGCAGGAAAGGTGAGGTCTTAAACGTGACCAAAACAAAATATGTGGCGTTAAATTTCCAGATATACTAGTTTGATGGTTAACCGCATGCAAGTAAAGTGCACGGAGTTACCAGTGGAGACGGACAACAGTCAGTCACTTCACATCATCTGGTAGCTCTGCCAGCATAGATGTGTGAGGACTGAATTAAAGGCTGATTGACAACGTGTTGACGAGGTGGCTGTAGCTACAGACCTTACAACCTTAAAGCGGCTGCTGAGGAGTGGGGCTTGTTGGCAAATGTGTGGAACTGTGTATGTTTGAAACTGCACCTGGTTTCCACTGTCAGCTACGCTATATGGCTGACTACAGCAAGCTACTTACAGAACAGTAGGTTTAGTCCGGGAAGTCCGTCGTTGTTTGTGTCCGACTGGAAACATATATGGAACACTGGTTCTGTATCACGCTCTCACTTTATGATTCATAGTAAAAAATATATATATTTACTTTTCAAGTACTCATTCATAAAGTATTGTGAGCATTCAAATATTGAGATGACTGAAAATGCTCATCCCTAATCTAAACATGCTTGAAATTAAAAAAAAAAATGTCCACAACAACAATAATTGAGGCTACTGCTGCACTGCAGTGACACATTAGCGCCATTTACAAGTTCCGTCCAAATCCAGAAGCTCATACGAAGTTTTTTAGACGCACACAGTTACAACCCAAACTTGACTAAGCTAACAAGCTAATGTTAGCAAAAAAACAAGCTCAAAAACTGTTAACTAGGGATGTCAGGATTGCCATTGATTTCTTGGGGAAAATTTGTTTAAGCAACTAATGAATAAATTTACTGTTGACGTGTAAATTATGTTTTTTTCTTTTGTTCTTAAAG
This sequence comes from Mola mola, assembly GCA_001698575.1. Lineage (NCBI taxonomy): Eukaryota > Metazoa > Chordata > Actinopteri > Tetraodontiformes > Molidae > Mola > Mola mola. Next base: position 11,944,452 of record KV751334.1, on the reverse strand, counting down.
AGAAAATGCAAACAATGGCTGCTGGAACATCTGTAATGTAAAGTCAGTCATCTCATTAATCCGGCAGTAATCCTCTTAACACCACAGCGAGGTGGAACGCAGCTGCCTGAAAGTCTATAACGAACAAAATCGGAGAGAATTACGAGTTTTACTAGTTCAAAACACAGAGATAATCTGCTTTACGGACGCCACAACTGTAACAGAGCTGACATTTCAGGAAAGAAAATCAACAACACAGCGCTGTTTGGATTGTCAGTGTCGGGCTTCCTCCCCAAATTTGAAAGTGCACCAATAATGTGAGGATGTGATCAATGTGATCTGACGAGTTCACAAATGAACGAGAACATCCCATGGAGGCTCAGATTACAAACCCAACTCCGAGAGAGGAGCTTTAATCAGAGTAAATTAGACACGCAGGGGAAAACACTGAGCGTATTCACACTGCTGCCTGGATACCAACACACACACACACACACACAGTGTGTATAATGTCTTTAACGTAGCTTTGCACAGAGTGTGGGAGATGAGGGAAACTGCTAGCTAGTCTCACCAAAGGGAGAGTCATGATTCTCCACGTTTCCACTTGATTCTCGACAGGAATGTGGTTTTGCAGCACTGATGGTTCTGCTACACACCAGAACGCTGGTTTTATTCCCTGACAATCAGTCACCGATAAAAGGTCTCTGAGAAAGACAACAAGCCGAAATGAGATGATCATCTGCGTGAACACTGAGTAAGTGTCTGGAAGCCTGCTTTAGCTGCAGGCTAATGTATACATAACTGTGCCATCATCTCCATGTAAATCACAGAGTTCAGTGATCGAAATGAGAGTTCAGTCATTTCTGATTTCAAATTAAATATGTGACACTAAACGTTTCAGATAATTCAACTAATTTACTAGTTGTTTGTAGCTAAAAACCATAGTTGATATTATCAAGTTCAAGATTTATTTTTCGTGAAATAAACAGCAGACCGATTATTGATCGTAGCCAACGGTGTATGGGAGGTGCCTAACTAGCATAGCACAAGGGATATTTCTGGTTTCTGTGTTTTTTCTCTGAATCACTTACTTTGTTTTGCACAACAAGCTTCCTCACAGAGATTTCACTACCTCCAACAAAAAGCTCCTGTTGTCAGCGTGAGTTCCTATTGGCAGTGGTTTCAACTGATTACATTTTGAGTTAATAGGTCAAAGGTCAGGGTGAGGAAAAATCCCAAATTTCCAGAAATTGCCATTTGTTAACATTGGGTGAATTTTCAACAATCTTATTGCAGCCAGAAGTCAACCGATTTGCTGCAACGTTTTGGTGTTTCATCTGAAGGCAACTGGACTTCTTGCAGTTCCTTGAAGATGTTTCGTCTCTCATCCAAGAGGCTTCTTCAGTTCAGATGTGCAGCCTCTTGGTTGAGAGGCGAAACATCTTCAAGGAATTATAAGAAGTCCAGTTGCCCTCAGATAAAACACCAAGACAACCATGAGCTGGATGACTGAGAATCTCCACAGACAATTTGCTGCAAATGTACTTAAACCATATAAGTCTAGTATCTAGATTTAATTCCAGAATAAGTTTGACCTCAAAAGGTCAAAGTCACAACAGGCAATTTTGTAATAATCTCAAACTCAAATGAGGTGTCTTTTTAGCTTTCCATATGGGGGGAACATTACATTTCAAATCAGTTAAATTTCTTAATATATGAACTTTTTCAATACTCAGTTATCTGAGAAAACTGATTTTAAAGGTCCCATATAATGACAAACCCACTTTAGCTTTTTGTTGTATACAGTTGGGTCTTTAATGTGCCTGTTAATGCAGAAAAAGGAAAACCTGGCCACCCAGCCTTTTCTTTGCGGCTGCCTTACTCTTTAGTCTTGGGATTCAAAGAGCCAATCAGTTTTGATGCCTGTTTTTACATAAAAAGTTTGCATCTTCTCCCCCCACGACTTCTGAGGCCTCATGCACAGAGCGAACACAGCAGTTCACAGGCGAAGTTGAGAGGTAAGATCGCTAAAAGCTCCATTTTAGATTACCCCTTTGTTGAAAAGGGTTACAGTACTGTAATTAGTATATTTTTTCACCTGTAAGTAAATTGTAGGCCTTAATGACATAGTAGTCAGGTGTTCCAGACAGAGGAGGGAATTTTGGGCCTCAGTGGATGTATGAACTCTCTGAGTGCTGTTGTTTAGCTCTATTTTACAGCAAATATCAAATTAAATGTCATGTGACCAAAAACAACCAAATGTTATTAAAGCTTTCAATATTCAGATTAATGTTAATTTAGCAGCTTCAATACAAACTTAAATGAACTCCTGAAGCCACTTCTGTTTCACTCTGATGGAGAAAAAACACATTCTACAGATGTGCAGCTTTAATGAGTGAAAATAGGGAGGGAACAAAACTAGTGCGAATGACAGGGAGAGACACCTTTACAACTACCACAAGAAGCTGATCAATAACTGATCAATTACAGTTGCTGATCACGTGTGGACAATTTTTTTTTCTTCTTTTTTAACCTGGGATCTGTTGCCTTTAGCATTATTTCTTAGTTCATGACCGTAGCTTTGTGTCTAAAACTTCGGTTAAAGGACTCACAAAAAGCAGAAAATGCATCAAGTTAAATGTTCCGTTAATTTGTCCTCTTTACAGACCATGTTGGAGCTAACTAGAGTTCAATGACTGACAGACGAAGTTCCGGAAGTTCTTATCTTTAATAAGAGACTAGAACAGCGGCCGTTCTGGACATGTTGGACTAAACTCCGTAAAAAGATGCAATCCCGTCTTCCACCACAATGTGGGCTGCAGAGGCAGAGTGGCGCTCTCTCCACTCAGAGGGGTAAAAGAAGAAGCAAGGGCAGAATACCAAGCAGCCAATGTAAAACTGGTAAGATTTATAATAATAATAATATCAGACGCCTCATCCCAACTGCTACAAAAGCACGTGCACATCCTCGGGTCATCAGCAACACACATGAAGGACAGTGTTGGTGCTATGCAGAAACAGACTCCTTGCTTTTACAGAAAGATGATGGCGAGTTTGAGTGACAGCTGGAAAACTGTAAAAAAAAACAAAAAACTGTTATACTAGCAGATTTTACTGACCCAATGAAGAATTAAGCAGGTTTATTTCTGAGTCAGCTGCTCACGTTCATCCGAGCAACTCAGATGATATGAAATATGCTGAAACTGTTTCTAGGTCAGCGCTGACTGGAGTGTAAAGCCTGTTATCACGCTGCTTCATGTCCTGGCAGCCTCAGCGTGTTCTCCTCTGATCCTCGGTCTCACTAACAGGAAGAAGCTTCGGGCGGACGGTCCTGATCCGCTGTCACGAGCAGGAACCCTCCACACACAAAGCATCTCGCCTCATTAAGGTCCTGTGAGGGCTCATTGAGCCGCCTGGCTCTCATGGCAGAACACCAGCTGTTTTTCTCTCCGTTAGCAGTGTTAGCCGTGACGCTCTCTGGCTGGCCATGAAGCCAGGAAACCAGCCCCAATCTGACTCAACTGAACCCGACCTGAACCCAATCTGACCCAACTGATCCCAACCTGAACCCAACCTGATCCGACTGAACTCAACCTTAACCCAGCCTGATCCGACTGATCCCAACCTGACTCAACTGAGGCCAACCTGAAACCAATCTGACCCAACTGAACCCGACCTGACCTGACTGAACCCTACCTGAACCCAACCTGATCCGACTAATCCCAACCTGAGTCAACTGAACCCAACCTGATCCGACCGATCCCAGCCTGACTCGACTGAACCCGACCTGAACTCAACCTGACTCGACTGAACCCAACATGAACTCAACCTGACCCGACTGATCCCAACATGACTCAACTGAAGCCAACCTGAACCCAATCTGACCCGACTGATCCCAACCTGACCTGACTGAACCCGACCTGAACCCAACCTGACTCGACTGAACCCGACCTGAACCCAACATGACTCGACTGAACCCAACCTGAATCCAACTTGACCCGACTAATCCCAACATGACCCAACTGAACTCGACATGTTCAACTTGACTTGAGGCGTGCGAAGAATTACTGGCACCTACATACAGTACAGACAACCAGAATGAATCATCGCAGCTTGAATAACAAGCTGATTTATTATTTTTTTCCATAAAATCATAAAGTCATAAAATACATTTTAAACCAACACAAATAACACCCATTATTTACCAAATATCAGAAGCTCCTCTATTAATCATACTGCTTTTTCTGTCACTATTCATTTAAGTGTAGCCCAAAGAGTCAAAATTGAATTGAGTTTTTGACAATATGCAGCCCCAGTAATTATGAAATTATGTTAAGACAGACCCGGTCCAGATGATTCTGCTTTGAACACCAAAATAATTGCTCAAAAATGAAGAAATGAAGTGAGAAAAAGCCTCCTTAATTAAAAAAAATTACATTAACATATACAGTTTATGACATCCAATAAGGTAGCAGGAGGAAGCTGGTTTTCGATGAGCGACAGCAAACGCAGCATGATGACAGGAATCGACACTGAGGCTCATATCAAAGAGGAAATTTGATACTGGAAGCATCAGATAAACACAGAGCAACATTTTATTAATGTGGACATAGAATTTACCAAAAAAAAACTGACGTGTTGATGATGAGACTGTGTTTTCTGTCTTTACAAAAGGTTCTCTGTTTACTAACATTTCATAAAAAAATTAACTGTGTGAGCACAGAAACTTTCCCATGAAATCAATCTCCGATTTGAGTTTGATCCGAGACATTTTCAATTTCTTTCTGTGTATTTAAAAATTCTGTTTATCCTGTTTTCATTCCCCAAATGAGACCAAACTGTTCAAATGTTTCACAGAGCTTAAAGTCAAAGTGTTGTTTTCAGTCTGAGAACAGAAACTGACAGAGATTATTATAAACTGAGCTAATTTTAATGCTCTAACTGTGTACACCAAAATAAGAACACTGCAACATGCAAGAATTGATCTTTTTAACTCTACCCATAAACACATGCGACATTTGCACAAATGGATTATTTTTTCACCTCTAATTTCTCAGGGTTCCGCCTCTTTTGTCACAGTGTTAGCATACAAAAGTCCTTCTGGTTATCATGTGATGCTGTAATTAGTCCACGATGTAAAAGCGGTTTCACAGCCTTCAGGCACATCTCCATGGTTACAGCGGAGGAAAGGGTCTTGTAATACCCTTTACTGTATTTTGCTGTTTTATTGTGTTATACTCTATTCTATCATGGTTTATTTTGTTTCACTCTTTTATTGTATTATTGTTTATTTACTGCATTTTTTCATATTTGGAGGTATTTTACTGTTTTCTTCTCGTGTGTTTGTGCCTGATTCATTGACAGTGTCCAGGTTATCAGCTACACTCTTGTAATAAACCAAGTTCAGTTCACCCAACTGATCATTTCTGATATTGATGATAATGATTATGCAGACTGCAGATCAGCTGACCTCTGACCTCAACTAAGGTGCCAAGTCTCACCTGAGCAGGTAAATTAAAAATCACGTGCTGCTCTGCACACAGATGTATTTAGCCTGCTGTGGGACTCCACAAGGCATCCATCTCACAGCCCCACACACTCCTCAATCACACTCCTCCGTCACTCTCCTCCGTCACTCTCCTCCGTCAGCCCCACACTCCGCAATCACACTCCTCCGTCACTCTCCTCCGTCACTCTCCTCCGTCACTCTCCTCCGTCAGCCCCACACTCCGCAATCACACTCCTCCGTCACACTCCTCCATCTCACACCTCCACCAGCCTCACACACACACCTCCACCAGCCTCACACACACCTCCACCAGCTTCCAACACTCCTCCATCACACTCCTCCACCAGCCTCACACACACCTCCACCAGCTTCCAACACTCCTCCATCACACTCCTCCACCAGCCTCACACACACCTCCACCAGCTTCCAATACTCCTCCATTGTACTCCTCCACCAGCCTCACACACACCTCCACCAGCTTCCAATACTCCTCCATTGTACTCCTCCACCAGCCTCACACACACCTCCACCACACTCCTCCACCAGATTACAACACTCCTCCACCAGCCTCACACACACCTCCACCACACTCCTCCACCAGCTTACAACACTCCTCCACCAGCCTCATACACACCTCCATCACACACCTCGATCACACACCTCCACCAGCCTCACACACTCCTCCGTCACACACCTCTGCCAGCCCCACACACACCTCAATCACACACCTCCACCAGCCTCATGCTCTCCTCCATCACACACCTCCACCAGCCTCACACACTCCTCCGTCACACACCTCTGCCAGCCCCACACACACCTCAATCACACACCTCCACCAGCCTCATGCTCTCCTCCATCACACACCTCCACCAGCCTCACACACTCCTCCGTCACACACCTCTGCCAGCCCCACACACACCTCAATCACACACCTCCACCAGCCTCATGCTCTCCTCCATCACACACCTCCACCAGCCTCACACACTCCTCCGTCACACACCTCTGCCAGCCCCACACACACCTCAATCACACACCTCCACCAGCCTCATGCTCTCCTCCATCACACACCTCCACCAGCCTCACACACTCCTCCGTCACACACCTCTGCCAGCCCCACACACACCTCAATCACACACCTCCACCAGCCTCATGCTCTCCTCCATCACACACCTCCACCAGCCTCACACACTCCTCCGTCACACACCTCTGCCAGCCCCACACACACCTCAATCACACACCTCCACCAGCCTCATGCTCTCCTCCATCACACACCTCCACCAGCCTCACACACTCCTCCGTCACACACCTCTGCCAGCCCCACACACACCTCAATCACACACCTCCACCAGCCTCATGCTCTCCTCCATCACACACCTCCACCAGCCTCACACATTCTTCCGTCACACACCTCCACCAGCCACACTCCTCCGTCACAAACCTCCACCAGCCTCACACACACCTCCGTCACACACCTCCACCAGCCTCACACACTCTTCCATCACACACCTCCAGCAGCCTCACACACTCCTCCGTCACACACCTCCGCCAGCCCCACACACACCTCCGTCACACACCTCGATCACACACATCCACCAGCCTCACATACTCCTCCATCACACACCTCCACCAGCCTCACACTCTCCTCCATCACACACCTCCACCAGCCTCACATTCTCCTCCACCAACTTCACACACTCCTCCATCACACACCTCCACCAGCCTCACACTCTCCTCCATCACACACATCCACCAGCCTCACACTCTCCTCCATCACACACCTCCACCAGCCTCACATTCTCCTCCACCAGCCTCACACACTCCTCCATCACACACCTCCACCAGCCTCACACTCTTCCACCAGCTTCACACACTCCTCCATCACACACCTCCACCAGCCTCACACACTCCTCCACCAGCTTCACACACCTCCACCAGCCTCACATTCTCCTCCATCACAGACCTCCACCAGCCTCACACACTCCTCCATCACACACCTCCACCAGCCTCACACACTCCTCCACCAGCTTCACACACCTCCACCAGCCTCACATTCTCCTCCATCACAGACCTCCACCAGCCTCACACACTCCTCCATCACACACCTCCACCAGCCTCACACACTCCTCCACCAGCTTCACACACCTCCACCAGCCTCACATTCTCCTCCATCACACACCTTCACCAGCCTCACACACACCTCCACCAGCCACACACTCTTCAACAGCCGCATTAGGCTGGAAACGGGCTCCTCACCTGGGTGAATCCGAGCAGAACCAGCGATAGGAGCATCGGGGAAGGCATGGCGCCTCTCGGTCGAACAATTCTTCTGTATCCGGGTTTCTGCTCTCAGTCTGCTGCGCGTCCGAACAATGGCGACTCCTCTGCAGCATCGACTCCGTCTGTCCGCGTTCACCCGCGCGCCGCCGTCGGCTTCGTCGTGTTCCTCATCTTCATCACCGTCACCGTGTTCAGTACCGAGCACCACACGAAGCGGAGCCGCAGGGATTCCGACAAAACGGGCCGGATTCCGGCATCCATGCCGCGGCCTGAAGACGAGCAGGAGGTCGGAGTCGGTCAGCGGTGATGGAGCTGCTGCTGCGCGGCGTCGCCCCGCCCTGCACCTCCCCTCCTCCTCCTTTACAATGAGGCCCTGAATGGAGCTCGGAGAAAAAACGTTAAACTCATAATAAACAGCGGAACGCTCACTGTCCGTCAGAAAGTGTTCAACAAGATTCACTTTCTTTTTTTTATTTAATCACGAGTTCTGCACTCTGAAGTCTCATCTGCCAATAAATTAAACATTTTAAATGCATATTGAGATTGAGATCAGATCAACATCCAGAGATTATAGAAAAATTCGGTATGAAGCAATTCATTCTAAGCAATCTCAAGTATAGAATAATCAAAACAATCACATATTAAATCAGTGACCAAGCTATCGTCACTCAATAATCAGTTCACACAAATTATCTGAATTAATTTGGTCAAAATCTGATAAAACAGAGTTTGTTTGGTTGTTTTGTCATGAAGTACACAGTGATGCGTTCAGATGCATCCAGTGATGGACCGGAAGGCAGGGTGACAACTGCATCATGAGCACTGTAGAGGCAGCCAAATGGACGGACGTGATGTCACTGTGATCAACAGTAAAACAAACGAGTGGACAGTTTGCTTTCTCTGGTCTAATGACGTTCAAATGAGATACTAATGAAGTACATTTTAAAACACAGGTAATGTGTGACAGTACACTTTTGATCACTGTACCTTTAACTGGTTGTGTTACGTCACTGTAAAATTTCCAACAAAGTGTACTTGAGAGTTTTTCCACGTTAAAAACTGTCTGTGAAGGCATCACAGGTGTTTTCTCTGCTGACTCATCAGATTAAATTGCTGACTCAGCAAACTGTTCGAAACTCACTCCTGATTCACCAACTGAAGATGAAAAATGTTCCAGAGCCTCGATCGCCGCCTCCATCTCTTACGGAGTGTCTGACCGGGCAGGAAGAGGGGTCACAGATCAACACAAACCTCAGCTGTGACGTCACTCCGCCCCCTGCTGTTCGTTGTTAGTATTACAGTGCACTTCAAGATTGAATTCCATCTTCGACCACAAGGTGGACAGCAAAGGCACTCTCCATGGTTTCACATAAGAAGCAAGATTTTTATTAATATCACAGGCCTCACACATCCAAAATGCACCGAAAGCAGAGATGCACATGCTCGGCTCATCAGCGACACGCCTGCCAAGTCTGAAATCACTCTGACAAACAGTTTTCGTACGATGCGAGGGACAGAGATTCCTCGATTTAAGAGGAGCTGTGCTGGGACCACGCTTCCCAGGGCACATTTCCTGGAAACGACAGGAGTCTTCGTAACGACGCCATCGTGCTCGGGCCTAGTGAGATGGAGGATTCATTTCTTGTTCTTGACAAGAGACGCTGAACAATGAAGTGTTTGATCATCGATGGCTAATAATCAAACTTATCGATTAGCTGTTATGTCACGCTGCATGTGTGTTTCACTCTGTAGCACCACTGTTTAATGTTAAAGAGTACTTCTCAGTGTGTGTGTGTGTCTCAGTTCATGTGTGGTTAATCAGGATCACATGTCATTGGGATGGACAGAATCATGTGACAGACACATGTGAGGTCACAGGCAACCATGTCTGCAGTTGCCCGCAGGAAGTTCCTGTTTTTCAATCGATCAGACGTTTGTTTGTTTCCACCAAAACATTGAAAGTGTTTCACAGTTGAAGCAGCGGGTACAGAGCTGAGGACACGTGTTGGGTTGTTATGGAAAAGTGGAGCCTTGCCGATAAAAGATGACACTGTGTCTGAAGAAGTGTACCGTTTTCTCTGATCGCTGACTGAAGATGTCTGTGCAACGATGATGCAGCTTTAATGTTAAAAAGTTTCATTTAAGAACGAATTCCACTTTAAATATGTAACTCTGCTGCAGGTCAGCAAGGTGACCTAAACAAAGATGGCTGAACAAAAGTTGTGCCAAAACACCTGATAAAAGCACTGCCATCTTTCTCTGGAGACATTCCCTCCCTACTCCCCAGACAGGGTTTCCCTTTAGAGAGCTCTGTGTACTGAACTACTAACTGCTCAAATAAAAAAAAATCACTCCATCGTATTTCTGGTGCCCGTAATGACGTCATCACTGTCACACAGTTAAAATATATCTAATTTACATCAGCCGGACTCGGTGCATCATTATTAAATACCAGTCATGATGTACCTATACGTTATTATACTACAATATATCATGTGATGAGTTACATACTTGGCGTTTCTCACCAAATCAGTGACCATAAACGTGCCCTATTGCCTTTTATGCTGCTCTGCTCACATCAAACATCATTTTTGAGCTGCAAACTGTTGATTTGTCCCCTACCTGTTGACCTAAGGGTCAGAATCAAACTTGTTTGTCACCTCCATCATACACGTTCAGCACACATGGGAGTAAAATAACATTCTCCACAGACCATAGTGCGTTTTTCACACTTATACAACAGCCTCGAAGTAAAAACAGAAGAGAGTGAACGCCAGAGCAGCGTTAAAATCACACAGTAAGTTAGGAGTGGTGTGTTAAGGCAGGCAGAAACTGGAAACATTTTGAAGTGCTGGTGTGTATTTGTGTGGGTACAGTCCGTGTCGCTGTCTGGCGTGGGTGTTTACAGGTCGGATGGCTTGTTGCACAGCTGGGCAGATCCTCCGCGGATGTTCCAGAGCCTCGGATGTCAGGTGGGTGGGGGCTCTCCTACACCGCTCTCCAGCGTTTCCCAAAATGGCTCCCCGGTGTGTGTAGATGTGGAAGGCGGACAGACATCTGTGATCTCACTTGCCGCTCTCACTATTCTCACAGGGGACTGGCAGTCTGCAGCTGGACAGTTCCGGCACCAGACAGTGATGCAGGAGGTCAGGATGCTCCGTAAGGTGTCCGTCTGATGATGGATGATGGGAAGGAGTTCACTTTTCTCTGGGAGGGCTGGGGTGTTAATGGACCGGTTTTGCACTCACAGGGTCGGTTTCTGAAGATTGAACAAAGGCCTCTACTAACGACTACTGCTGATTAGCCCTTCTGCTCTGAGATCTCTGTGACAGTGACACCTAACGCCCATCTTTCCCCCTTTTTATGAAAATAACTGAAACCATTTTAGAAAGGATTAGTTGTATACAAATGGTCAGTAGGCAGAGATGTGCATCCCTGCTACACTAGCGAGATGTAAAATTGTAAGTAAAAAGATGAAAATGTTGCATTAACGTTTGAAATGACGAGACATACATAGAAACAAGTCCTAAAGGCGTTTTGATTTCCAAATCCTGTCTGTGTATCAAAGCACAGCTGTATTTGCTGTCTAAACTGCCATATGTTCATTACTTACATTTAAGAGTTGTTCTGCTGATCTCACTCGTCTCTCAAGGCCGCTTTTTTAAATCCTGCGCAAAGAATGATGGTCTATATGTGCTGGGATAGTGACCATTGTTGTAGTGACCACTGCTTTTCACGATGCACTGTTTTTTTAGAATGTCCAATAACTAATTATATGAACACTAACATCAATGTGATAAGAGCAGCCTAAAGTAACAGAACCGACAGGGGGAGGGGCTTATGAGCTATACTGCAGCCAGCAGCCAGGGGGCCATCCAGATGTTTCTGCTTCACTTGCATCATGATGGCTTCAATAGCCAAAACGGTGCAGGTGAACTGAGGACCTAAAAGAATGTAAATGTAAAACAAATTTTAAAAACCTCTTGAGATGGATGGGAAGATGAAAACGCTTACAAAGGAAAATGAAGATCTGCAGGAGTGCTTAGTGGAAGAAGACGGTGCCTCTGCATGAAAGGCAAGAAAGAAAAAGCAATCGAAAAACCCAGGCAGAAGTTGTGGAGTTGCTGAGCAGAATCGCACCTGACGTGGCAGCAAGAATGGAAGATGCTGTTGAATAGTCCACAGAGCAGGAAAACAGACACGGACACGTCACGATCCTCTTGGCCAAACTAACAATCAGGGGTGAAACATGAAAACTAATTCATCACAGATCTCAGGACAGCCGGTTCTCAGACAACAAATGGGGACAAATATCTGAAACAGTCCTCCAAAGAGTTTGATTGTATGATTGAGAAAGTGGCGTCTGATGGCGCACTGGGATCATTTGGGATTTGGTAACAAAGATTAAAATGATACGTACAGATATGAACAGCTGTGAGGAACATGTGCGAGATTTGTCTTCTGGTTGGAGAATAATGTTTGGTTAGTTATTCACATACAAAACTCCAACAATGAGGATTTACAGATCATGGGTCAAAATGTAATAATTGGTAAACTAATGGACAATACAACACTCATAGCCAAATTCCAGTGGCTATCCAAGTAATTGAGGCATTCTTTAAAGCTTCAGGATTACATTTGAACCTTGACCAATGTGAACTAATGAGTCATAGTGTAATAAATAGAGCGGTAAATTGAGTAGTCTTGAAAAACTTAACATTCCAAGCAACAATGAATGCAGAAAAATAATAAACAATTATTTCCAATAGATATAACCCTGTCACATCTATTTGTTTTTAACAAAAATGTGGAGGTTGATATCCTTCATTTTCTGAGCCATACCTTCAAAAACCATTTAAGAAATGGATAAATTAAACTTCACTTTATCTGGAGAAATAAGCACCATCACATCAGCAAAAGAGACAAATTATGAAGATGGCGGCAATAAATTGATACACTTTGAAATTATGAATAGTGCCTACAAATGACTCAAAACCTTCCTAAAGAATGGTCATTTAACTTGGTTTGCATTACCCACACAGTTAAACTCTCTGCCTTTCACCAGCATGTCCTGCTAAACTGGAACATAGCACATGAGCACAATTTTAGCCCCAAAAATGCACTTCTGTGGAAAACAGTTATATTTAGCAGAAGAACATCATGTTTACAGAAGAGTGGATGGAAAAAAACAAATATGGCCTATAATATGCAGAATGGCCAAAAATAGCAATATACTACAAATAAAGGACTTTATTAACAAATATAAATTTAAACAACTTTGACTGGGATTAACAAAAAGGAATATAAACTATAATTATGGAAAAAAGGCTATATTGATCTGAAGGACAGAAAAGATTCACAATTTCCTCTCTAAATTTCCAATAGTGAGTTATAATTCCATTCATGAAACATCCTTCAAATGAATTTATTAGAAAAATACTGAAATGTGATGCAGATCCTTTCTACCTGTGTGATACAAACCCAGAAACAACTGAAAACATATTTTACTTCTGTGAGGGTGATCATGGCTTACTGATATCTGAATCAATAAAAACAGATTTCTTTTCTTACAACACCAAATTTTGGAATTATATTAAACAATAAAAAATGAGAGCTTATCAACAAAAGATATGCCATTTTCTTATCTCATTATCATTGCAAAATATTACATAAAAAGTAAAAAAAAGTAAAAAGTGTCCAAAACCCTCTGGGCTGTACTCAAAGATGAAAATACTCAAACTATAAAACTAAATGTGATCATGTCTGACTTATTGAAGGCTCTTGTCGAACAATTTATTTAGTTTACTTTTCGGTTGTTGTTGTTTTGTTCCAACTTATTTTCACTCTTTTGCACAGATTTAATTTCAACCAAGGGAATCAGAACAAATGTTGAAAAATTCCTCTGAACAATGTTAGGATATCCTGGAGGGACAATTCCATATCTGTTCACTGTTGTTAGTGAATTGGGTTTGCCATTGTGCTGTGTCTTAAATAAAGGTTTATTTAAAAAGAAGTCTCACTTCCTGTCTGTACGCGCAGTTGGCTCACCATCGCCCCCGTGTGGACGACAGACAGAATCACATGCTGTGAGTTCTAATAGCCACAGGAGGGCAGTACTGACACATCACACACAAAGCACACTGTACATGACTCCGCTAACATTTTTTACTCAAGTATAAGAATTAAGTAAAAATACAAATTTCACTGAAGTAAACCTTCAATTTTTACACTGTACTAAGAATGAAACATAAAGAGTAGAAGCATTCTTGTGTGTATAGTACTAGAACAGTAATGCTTTCAGAGCACCCCAGTGCAGTGCTTGTACTGTGCGTATAGTGCATATACTGAGTGCAGTACTTGTACTGCCTTCTCTGCAGGCAAAGCTTCCTGGAAGCATCAATATGAAGCTCAGCTTTCACGACTTTCTGAGAAACTCACATGGGGTTGAGCCTGCTGCTACTGCTGCTGTCACGCACACACACCCCGTGTCTCTGTATGCGCTCTGTGTGCGAGCAGAGGAAAAAAACAGAAACATGATGATGTCACTTTCAAACTTCAGGTGACATCATATTGCCTGCTCACGGTGAAACTCTCTCAGTAAACCCAGCAGGTGACTGGTTCTGTGACTGGTTCTGTGACTGGACATCTGGAGGCTTTGTGAGCTCCAGCCGATGGAAATGTGATTAAGACGCTGATCAGGGTGTGAGAATGAGCTCAGCAGAGTCAAACAACTTGCTAAGTTAAAACTGTCATTCCTGAAGGCACCAAGTGACATGTGAGGTCTGCGTGTGTACAACAGTAACAACAACAAATTACAGACAACAGCAACAGACAAACTGTTTGGTTTTGGAGACGTTTGTTCACATCTCTGCAGTCCACCTTAAAACCTTCAACAGCATCAGAACAGAAGAATCTGAACAGGAAGTGAAGACTTCAGGAATCCACAATGCACACAGTGTGTGTGTGTGTGTGTGTGTGTGTGTGTGTGCGCCTATGTTTCTATCATTGTGTGGACATACTTAAATGAACCCAGTGTTGTCCGTGAAGGTTCTCAGTCATCCAGGTCATCTTGATCTCGGATCTCGCCTCTCATCCGAAAGGCTTCTTCAGTTCTGAGGTTCAGTGCGGGAAACCCAGGTATTTAACCCAGAGTGGGTAGAGACAATCACCAATCACCAACAAAGGAGGCTGTTGGTTTCAAAACATGTCCTCTTTGTTGGTGATTGGTGATTGTCTCTACCCACTCGGGGTTAAATACCTGGGTTTCCCGCACTGAACCTCAGAACTGAAGAAGCCTTTCGGATGAGAGGCGAAACGTCTTCAAACAAGATAAGAAGTCCAGTTGCTTCCTACTAAACACTCCGAAACCCAGTGTTATGACTTTAGGATATGTGTTGAGGATTAACACTCTGTTTTAAAGACAGGGTTAGAGTTAGGTTGTGGTGAGGACTGAGGTTGGGCATTTAATTATGATAATTCATGTTATATTACTGTGTCAAGGAGTGTCCTCACAAAGATAGAGAGATGCGACTGCATGTGTGTAGGCATGCGTCCATGTGCAACAAAACTGAGTCACTCAGTGTTGTTGAAGTGCAGCAACTCAGTGTTGCGCACTTCCAGGAAAACAAAGGGAAACTGTCAGTTGGTTAATGAACACATATAGACGAGATAACAGAGATGTGATGAGAGGCTCAGAGGAACAGGAGAGACCTCATCATTCACCTGAATGGAGTCCTGTTTCCACCAAGCAGTACAGTTCGATACGGTTCAAAGTTTTTTGTTTCCATTGTCAAAAGCTATGAATGGTACCCTTAAATAGCAAACTGTACTGAGCCAATTTTGTCACCCTTCACTTGGGGCACCACCCAGAGCTATTCCATACCATAAAGGGGGGGTAGACCCACTGCAGTCCGCTGATTGGTCGACACAATCATCACTCCCTTTTGAGGTTTAGGCCGTTTTTCTTCTCGCAGCGTGCAGTCTTTCCTCAAACAGAGCCTTTACTTTGTGTGATAAACAGCCATATACCGACAAGAAACAAGAGGAAATGCCAGATGTCCTCCATTGTTTCCTTTGTTTGTTGTTATGGTTTCTTAATCGACTTTATTATGGGGATACATCTTGTCATGCTTCTATGATGTCACGCTACTTACGTTGCTAATGAAGCTGGCATGATCAGGCTATCCCGCCCACCAGCTAATGGTACAGTCGCCAGCGGAAACACACGCCTGTAATGAGCTTTCTGTTCCAAAGTGTGCCGTACTGAACTGAACTGAACCGTAGTGCTTGGTGGAAACGTGGTTTTGATGCTGTGAGTTTAATCTGAATAATCAGAATGTGAATCGTTCCATTCTGATGACTGCAATTGGTTCGATTGATCTAAGGTTCTTTGTGGACTGACGGGCTCTTCCTTTAGAGAACAGGCCCGAGTCAGGACCAAAGCTGACGAGTCTTCAGCGTCTGGGTGAAGGTCACCTGACGACAACGATGATAATGATGATGCTGACTGATCTGCTGACAGCTGCTCTGCGCCCCCTAGCTGGTCTCTGTCGGTGAAGATAAATCCACTGAAGTGAGGTTGTGTTTCAAGACAGTGTGTTCAGCTCACGTCAGGACGTCCTGCAGCACCGACGGGTGGACGTCAGCGGCCTTCAGACTCTGGATCAGCCTCTGAACTGTGGCCGTCTTCCCTTCGCGTTGTTTCCACTGAACCAGGCCGGCAAGAATTGCGCCATGAGTGCTGAAAGAATGATCGGACCGGCACCGGAACAAGGCCTCCACAGGCAGACCCAGGTCCATCAGGACCCACTCCCACTCCGAGCCTAGTCGCGCAGCCAGCCGGGACAACTCTCGATCCGAAGGAATCTTCTGGAGAACCGAGTCCGGGAGCTGCCAGGCATCTGCAGAAAGATTTAGGTTCATTTAGGTTAAATTTTTTGATCCGAACATTGGGTTTTAATTTAGACTGAAGTTCAGAACAAGAGCTCTGAACTCTGAGGAAGGTTGTTTGGAACCTTCCTCGGGTAAAAATAGGGTTAGATTAGGATGGGTGGAGATGGGGAGTAACCAGACAGAATGCGTTCCGAATAAGCCTCAGTCATTCGTCAATAAAGAGGAAAAAAAAATCCTCTCAGCTGTTCCATCGACACGTTGTTTTAGGTCAGGGTGCAACAATAAGTGCTGTGTTCTCACTGCTCGGAACCTCCAGACGTTTAATCAAATCTGTCTGCAGAGTGTTTATCCAGTGCAAACACAAAGCACAGAGAACCCAACAACTTTCTCCTGTTCAACAAATTTCCCCTGCTCAATGGTTTCCTCTTCTTCAAACTTGAATTCAGAAGATGTGCGATTGTTTTTGTCTGTATAGTTTGGTGGACGTATTTGAAAAAATGCAAACGCAAACTCTCCTCTTGTATACATCTCCCAGCTGAAACTACAGGGGGCTACTGGACTATCACCTCTAGAGGGACGATGCGGTATTACAAGAAAGGCTAGCTGATGAGCATTAAACAGTCGTTCTACGATGCCTGGTTCCCTGTCTGTTGTGAGATTCTATATTAAGGAGGGTCGCACTCTGATGTTTCACAACAGAACGGTTGTCACGCGTCAGTGAAACGTGGACCCACACTGACAGTCTGTTCTCGGCTGAGCAACGGTTTGTGTTCCAGCTGATCTCACATGGTTCCCTCACAGTTTGTTTAGCTTCAGAACACGAAGGAAGGCCTCATCTCCTTCAGTTACAACATTCCGCCGCTGATCCTCATTCAGTCTGCTCAGAACGTCAGCCGGAAAAAATGCTGGAAAACCAACAAACACTCTGAGGTGTGTTAAACCTTGAAGGGTGTGTGTGTGTGTGTGTCCCCTGATCTCAAACATCTGGTTCTGCAGCTTTAATTCAGAGAGGCTGCCTGGATTCCTGGAAAGCAGGAGGTAATTAAAGGAGCAGGAGGAGGAGGAGGAGATGGAGGGAAAGGGGAAGGCAAATGGGGTTCTTACTGACGGTTGACGTTTACTTTCGGAGTAGAGTTCAGCATTTTTTTGGAAGTGAAATGGAACTCTTTGTTCTGCTCGTCATGATGTGACACGTGATCTTAAAGAACCAGCAAGTTAAAAGTTGTTACTAAGAAGATTTATGGTGATTCTCTGAGAAAATTAAGTTTTTGTTTCTTTTCCCCAGTTTCCTCTGTAAGATTCCATGTTCGACTGCAGAAACATTCTATGAACCACTGTTAACGACCGCAGAGCGTTTACTTTTGGTGTGAGACTGCCAGGAAACACAAAAAATATTCACTCTCTTCCTCTCTCTCTCCCACACACACACACACACGCATTTTCACTTCCAGCAAATGAAATATTAGAAATAATTTTTTTAATTTGAATTTATTGTAATTTTGACTAAATGTGATTTCTGACTCTGACTTTTCTCATTATTTCGTTTATTAATGACTTTTCATTATGAATCTTATCATTTTGATTATATTACTATTTTTATTTTGTTTATTTTATCCATTGTTGTTTTTTGGCCATTTCCTCATAAATAAAATCATCATGTAATGATAGATAGTTTTGTCTTTTATAACCTGTCATTTATGTTATAATGTTCTGTATTTATTCTCTGGGCTTCCATCTACACGTACAGTACACAAAATGTTTACTTGATTAATAAAGAATAAAAAAAATGTCAACATGCAGATGGAGAAGGAAACATTGTTGTCCTAATGTGGCTAATAGAACTGTATATGGCCTTTATTATGTTTTGTATATTATGTTTTCTTTATTATGTAATATCCCGTAAAACGAATGATTGTTTCAGATCCAAACATTTGAACACACACCAGATGGCTTGAAAACTACTTAAAAACGATAGAAACTATCTTTATGAAACACAGACTTGACCTGTTCTTTGAGTTTTTACTTTCTGCTAACACAGAGGGGAGGGTGCTTACGAGCTCCACTGCAGCCAGCCACCAGGGGGCCATCCAGATGTTTGGACTCCACTTGTAAGGAGCTCCCATGTCCGCCATCTTTACATGCAGGTGCGTTAGAAAATTGGGATTTTTCAGTTATTAAAAAAGAGAACACTGAAAATATTCTGAACTCATTTCATGTGAACTAAAATGATTCGAGCATTTAACTATTTTAATTGTGATAATTATGGCCTAAACTAAAAAAAAAAAAAAAAAACTTTAAAATTTCACTTTATGTATAAGGAATATATAATATATGAACATTTAACTTGAATTAAAATACAAAACACGTACTTTTAGATAATGTACAGTTACAGTGCAGTTAACACGATCCCTGCTAGGACAATTACAGAGTTGCTCTGCTAATATTACAAAATATTATTGATTTTAAGGGGTAATTTCACATTGACCCAACCGTGACAGCTAATTTAGGTGCGACTGAAATTAAATACGCGAGAAAATTAAGGCAAGAAGAGAGCAAACAGAAGATATGTAAGTAAGCTCTGATTGAATAGTTGAAACATTCTCCGTAAGTAATGTTGACAAAACTCTGACGTCAGCACAAATGACACATTAAAATATTGTAACACCCTCTTCATCCAGCATTTACAAGATGAATGAACTAACGGTTTTATGGCCGTGTTGGAAACAAACCTGGCGATGCTGATGGGGTCTTTCACACGGACAGACAAGACTCACCTGTTGCTCCGGGTCCAGGTCCCTTCTGGAGCTCCAGCTGCAGTTGGTCTCGGATCCAGCTGAAGTCTTGCAGAGACCGCAGGAAGGCGTCGAAGGCCCGGGGCCCGCGGCTCGGCAGGACGGCCAGCAGCCTCTGGGTCTTCTGTCGGTTCGTGGGCTGAGACTCGATGTCCTCCACCTGGCTCAGCGTCAGGACGTTCTCCTGGTACAGAAAAGGAACGATGCTCTCGCTGACCAGCAGCTGCCCGGACAACTCTAGCCTGTGTGCCCGCAGCAGGGCTCTGTGTTCCGGATCCATCAGAGGAAGTGGGACCGGTACGAGTTCTGCGGCTCAGTCTAGTCTCCCCATCGAGGAACTCCTCACGGTAACTGTCGCAAAAGCCACATGGTGCTCAATGTTTTGTGTCCGACTGGAAACATGGATCGTGGAACCTCTCGTGACAACCCGCCAGTTTTTTTTTTAATTGTTACACCTTAAAACATTCCGGTTTAGTGTCACACGTCAATAGCTGTTCAACAGGTCTGATGAAATCACCATGAACCATTTTATAAATCAGTGTTTCAAACGGACTACCGACGTCTTACTTCCTGTATCCGTGTCACGTGGGTTTCAGCTCACGAGTCCATTCGTTCTCCGAGCTTCGCTGGGACTCTTGATTCTTGTGAGAACCGAACTTGGTCACAGATCCGAACTTTCCTTTCCTTCCGCAAAGTCAGAAATAAACCATCCTTCCTTGTCTTCGAACACTGACATTAAAGCTACATTTTCAGACAGACAAACCAGGGCGAAGTTAAGTTTGTTCGAGGCCTCGCGAGATCTCGAATCTACCCCGCTGTGAGCAGCGCAACATGCTGGAAACGAGCCCCGAAGGATGTGCGGAGAGGACACCACGGCCACTTAGCTTACAGGTTACAGTAATTCTAAAATACAGGTTTTGTGAAAAAGCAAATTAAATATAATCAGTATTTGAATTCTTCTTCTACATGCTCACATGTTAATAACATGTTTTGGTTGAGCAGTCTCCACGCTGGAAACAATATCCGAGAAACACACAAATTGTGTATTTTCTGGTTGATGTCCATTTAATACATCAAGCATCAATATTCACCGGAAAACATTACATGATCCTTTGACAACCTGGTGTTTGTATATTCAGGGGCAGATTGTAGCTAATGGGCTAATAAAGTTAATGTTAAAATGTTAAAGCCAATTAGTTCATTGAACATCAAAATCACCCAAAGCCCCCAAAATTTGTTATCCCTGTGATTACAAATATTCTCCAAGTGTTTTTTGTTATAAAATATGGTTAAGAAATGCTTAAATTGGCAGATTTATAATTCATATTTTGCTTGATGGTTCCATGATTACAATTGAAGTAATTAGATAAACTTTTGCTTCCACAGTGACAAAGAAGAAAGTGTAATCCACGCTTATATTCAGGTTTTGATCAAATGCTTCTAATTGATCAACGATTAAGTATATCGGAAATTCATAAAGAATACTCATGTTTGTATTCAGCTGTTTCAGTTTTTTTGTTCATGAATTAAAAGTAAAAGTAGCATTTTAAATATCTCATCATAGCAGCAAAATAACAGGAAAGAGCTGATGCAGACAATAATCAGAATAATTCAAACTTGAGCCTGATAAAGCACCATACAAAACTTTATTCATTTCATGGCTGCAGCTGATTAACATGACAGCAGAGCTGCCACGCAGCTTTCCGTCAGCACACAAAACATGCATTCAGTCTGAGCAACCCCTTTAGAAAAAAACAATGTACCAGAAAACAGTGTGACACAATCAATAAATACTTTAAATCAAAGCAGCGCTGCAGGGGCTGCCGCCGCTGGAGAACGTCCGACAGCAGTGATATGTACAATCTGTTCCGTGATCGGCAATAATTTAAGATTTGTCATGAGTCTTTTCATGTCGAGAACATGCACTTTATCACCAAAACTGAAAATAAACAGAAACAGTTATGAACAGCCATGTCAGGACTGCGCTTCAAAACCTAGGAGAGGGACGTCAACATGGAGGCCGCGTTCAGAGTCACAGAAAAGAGTTGAACGTTCACGAGCAGGTGAGGCCTTGACGTGTGGATATTAACGATCAGCCACATTAAAACCACTGACGTCATTAACTTATCATCTGACAGCTGTTTTAGTGTTGTAATGACTGGAGTGCTTCGGTGAAACTATGAGCCCGATGTAAAGCATGTGTGAAAAAGAGAGCATCTTAATGACACAAATAAACTACATTTACAAGAAGAACTGGTGTTTTAAAAGATGGCTCCGAAAAGGTTCAACCATCAATAACGCTAAAAAACGCATGAATATCGAACAGTATTGTTTCAAAACTGAAAACAAGGATTACATTTCTGTTTTCCAGCCAGATCATGTCTGGATTGGAGGAGTAGAGCGCTCATAAAGTTGTAATTATGGTTAACTTTAGGAGTGTGGTTGTGACTTCAGGATATGGAGGCCAGACCTTTGCCTTGCCGCCCCCTCTGTGACTAAACCACGCCCTCTTTGTCGCATCCTCAACGACCAACCACACACTCCAGGTTTCAAAACCATTGGACCCAACAAATTAGGTGTGAAAACACTTCCACTTATGGTTTTCATTACTGATTAATCTGCGGGAATGTGTTCTTGGTTGAACCGATCAGCCAGGAAAAACACTGCTGTCCCTGTTGGACCTCGAGCAGTGTCCTCAGTGACACCGTCGCTGTTTTTCTGTCATGTGATCTACTCAGACCAGGCAGGGACAGGGTCCAGGGTTCAGACTGTGACGCCAGTTCTCAAGAAAACATCAACAACACGCAGCTGATCGATTGGGAAAGCTCGTCCCGCTGCCTCACACATGCCTGCACTGCTCGTGGTTGTAGGCCGGCCAGCAGCCAATCAGACGCCTCCATTTTCTGTGTGTGAAGGTAAGAACAACAAACCAATTCCAGCCAATCAGACGCTGCTCTCGTATTGATCTGTTATTGACTTTGGTTGTGCTAGGATGTTAGTGTATGACCTGCAGCTTCACAGAGAGCACACTGGCACAGCTGAGCTCAACGCTGACGATAACCAATCGCTGAAAATCGTAAGCTGGGAATTCTGGAGATCAAACATTTTCTACACCTGTTCAGTTGACTCATTGATAAATCTATTGACCCTTTCATTAAGCAACAGAAAATGTTTTTCTGTAATGGGACAATAAGTTCCATCCCTCTGGACTTTTGTTTGGACAAATCAATAAAAATGTAGATTAATTTGGGCTGTTTTAACGTTTAAAAAAAATATTGAAAAGAGCATATAGATGAATCAACGATTGAATGCAATTTTACGGAAGAATCGTTTCAGCTGAATCGTTGAGATTGGACCAGATGGAAACTGATTATTTTTACAGTGATAGAAACAGGACCGAACTGATCCAACATTGATATCGGGGTCCAATTCGTATGGTTCTGATGTTGTCACACCAGCAACGTAATTCCCCAAGCAAAATAACAGCTTTTATTAATTTGGGAAAATCATGTAATTTTCCAAAGTTTGTCTTCTGACAAGCTGACACCTGACCGTTCAGAACAGTCGTTGTTGCCCTGTCAGTGTAGCGAGGGGAGCGCTTCATTCCAGCCAATTCTCCTCTCCTGTCCAACACGGCGCGCAGGCATTTTGTTCTCCCGCGATTGAGATCAATGAGCGCCAGGTCATCATAACTTGATGTTCAGTCCATTTTGATAACTGCAGAGTGATTTTTTATAAGTTAACATAATTTAGTCCTAAATTTGCGCCGCTCCTGATGTTAAGAGACGGGCGTGTTAAAATATGCCTTCGGATTATTCCTAGCTGCATGCCATCAATTCGCATCGGCCCTCAAGTCAACAGACCTCAAGATAGAAATAATGTATATAATTTAAAGATGTCAGCCGTTTATCTGTCTAAGAGCAGAATTTATGGGTTTGATTTTTTTTTTTTAATAGTGTAGATATTTATTCCTCAACACAGCTTTTGCATTTATTCAAATATTTAATATTTGAAAACAATGCAATTGTTAATTTATTGAGTTAGATCAGTCTCAAAATTCACATGTGCACTCTGGGGTTTATATGTAAATGACTCACTCCAAAAAACAGACATTTTTGTGGACTCATTCCACAAAAATTTCTATTTAAATTTTATATAAGTGTAAAAAAACAATCCACATATAAATGAATAAGGTTCACAAATGTATTTTTGATACACACACAAATATTATGTATATTTAAAACAAATACTTGTGTGTGTATCAGATATACATTTGTGAACCTTATTCATTTATATGTGGATTGTTTTTAAATTATATATAAATATTTCTGTGTACATTGAAAAATATTTTTGTGGAGTAAGTCATTTACATCTAAATTCCAAAATGTATTTGTGAATTTTTAGATTGGTCCAACACCATATTAATTTTGCCATAACTCATGATAAATATTGGAATACATTTTCAATTAATGCATTTTTTGCTACCTTAATGAGAAATGCCATTTTGGTTTACTTAAAGCCTTATACAACCTTTTACATAACAACAATAACAACTGGAACAACTAAAGAGACTCATTGATTGTTATTCTGCAGCTGGAATTGTCTTATTGACAGATTTATGTAAAAGCACTGTGTTAATGGTGTTCCTGTCAGACAATCACGCTGTTTCCATGAAATGTTAATGCCGTTTCTGGCAGACGTTAACGGTGTTTTTTTTCGTTTCAGATACTGATGTTCCAGTTGGTGTTTTTGGTGTTCCAGTCAGATTACATCGTTCTAAAACCAGATGACTTGTCATGTGACCAATCAGATGATGACTCATCTGTACAAATTTTACAATCGACTGATGGGGAATAAAGTGTTGTCCTCACCTGCTCCTGACAGAGCATCACGTGACCACGGACACTGTTTAAACAGCAGATCCACGTTTTGGTGCTCACACATCTCTGGTTACAAATGTAACTGACCAGCCAAGTGATCAGTGGAGTTCAGTATTGATACCCTGTTAGTCCTGACAGAGGGATCGGTGGACCATCATGTGACCTTTGGTTCCAGCCTGTCCTGGTTCTGGGTGTCCTCAAGGCAATAGTTTGTGCGCTCACACAGCAGAATTGTCTCAGCTACACGCAGTACAAGTACTCGCTGCATGCAGTCCATTACACGTTGTAGGTGTAGTCCGTCAGGTAGTCCTTCAGTCTGGTGGGTAACGGCAGTTCCTGGACCTGCAGCGTCGTCCTGTTGATAGCGATGCGACACAGGTGCTGCAGTGTGGGCGTGGCCGTGTACACAGGCCTGGTGAGCAGCAGCTGCACCGTGTTGTTAGGTGGCGCTGCCGCAGAGGACTGCTGTCCAGATGGCACCTTGTTGCTGGTGCGGGACAGCTGGACATAGTGCTCCACCAGGTGTACCACACTGTTGAACTGCTTCAGCTTGGGCTTCACCAGGACCACCGAGTCCAGCTTGAATTTGCCATGTTTGTACTCTATCCGCAGGTTGGTGGGACCTGCCGACGTCATGGCAGAGATGGTGAATAGGTAGTCCCTCTGAGAGCTGTCCCGCACCAGGAAGGTGCCTTCAGAGGCATCCTGGAGGATCTCTTTGGCCTGGTTAGCCGTCAGGCTGCCCCAGTACCAGCCTGCCGGCACAAAAACAATACAAGCAAACTGTAAATACACAGCACTACACTACAACGTAGGAAATATACAGAAACAAGTCAGGAGGTAGAACAGGACAGTGACCTTGATAACTGACCCACTTCATGTAATCAGCTGACTCATATCACCAAGGCAGTTTGAGCACCTGGTCGCTGATCAGCCTTCAGTCACATGTTCCATCAGAACCTGTGACAGAATCAGTGATTCCTCCCCTGGAATCACTGATCGACCACTTCCTGATTGTTTATCATTAAGACAGATTTGCAGATTTCTATGAATGTTCAGGTGTTACACTGGACCTTCATCTCAGACATCACCGTCCTGTGAGCGTTCACAGGACCTCTTATCAGAACCAGCTGACCTGATTGAAATTTGATCTGAGAGCAGGCGGATCAAAAACTCCTCGCATGCGTTCACACTGATGCCGATCTGGATTCAGGCTGAACAGGATTCACTTCTGCGTTTATAAAAACTGACACTATGTGTGTGTAAGAGTGACCAACCCGTGTTCTTCAGGTCCTTCATTGCCGTGGCGATGCAGCTCTCGTCTGATTCCACAGCTCTGGAGGCGTCGCTGGCTCGTCTGTCGCTCTCAATGGTGTCTGTGGACTCGGAAGACTGACAGGTCATTGGACAGCTCTGATCGTCAGCCTTCAGTCATGAGACCAGCAGGAAGAAGGTGCTGCTCCCCTCTGTCCTGCAAACAAATCAGCTCCATCAGAACCTTCGTGGTGACTCCATCTGAAATATTCTGTTTTTGTAAAGGTCTGTTTCTGCTGTCCAACATTTAAGTCCGCAAACTGGAAAATATTTCAATTCCTCTATTAGACTCACAACTGTCACACTGCAAGTTGTTTTTTTCTTTATTATATAAAGCTATCTTTGTCAATATGGCAAGAACGTGAACAATTTTGAAAAATTTTGTGTAATGTAAGTTTTGTGTTCCTCCCTTGAAAAAAGGAAAAACTAAGACTAACTATAATATAATGTACTATAAATTGTTCTTGTCCCGATGCCTTCTATTATATTAGAAGTCATCGGGACAAGGACCCAAGCTTCTGGTCATCAGTCCTATGGTCGGACGAGACGAAAATGGAGCCGTTTGGCCAAAGGGATGTTTTGTTTGTTTGGTGCAAAAAGGGCAAAGCCTTCAACCCAAAGAATACCGTTCAAAATGTGAAGTTTGGAGGTGGGAGCATCTTGCTATGGGGCTTTTTCTCAGCAACTGGGCCTGACAACATGGTCAAAGTGGATTGCATCATGAGAAAGGAGCAGTACATCAAGATTCTTGATGAAAACATCAAACAGTCTGCAGAGAATATTCAGCTCGGCCATCACTAGACATACCAACAAGACAATGACCCCAAACATACTGCTAAGGCAGTCAAGAAATGGTTTGAGGGGAACGAGAGTGGCCTAGCAAAAGCCCAGATCTCAACCTCATTGAGAATCTGTGGAAAGTGCTCAAGACCAAAGTGCATGCTCAGAAGCCCTCCAACCTCAGAGACCTGGAGACCTATGCCAACGAGGAATGGGCCAAGATCCCTGTATTGGTGTGCCAAGGCCTTGTGAGCAAGTACAAGAACCGATTGGGGGTTGTGATCACCAAAAAGGGTTTTTCCATTTACTACTAACTGTGGGTATGAATAATTTTGGACAAGCCATCTTTTGTAAAACAGTGAATAAAATACCCCTGAATCATAAAATTCCATAAATTTGTAATTTAATGTAATGTAATGTGTAACATAATGTAATTATGTTTACAAATGTTTGTCACATGCTCCAGTAACATACAGTAGGACAAAACAATTTTTCACATAACAAAATTGAAAACTGTCAAACATTGCCAGGGGTGTGAATAATTTTGTTGTTAATACAGTTTTTATGTGTGGAGTTAAAAGTGAAAACTTTTTTCCTGGCAGGTTTATTAGGGTTTCTTTATGTGTTAAAAACCCCCAAAACAAAACAAAAAAAAGTTAAATTGCTAGAATTTGTAACAGAGTTTTATGTGAAGTCATGAGTTAAATCATGTGTTTACAGTTCATGTATCTGTTTATCATAAGGTAAATATAAAATATGGATTAAAACACCCTGACTGTAGGTCTGTGATATCAAACACTGATGTTTTATTATTAATAATCAGAGTTATGGACACACATTTGTTGAATCAATATGTCAGGCTGATTAGGCTGTGTTTACCTTAATGATTATCATGATTAACAGTTGAATTATACAGAACATTACAGTTATGTCCAGAAGTATTTGGCCAATGAAACAGTTCTTTATCATTTCATTTCATTATATTAGTAAAATTACCTTTGAGCTCCTAAAGGTGGAGGCACGCTGAATAAAATAGTTGTGATTCCCAAACAGTAAATGCCATATTTTTGTGAAACCTCTTAGAAGATGAAAGCCTGCAACACAAATCCAGTGTGGAGGTGTATAGAGGCAATATTATAAAAACTGTGGCATTGTTCAAACACTTCTGGAGCTCATGTCAGTAAAACAAATATTGTGATCACCTTTGAGGTAAGTAAGTTGGTGTGAGAGCTGAAAATATTTACTTTTTTAATTAAAAATATTATAGAATTTAAATATTACTACATGTTTTTCCTGGTAGCACAGACGGTTATGACACAGCATCAAATCCTTTTCCAGGAAAAACAGCAAAGTTGAGCTGAGAGCAAATGGCATAAAATGGAGGACAATCCCAGCCTACTGGGACAGACCTGCAATGTAAGTCCTAAGTATGGACACACTTTGTGTTTTACACACCTCCGGGAAAGTCAAAGCTTGATATGAAGAAGTCTGTATGTGAACTCTACCCTGGACAGCTATTGGATAGTGTTAACACGACCAACATGAGAGCTCATCTTGACAACATCACCACCCAGAGCTAAAGACAGCGAGCTAAACAACCGGCAGCAGCAAGCCAGCAGACCCTGGATGGGACACTGAATAAAAGCCCACATGGTTCACAAAAAGTCAAACTAATCATGTAGTCAAGGCCTCCACCCACATAGCATGTTGGAAAATAGGTCTGGAAACAGGGTTTACAATTTGGAGTTGTGGCGCGTTACTGTCAAGAAAATTTTTCTCAGCGACTGCCATTCCTCGAATCTACACTGAGGCGATGTCAAAGAAAAGCTGAGCAGAGCAGAATGAGCTGGCCTTTTATATCTGCAGCTAAATGCAGTCGTTTATTCTGTTGTAGATGTTTTATGCTTTTCTACGCATGTTTGTGTGTGACTTTTCTACACAGCTAAAATACATTCAAAAGACTGGCATGGGATGTGCACCGTCTTTGGAAATGTGACTCGAATCATAGTCTTTTTCTTTAAGAAGGAAAAGAAAATCGCAATAACTGATTCTATCAAATATTGTGCTGCAGTCAAATCGAGACAAAAGGACATCGTTTTAGTCTTAATGTTATCAATAGAGATCAATCACTGTGAGGTAAACAAGCTGCATGTTTATGGTTGTACTGGCTCAGGTGGAGTGAGTGGGTGTCTATAATCAGTCACATACAATCCTCAGTGATCAAATCTGAGAGACAAATTAATTTCTTCCGATAAAAACGGTAACATAATCAAAATCAAGAGAGTATTTTTTCTGGTTTCTATATTAATCATGTTAATAACAGACATAAACAATAAGATGTCTTCGCCGGCTATAACTCCGCTGATTGGTAAACATGAAGCAGAAAGATCATGCATGTACGGTTACTACAGACACCGTCCAGCGATGTCACAGTTCATCACCGACACGATTAAC
>KV751334.1:11901849-11915501 GCA_001698575.1 Mola mola | reverse complement strand
TTCCACGCCAACGTTCACGTCCGACGGCCGCGGGCCTACCTGAAGTGTCGGCAGCACAGCGAGCTGCTGGTTCGCTCAGTTCACCGCCGGCGAGCAGCCCGACATGTCAGCGGCGCGTCACCGCCCAGAGCCGCCGGCCATGGCTGCGCTTGTCCCCTGTCCGCTCCTCTTCCCTCGCCTCTCAAATGGCGGGCTGGCGCGGGAACAGGTGGAGTTCCAGCCGCCAAATGTCAGTCAGAGTCCCGCGGCGGAACCTCCGCGAAGAAAAAACCGAATTATGTCCGCGTTCCGCCAAGCGAGCTAGCTGCCGCGCGTTTCAAGAACATCGTGTCCGTCCGCCTGTCGCTGTGCTTGGGACACACACACCGAGTCCAGCAAGCCGTCGATCAGGCGATTTCAGCGGAGCAGCGTTTCCAGGAATTTTCCAGGAATCGGTCACGTGGTTCAGAGAGGAGCGATTTAAGGTGGACCGACCCGCGCGCGCACGCGCGCGCACACACACACACACTGTCCCGTTTCTGAGATAATTTAAATTTCAGGCTGAATGCACGTGTTCTAACTCAAGAATAGCTCTAGTGGACACACATACTCTTGCACACGCTCAACGCACGAGTCCGTATCCAGAGAACAGAGGCGTTTAACCGTGGGTTCCCTAATCTACACACGCGTGGCTCTGTGACATTTCTCTGAAAACGTCATCAGTGGCTCTCCTGTTTTTAAAATATTGATGGCTGTGTACCAAAGACCTTTTTAATGCACTTATTTTGTTTTTGTGTGCATTTGATTACTTAGAGTATGAAAATTGTTAAAATATCAGTGTGATATTGGTTTCATTTTAAATCTATTGATTATATGGTCAACAAAATTTCACACACACAGTTTTTTACACAGATTTAAAGAATATATCAAATACATTTTCATATTCTTTTTAACAGGTTTTATATTACTTATGAAATCACTTTTCCTGTTATAGTCACCTTTAGTGATGCACCCAGGGAGCAAGATCTGGGTCCCTGTAAGCCCTTGATCAATCCACCTGCACCAACTCTGGACTTCGATGGGGAGGGGCCCAGCTGGAAGGAAGTCCAGGAAGTGGTTAGGAAGGCAAGAGCAAGCTCAACCCCAGGGCCTAGTGATCAGAATGTCGTCAAGAATGTCGATCAGGTGATAACCATCTCACTTCTTGGTGATGAGGGAATATATTCTTCAGTGCTGCTACAAATGACCTCCTAAGGAATACCTACATCGACACCTCGGTCTATAAGGAGGTATCAATTGTGAAGGTATCAGTGTCTGGAGCACACAGGTGTGGTCACACAGCTGACCAAGGAAGCCAGGCAGAGCAAGATGGATCTGATTGTGCTGTGGCTGGACCTCGCAGATGTTTATAGGTCCAAACCTCATAAACTGGTCAAAGAGGCACTGAACTGGCATCATATCCCAGTCAAGTTTTAGGGTCCTATTCTGGATTACTACAATGATTTCAGTTTGAGAGTCTTCAATGGTTGAAAAACATCAGAGTGTCACAAGCTCAGAAGGGGAATCATCATGGGATGTACCACTTCAGTGATCCTGTTTGTGCTTGCCAAGAACATGCTGGTGAAGTCTGCTGAGGTTCAGTCCAGAAGACCCCTCAGTAACCTATCAGGTCACCTATCAGGCCCTCATGGATGGCCCGACAGTGACAACAACAACAGTCCCAGGGAGCAGGTTGATCCTGAAGGGACCTGGAGGAGCTGATCACTTGGGCTTGTATGAGTTTTAATCCGGGGAAATCCTGATTCTTGGTGCTGAAGAAGAGAAATTCCATAGACAGTTCCACTTAATGTTTGATTGCACCCAAATAGCATCTATACAAATACACAGGACACAACAGCAGATATATCAGCATTCTTCCTCGGATCCTCTGTTCACTCTTGGTCTACGAAGTCCCAATCTCCAAAGTCAAGGGCTTTGAGAGGAGGATCAGCAGTTTCCTGCACAACTTCTGTATGTATTGTTCGATTTTTACAACTGTATATACTGTCTTTATTTTTTCTACCGTTTATTTTCATTTTTTTACTTTATAATTTTACACTGTTATATTTCCTATTGGTCCTGAATCTGAACATCCAATTAATTTCCCTGCAGGGACTGATAAAGTCATCTCTCTCTCTCCCTCTCTAAATGGCTTGGACAACCTCAGAGCCTAAGCAGCATTCCCCTGTATAGGCAGAGTAACGAGCTGAAAGCTCCCCATCAGCAGCTTAAATGAAAAATTCAATGTGACCCGCACTACGGAAGAATGGGAGAAGGGTGAAGGTAATTCTGATTCACACTGCAGTCCAGAAGCAATGCACCTAAACAGTATTTCCCAACCGACATTAAACGACAAAGAAGAAGTACAAGAAGGCAAACAAAGGAGAACAGTGGAAATTTAAAACACAGGAAATTCTGGACTCACGGATCTGCCATTGAAATCTATCCTCAGACTGTTGTGAAACACAGACTGTTGTGAAACAACAGTCTGTGACCAAATTCCTTCGTGGCACTAGACTCAATGTGAGGATTTGAGGCATCCAAACAGACTTCTACAAATAACCTGTAGGCGGCAGTAACATATCTTTGCTGCGTTAGGCCTTGCGGAAATTCAAACGAAGAAGAAGGATTTAGCGCGGGTTGTTTGTTTTCTAACTGTTTTGAAACACCAAGCCGGATATCTGTTATAAACCCTGAAAGCCCTTTTTGGACCATATCGTGCAATCCACGTCAGATTTTTACCGTAAGTTATTTGTGATTCACCGTTGGTTCAGTCACAGTGGAACATGCCGGTAAGAAGAACGTTGTGTTCCCGGTCAGACGGTTGCTGTGGGGTCCGTCTGTTATCGATAACTTGTTGATTAACGTCAACATGTTCTCAGTTGATTTGGCCTAAGGTAACTGAATACATTTGATTAATAGAACATTAAGATACTGAAGGTGTTTAGATCATTCAAATCGACAAAACAAATCCTTCCTATATATTTAATGACGAAATAATAAAGTTCAAATGATGTACAGCTCCTCTTCCACTTTATCCATATACTGTATATGTAAAGAGTTGACAGCTCTGCATCATGATACTGAGCAGATGAGGTGGCTTTGTGATTGCAGGCGTGTTTTCATCGTTTTGCAGTGCTGCTGGAGTCACAGTGAGGCGTCGTCATGGAGTCCACAGAGAGCAGATTTGCTCACCTGCTACAGCCAATCAGAGATCTCGCCAAGAACTGGGACATCGACGTGGCTTCAGAGTTAAATGACTACCTGGAAGAGGTAAACGTCAGGAAAGCAGCACCATAACGTGTTTTTGAGAGCTGATGGCTCAGCTGAATGTTTGCACGTCCTCTCCGTGTGTCTTTGCTTGCAGTTGGAGGAGATGTGCATCACGTTCGACGGCGGGAACACCAGGCTGAACTTTGCTGAAGCAGCTCTGCTGATCCAGGGCTCGGCCTGCATCTACAGCAAGAAGGTGAATGAATGTAGTCTGAGCTCAGCAGTGTGAACTGTCTTTAGCTCATAGTGACCGCCAGCGTCTACATCTTTCAGGTGGAGCTCCTGCACAGTCTGGTGTACCAAACTCTGGAGTACATCAACGACAAGAATAAGAAGTACGGCGCCCCCGCACAGGTCTCACTGAAGGCTTGCTAGTTTGTTTCAGAGAGTGATGTCTCTCTGATTTGTTCTTGATAGACGCAGCAAACAGGGGACTGAGGCCGAACAGGACGGAGCAGTGAACGGCTCCGAGGCTGAAGACGTCGCTATGGTAAGAAACAGGAAGTCACATGACCACCGTACCAGCAGTCATATTAATATTTTTGTCAGTGATTCATGAAGACGTCAGAGAGTGTCAGTCCAGGAAAGAAAAACTCAAATTTACAGTTTGTATGATAAATCAAGGCATTCTGGGTAATGTAGGACATTTCTAACAGTCACCTGTTTGTCTTCTTCAGTTCACTCATTTAGACCTTGATGTGTCTGAGGACTCCCAGAACAGCAACTCTGCAACAGTCAGTCTACACCTGTCTCACAGTCTGAAATGTCTCTCACACAGTCTCACCTGTCTGACAGACCTGATTACCTGTGTGTGGCTGACCTGTGATCTGTTTGCTCAGATGGTGCATGTCGTTCCCCTTCCTCCGGAGTCTCTCATTCCTCCCGAGAGCAGAGAAAAGCTCAAACTTCCTCTCATCAGGTCAGTTTGGACAGAAACATGCTGTCATCAGTATTTTAACCCTGTTCAGCCACAGTTTTTACATTTAATCAATTTTGAAGAATTTCTTGATGAACGTTTCTTTCTGAGCTTGTAGAAGTCCTGGTTTTTTTTTTCTTCTATCAATAACTAATCAGATCATTGATGATGATGCTGTGGTGATGTTAGTGCTTTTGCTAAAATATTAAATCAGTTTGTGTTGCCCATGTGCCAAATGGACTTTTTCATAGATTTCCTTCAGCTTTGTTCATTGGGTTCATTCTGTCGCAGACAGTGGGTAAATGGGTCATACTGACCATCTGCCTGTGTTTGTCAGTGTGAAAGGTGAGACTCTGGGCAGCGTGAAGGATTTCAGGATCAACATTTTCATCCCAGGAGATGAGGACATGGTCATCCTCACGCTGGAATCAGCAGTATCCAAACCTCTGGTGGATAAACCCTCTACTGAGTCTCTGCAGCAACAAGGTGCAGCTCCACAGACACAGCAAACACAGATAAACAGAAACTGCTGTTAGCTGACTTGCTGAGCAACAGACACACCTGTCAAACTACAAGCAAATAACAAAATACTTTTAAGTACATTCAGACAAGATACATGTTGGAGTATTTGGAGAAACAAATTTGATATCCTGAGAATTAAAGTCTGTCAGATATGTCTGTGATTTTGGTTCAAATGTTGAACAAAATGGAAAACTAGCAGCAGAATGTGAACGGGCGGCAGTGCCGATGTTCTTCTGTTGCACAGATACATATCTATTGAAGTTAGACAGCCCTGGCATTGCTTCATCATGCAGTGAATTAGCTTCATGCTGATTTCTTTTAAATTAATTTATTTACGGGTCAAGATTGTCCTGCTGTTTTGTAGATGATAAATGTAAGGTCTTGTGGAGTACAACAGTGTCAGACAAACTTTGAACTTCCTTGTTAAATGCCTCTTTGTCCAGGCAATGTGGCTCCAGCTGAGGCTGTTGCTGAAGAGCACAGCGGTGAAGCTGCAGATGATTTCCTTCCTTTAGATGACATCAATATGGAGCTGGAGCCTCAGCAGCAGCAGCTAGACCAGGAGGAGCATGTAGAAAGACATCAGGTGTCAACTATCTACCATGATGATGATGAGTGTTGCTTGGTTGTTTATGCGTCTATTTAAGCAGGAGGTCTGCTCCGATTGTGAGCTTTTCTTCATGTATTGATTGTTTAAACACATTTGTTTGGCAGTTTTAGCCTTGCTGCACACCGTGGTCTTCAGTGTTCAGATCTTCATGTCTTCTCTTCATCAGGCTCCGTCTGAAAGCCGGATGATCCGAGAGAGACGGCAGGTGGAAGACGGCAAAGTGAGGAAGGAGGAGGCCACGCCTGCTGTATGTTGACTCGCCCTCAGTCAGGAAACGTTCTGCTCTTTATGGAATCACCCTGTCTCACTTATTCTGAAAATATTAGCTTCACTCTCACAGAAGTACAGCTCTCTGTCAATCACTTTTCATTAGCTAGTTTTTTTTTTCATTTTAAGTTACAACTTTATTGTACTCTAGACATACTGATTTCTATCTTTCAGGTAAACAAGTGGAAGCTCCATGACCCGTACGTTATCCCCAGAGAGGACAAACCCTTTAAAGCAGGTGAGCCCCACCACTCTCAGGCTGGCTACAGGTGAATTTGGGCCAAATTCTGTGGTTTGCGATGTGTAGCCAGCTTCGGGTTCTTTATGGATGCTCGTGTGTTTCAGACACTCTTCGGTGTTTCACGGATGCTCATTTCGCTCTTGTCGCTGACCGACTTTTATCTCCTCTTTAGGAAAATGCTACAAGGTTCCTGAAGGTCTGGACGACGGGGGAAAGAGGAAGAGGAAGCGTTTGTCTTCTCTTAAGAAC
Organism: Mola mola; assembly: GCA_001698575.1. Lineage (NCBI taxonomy): Eukaryota > Metazoa > Chordata > Actinopteri > Tetraodontiformes > Molidae > Mola > Mola mola. Next base: position 11,909,405 of record KV751334.1, on the reverse strand, counting down.
TTCAGGAGCTGGTTCAAAGGAACCTGTGAGAAGATTGATTTGCTGTCACATGATGACCACATCTTGATAACAATGCTATGAATCAACTAACTCTACATTTGTTTTGTTGCAGTTCATCCTCTTCAGCACAAGTTAAAAAATGGACCCACGTTTACAGGTAATTGACAGGTCTAAATCTACTGCGGTTTAATTCCATAAAATGCAAAAATAGAGGACGATTCAGCTATGTTTTCGTTTGCATGCAGAATAATCAAGAATTTCTGTTAGAGCTACAAAAGCTCACTTAACACATTTTCAAACAGATTTATTTAATTGGCAATCAGACAGACACAAACCCCCCACTGATTCTTATAATGGTAAAAAAGAGGTTGACTGTTAGATACAATAATCAATCTATCCTTCATCTGTTTTGGGTTTTATTGTAATATTTTGAAACTTTTTTCCAGACCTGAACTACATTTATATGAACTCAATGAAAGACCAACTGAAGAGACGGATGAGGATCTACAGGAAAGGGGTGTGTGTGTGTGTGTGTGTTTGTTATTCTCTTCAGTTGCTTTCTGTATGATCCTGAGGTCACTCAGTGTGTGCTTACTGATGCAGGGTGTGGTGGTCTCTGAGGAGGAACTGAGGCGGACGGTTCTCCAGCTGGAGGGGGAGGAGCCTGTGGATGAATTCCGACAGCCTGACCTGCTGGGTAAAACAACTTGTTTGTTAGTGCTCTCAGTTTTTCTCTGAACTGACTTCAGTTGACACGTTACCAGCATTCTGTATTACTCTTCAGTGCTTTCAGTACTTGAACTGTAACTGATCCTTCATGTTCACTTCACCTCACCTCAGCTGGTGCTGATATGCTGCCTCCTGGTTTAAGAGCAGCCAACACTTCAGCTTCTTTCAGTGCTTCTTTCTGCTGATATCTGCTGTCCCTCAGTATTCCTGAACCCACACCAAGTCTTTTCAGGAAACAGGAAACTCATATCACTCAAACTAACACCTCAGCGGCTTCTAGGACATTTACTTTATCTGATGGGTAACCACTGAAAACAGTTGACGCCTCAACTGATATTTCTGTTTGCAGCCTTTTCTTCATCCAACACTTCAGCCTTGTTCACCAAATTCACTTTCCGCATTTTCACTCTAACTAGACGCAGAGCTGTGATTTCATCCTGTAGATGAAAGGAGCACTGGTGGGTGAAGTGAGGGAACAGGAAGTGTATCTGACCTTATTGTTAGCTCATCATTTTGATATTTAATATTAAGTCAAGTTAAAATGATTTCTAAAAGGTGGGGATGATGACATATCTGACAATGAGCATGAAGCGTTTCCTGACGACGTTCCAGTTGAATTTGGAGGACCAGACTTCGTATTGCCAGGTAAAAAAAACAAAAAACCAAAAAACCAAAACACCTGCCAGAAACAATAAGGGGCACATGACAGAAATTTAATGAGGGACATACTGTATGTGTTTCACTGTAAAGTCGGGTGATAAATCTTTCATACATACGTGTATTGATCAGATATTTATCAGGTATAAACAGATGGATGACTTTAGTGATCCCAGGGGAAAGTTAATGTCTTAAGAGCTATACAGTAGTAGACAATATCAAAAGGTACCCAAGTGAAAATTCATCCAAATGTTAAAAAAAAGAATTACAATACAAATAAATTGTATATAAAAGCATGACACATAAATCTTGACACACTGGAAATGAGTGATTCTATGTCGTATACTGTTGCCTTCAAAACAGAAAACTCAGACTGCAGAGAAAATTACCAAAAAATAGTGCTACTATGACAATAATCAGAAAATAGTTTTTAATGAAAGCAGGTGGAACATCCACGCTCTGTTTTGATGAACCTGATGTTTTATGCTTGCAGAGTCTCAAAGAGACAAACTGAGTTATGAAGATTTGGTGAAGCTGCGTGTGGTAAGTGATCAATACAGCCTCTGTCAACAACCCTCACCACAGCTTTTTGAGAGGGTCATCTTCACTTACATTAGTGGGTACAAGTATTTTCTCATTTTAATGTGAAACCTTTCACATGTAGGAGTTGAGTTACTGACAGTTAATAAAAATGATAAAAAATTAACCAGGTGACCAGCCAAAGACCAGAACTGGAAGATTTTCAGTGTATTTGGTAATGGCCTTATTGTGGAGTAGGCTTAGCTATTTCTAGTTCCAAGCCAATCCATTTTACACATGTGCGTCAACACAAAATGCACAGTACTGATTGTGTTACCAGAGTTGTTTAATCTCATGTCATTTGGATGAGAGGAGAAACCGACGACCCAGAAGGGCATTGTTTGTAAAGAAAAACATGCTAATAATGCTCAAGTACTAGCGTTTTGCCTCTTTTCTGTTAGCAACAAAGAAGTTCCTTGTTATATTCTATTACCAACTGCACCTGTTGTTATTATTTGGAAGAGTATAGTACACTCAAGTTTTATTTAGAGGTTTGTAACCTCTAAATAAAATTGAAGTAATTAATAAACCTACAGAGTGGTTTAGAGGATAAGTGGCAGGTGTGTATGCAACATGTCTTACAAAGGTGTGGAGCCAGGCATGTGATCACTGGTGATCTCTGGTGAAGCTCAGGCACCTGCAAAGGAAATTCCAGCCACAGAACACTTTATTTTGAGAGTTGTTTAAGGGAGAGAAGACTTAGTGCAGTTTGGTGGGAAATCTGTAAAGCTGAATAATTAATTTTATTGTGAAAATTAAATTTTGCATTTAAAAAAATAACTTTTAAGTCTGTTTATAATTTCAGTTACAGTTCTTAAAAAGAAAATCAGAGTCTGCAAGAACCGGTACAGGCAGCACACACTTACAAAAAAATCTGAAATGGGAATCGGCCAAGAAAATTGCAATCGGTGCATTGCTAACATTGATATGTTGTTATAGAAGCAAGGTTTTTAGCAAAATGGAATGAATTGAGTCATTTCATTGCCGACTGCATCATGTGTGAAACGGGCACTGGTTCAGTTCAGCTGCACACCTGAGTTTCACCTCGTTCTCGACCGAAAATATTCAACACATTTTGTGTGTGTGTGTGTGTGTGTGTGTGATGTATTCAGGAGCAGCTGGTGATGAGCAGTCGAGGCTACACTCAGGAGACAGCTCTGTCTCAAAGGGTCAAAGACTGGGAAGATACAATCCGGCCTGAACTGGCTCGGCAGGTAAAGCGCTGACGACTCGTTGCAGCTCGAACTCTGAGGTTTGTCTTTGTCTCACTTCCTGTTTGCTGTGGCGCTCTGAAGGAGGAGAGTCCGGTGTTTGACATCCATGATTACAGCGACCGGGTGGTGGCAGCACTGAGCAGCGTCAGTCTGCGCAGGTCTTTCTCCTCCATTGTTGCTGGGTTGGACAACTTTGAAGCTTGTAAATATCTGCTGGCTTCACTGCAGCTGGTAAATAACACCCACACTTTGCCTGAGACATTACACACAAAACATGATATATGTAAGACCTCATTAAAAATTGTTTCACCGATTTAAAAGGAAGCCTTTGTTGTGTGAAATCCACCAAAAGCATTATACTTTAACGAGTGTGGGACAGAAAGTCTTCAGCAGTGGTGATATTTAATCACAAAATATTGTGTTAAGATTTAATATTAAGACACTTCTTATTTTAGATCCGGTAGCAACCAAACATAAATAACTGTGAATAAATAAATTCATGTTAATAAGCATCTCTGTCACACTAATGGTTGTGATTTATAATATTGTCTATAAACTGTTAACAAGTGTCCATTAAATGTTTTGAAATATCTTATACCCACTAATAAATCTAATAATTATGCTATTATTAGATTTATGTATTGTTAATGAACATCTTTAACATCCTCAATGTTTACTAGTGTTTATAAAGAGTTAAGAAGTGTCTAATAACTGCTATAAGCAATCATAAATTTGCTAATTTTGCTTTTATTAGCCCTTAAATAGTTTACTGTTAATACACATAAGGTATTTTATTTAACTTATATCCTTACAGAGAATATCATAGAAAGCATTGGTAACCTTTATGTTTTTTCGGACTAATTTACCAATCAGAAGACGTCTCATTAGAAATTGTGCTTTAATAAATTCTGAACTGATTGATGATATCATGAATCAATGATGAAACATCACATGATCTTCAGGTTGCCTGGGGGCCATCGAAACATGTTAAAATGTGTCTCTCTGAGCACGTCTTCCATGTTGAGAGTTCAAACACCTGCAAATGATCATGTGATGTGATTAAAAAGCTCCAGTAAGTTTTTACCTGTATAGAATATATTTTATACTTAATTTCCCTCTATGTGTTTTGTTGGATGAAGTGGAGAAAGCACTAAAGACTTTTGGGAGAGATCAGATGTACAAACTAAACTGTGATGTGTTTACTTACTAGAGGAAAGACCGACGCTGAGTGACAACTTGTTGTGCATTCGGATGTCTCTTCAGCTGTAATGTTTGGAGCCCACTGTATGTGACATTGATTTTGTGATTTCATAGATGTGTGTGTGTGTGTGTGTGTGTGTGTTTGTGTGTCAGGCGAACGACTACACAGTGGAGGTGGACTGTGTTGAGGGTCTGGAGGAAAGCTTGGACTCGATGGGACTGACTCTGCTCAGCACTCAGAGAGCGACGGACAGATTCAAGACTCTGACATCATCCACCTGAAACACTCACAGGTTTCTCTTCTTTCTTAAATACGCATTCATTTTCCTACCTGTACCTGAACGCACTGTCGATTCAGAGGAATCATGATCTGTCTGACAATTGTTTCTGTCCCAAACTTTGTTAAATATGAACATTTTGAATAAAACTGTCCAAAAACATGTCTAATATAATCAATACACTTGTGTACTAAGCTTCTTTCTTTTCTCATAGTGATATCAAAACTGCATTGATTTGTGATCAATAGTTTCTATTGAAAGTTTTATGGCTGGCTTACTGTGTTTATACTGCTGACAGATAGAGGGCAGCGTTGGTATCTTTAAGTCTTCAGCAGCAAACACCTGAACTATAACCCCTGTATGAATACACATCATCAGGTTTTCACACAACTGGAATCAAACAAACACCAGGAATACACACAACAGTTTTTCATTTACCCGAATTCCAAATATGAGTTACAATACTTTGCTCGGTGTATATGTGCTTTTATGTACATTATCTTCACTCACACCATATTTGAGCCTCGACGTATTGTTAATCCAGATTAATCAGAGGGGGGGAAATAAAGCCCAAGTGATTAATTTAAACAAGTGATGGATATTTGAGCTGAGATGAAGTCTGCGTAAAGCTCTCCCACTGCACTTTAAACAGCGTGTTAATTTTAAACATGTTGAACTCAGTCCTGTTTGTAGTTTGTACCAAGACTGAAAACAGTTTCATTTCAACAGTGAGACTCTGCTGGATTGACATCGCTTGGACTGGAAACATTTGCTGCCTCTTTAAAGGAAGTTTTGCGTTTTGCTGTGGAGAGGCATTTGGTCAGAGTCTGACGTAGTTGTGGATGTGGTTTCTGACACTCTCGGTGATCTGCTCCTGGTTCTTCATTCTGTTGTAGTAATCCAGAAACAGGCCGTCAGGACTGACCAGGTAGATCAGGATGGTGTGGTCCACGATGTAGTCTCCATCCTCGTCTTTGGGTCCGGGGCTAGCATATACTCTGTAGTCCCGACCTGCGTGTTTCACCTCCTCTGAAGTTCCTGTCAGTCCGATCAGGCGTGGGTGAAAGTCCTTGACGTAGCGGGCCAGCGCCTGCACGTCATCCCTCTCCGGGTCCACGGTGATAAAGAGGGGCTGGACGGGCGGAAGCGAGGGGTCCTGGTCCAGGGTCGACACCACAGCGCTCAGCTTGTCCAGCTCGTCGGGACAGATGTCAGGACAGTGTGTGAAGCCAAAGTAGAGCAGCACCCAGCTGCCCAGGAAGTCCTGCTTGGTCCTGCGCTGCCCCCTGTGGTCCAGCAGGCTGAAGCTGCCCTGACCCAGAGACACCTGCTTCAACTGCTCCAGGCGCTGCCGCTGCAGCTTCTGCTGCTTCTCCAAGTGGACAAACCACCACCCGCCCAGCAGGCCGCCGCCAAAGACCACGGTGAGCGCCAGGCGGGTCCTCAGCTTCATCGCAGCAGCACCAGGAGGCGAGCTGTGATGCTGAACACATCTGTAGCTCAGCTGAGGAAGACCACGGGGAGGACGATGTCTGACCTGCTGACTCTCTGAGATGAGACCTCTCAGGAGGCGTCCTCTTCCACGCAGGTCACCCACAATACACCTGACCGCCAACATCTTTCACTGCAAATGTCGTCCTGTGACACAAAGAAGACGGCCTTCAACGTGTGTGATGGACGCAACACTTACAGGGTTCAGGTTGTACACCATCAACACGTTCATGACGAGCGAGAGAGAGAGACGGATAGCAGGGAAAGAATCAATCTGTAAACTCCGCTTGAAAGAAGTACAGACATATTGCAATATAGTAGCATGAGTGCAAGTACAACAAACCAAGAAAGAGCTGCAGCCTACGTATTACTCTGCACAATCCTGAATTTAACTGAAAACGTTCTAATTTTGTTACTTCAAACCTGCCTGACACCCGTGTGAATCCTCAACTGCTGCTGAAAGGTCTTTCCTCAGTTACATGTATATTCTGTTCATCATACAATGAGTGAACTTTATTAACACTAATAAAAAAAAAAAAAAAGGCTGAACAGGACCATGATAGGTTCTGATTCAGCTGTTAGAGTGACATTTCCTTTGTTTTCTGCACTTCTTAATGTTGCGAGAGCTTCCTTGAGGGACATTTAAAGCAGCATGTTCTGGCACTTTAAACTTCTGATCCATCACATTTTGGAGGCAAATACTGTACTTTTTCTACCCTACATTTACTTATTAGTTACTTTGCAGATTTCACGCAGCATCAGAACCAAAGCAGTGCATTTTTATTGGTTCCCATTTAAAAATATACTGGTTATGATAATCAGAATAATGGTAAATACTGGATCTTGAAATATTGCTTATCTACAGTATAGCGCTTACATGTAAATGTACATACATTACCTTTGATACCCAAGTACGTTCGTTGCGAGAAATTAATTTTCGCGAGTAGAATAACGAATTTAGAGATTAAAACATGTCTCAGGCAGCAGTAAATCTTCACCTGGTGAGGAAGAGGAGCAGAAGAACAGAACCGTGGTCCTTGACAGCACTCACTTTGAGCTAACAGCGACCCGAGAAGCGATGGAGACACCGGCTCTGGAGCACACGGTGCCGTGAAGCTAACGACAATACACCGGGAAGTCAACACGCCTCTGCGGCAGCTGTTCGCCCCTGTAGCACTTGGTAGTGTGAGGCTCAGACAGAAGAAGCACTCACCTTCAGCCTCCTCAGCGCCAGCTTGTGTAATTCAACCACAACATGTGAAGAGATTTTACCTGGGTCTGACCTCACTTCCGCAGATTCCACCAAACTCACGCGAGAATAGCACCGGAATCGCGTAGGAAGGAAAAATAACGCGTTCATTATTTAGTTGGCCATCAAGCACTAAAGGTAAAAAAAAAAAAAAAAAAT
>KV751334.1:11885695-11899304 GCA_001698575.1 Mola mola | reverse complement strand
TCCATACATTTTAAAGTTAAAATTTTGTTATATTATCTATTCCTACTATCTATGAAGTTTTTTCCCCCCTCTATTCAAATCTAATTGAGAAAAGGTAACAATTTAAAAACATGAAATAAAGCAAGACAGAGCATTCATACCTAATAAACATGCTGGTTTAGCACAACATCTGTAAGTAGATTTTATTTGCATGATTTGCATCAAGTTGTTGGCTAACAAGCAGCTCAGTTGTCCATCCAAAGGTTTCATTGAATCCACATCTGGTGAGCCAAGGATAACGTTAGCCTGCGTTAATGTTAAATAATCTGATCTGTTAAAAACCCAGGAGACAGAAAACAAGAGTGTTAAAATCCTGCAGGACAAATGTCTCTTTAGCTTTTATAAAGGTTAGTTAGCTTTAGCTAGACGTGAAAGAGACTAAGAACGTGATGCTGATGTGCAGCGAACATTAACTTGTTAAAGGTGATATTGTGTTCAGTCAATGAGGTCCTGAAGTTATTCTTAAATTTTTATGAGGCATGAAGAGTTGCAAACAGAAAATAAAGTATTTGGGACAAATTTTAGAGTCTGGGACTAAATATTAATGTTAACTTAGCCCAAATGCTAGGTTCAGTCATGACCTCAGACTTAGAGGTGCTGATCCTCATCCCCAACTCTTCACATTCAGCTGTGACTGTCCCAGTGCGAGCCGCAGGTCAACGTTCCACAAAGCCAACCGGACAACATCTGCAAAAAGCAGAGACGGAGTCCTGAGGACTCCGAACTGGACTCTCTCCTCCATTTGACTGCGCCTAGAAATTCTGTACTTAAAGGTTCAGCTAAATTCAGTTAAAGTCCAACTTTAGCTGGGACCGAGCCTGACTTATTAGCGATAATGTGATCCAGACTCTGGCTCTGACAATTTGGAAGTTTGAAGCCTGTTGTTATTCCCAGAGCATCCCCCCAGGACCCCTGTGGGGATGCCAGAACATGGCAAACTCTCATGCCTCTTTCAGCAGCATCTCGAGGGTATAGAGCTGCTCCAGCTTTCCACAGCCAGGACAAATTGTATCTGAGGTTCGAGTTAGAGCCAGACTCTCCTCTCCAGCACCCTGGAGTAGACCTTCTCATGGAGGCTGAGGATTGTGATCCCCCTTTAATTGAAACACACCCTCTGGTCCTTCTTCTTGTTAAAGGAGCCACCCCTCTGTCTGCCACTCCAGAGGCACTGGCCCCAATGTCCACGCAATGTTGCAGAGGTCAGGACAGCCATACACTATCCAGAGGCCTGAGGAAGCAACACACACACACACACACACACACACACACACACACACACACACACACACACACACTCGAGTTTTTGTCTCTCACTCGGATTTTTATAATAAACATCCACACATGTAATCAGGTATTTGCAAATGCTGACATTCAATATGTCAGATCACACCAGAATCACCAGCTCTGAGCGCTTATACAAATCAACAGTCACAGTATAAAGGAAGATTTATTTTGATGAATATTTCCCACCTCCACCTGGAAGGATCAGCACAGTAATGCATATGTATGTCCAGAGTAGCTGGTTTCAATGCACCAGACAGGATGAAATGATTGATTATTGGTGATCAGCCTGCGGTGAGTGTGCTGCAGTCAGGAAACAGTTAATAAATCTTCATTCTGCATTCATGTCATGGCCTCTGTATCCGTCTGTAGTGACGTCACGCTGCTTCACACGGAGGAACTGATGCTGAGGAGCAAATATAGGACAACAGGAGGAGGAGGAGGAGGAGGAGGAGGAGGAGGAGATTCAGCTGTTAGAGTGACATTTCCTTTGTTTTCTGCACTTCTTAATGTTGCGAGAGCTTCCTTGAGGGACATTTAAAGCAGCATGTTCTGGCACTTTAAACTTCTGATCCATCACATTTTGGAGGCAAATACTGTACTTTTTCTACCCTACATTTACTTATTAGTTACTTTGCAGATTTCACGCAGCATCAGAACCAAAGCAGTGCATTTTTATTGGTTCCCATTTAAAAATATACTGGTTATGATAATCAGAATAATGGTAAATACTGGATCTTGAAATATTGCTTATCTACAGTATAGCGCTTACATGTAAATGTACATACATTACCTTTGATACCCAAGTACGTTCGTTGCGAGAAATTAATTTTCGCGAGTAGAATAACGAATTTAGAGATTAAAACATGTCTCAGGCAGCAGTAAATCTTCACCTGGTGAGGAAGAGGAGCAGAAGAACAGAACCGTGGTCCTTGACAGCACTCACTTTGAGCTAACAGCGACCCGAGAAGCGATGGAGACACCGGCTCTGGAGCACACGGTGCCGTGAAGCTAACGACAATACACCGGGAAGTCAACACGCCTCTGCGGCAGCTGTTCGCCCCTGTAGCACTTGGTAGTGTGAGGCTCAGACAGAAGAAGCACTCACCTTCAGCCTCCTCAGCGCCAGCTTGTGTAATTCAACCACAACATGTGAAGAGATTTTACCTGGGTCTGACCTCACTTCCGCAGATTCCACCAAACTCACGCGAGAATAGCACCGGAATCGCGTAGGAAGGAAAAATAACGCGTTCATTATTTAGTTGGCCATCAAGCACTAAAGGTAAAAAAAAAAAAAAAAAATAATAATAATTAACATGAACGTGGATTTACAGACGCCTTGTGTTTGTCGTTATCGGCAGATTCGTGTCAAAACTAGAGCTGTAGCGTTGAAACCTGACACAAGATGGCGTCGTCACGAGCCTTAATACTCCCATGATGGGTCATTTCCAGAGCGAGTTCGAGAGCAGTTTAAACCAGAACCCAGAGAAGAGAGGGCTCTGGTTTAAACCACTGGGGAACATCTGATCATTATCTAACAAAAATCACAATTTACATACAAATTCAACACCTGGTTTCAAGTTTGTTTGTTTGTTTTGTTTTTTTTTTAAAAAAGGCCGTGGAAATACCACAATACTTTGCAGCAAGTTTACTAAATTTTTGGGGATATATATTTTTTTAAAAAGTAAATTTTTCCCCCTTGTTTTTTTTAACATTATAGTACAATCTAATATATTCATACCTCACTTACTTTAGTATTTGTTGGGCCAGCAGTTTCCATACATTTCTATTATAAGATTCTGTTGCAACAGAAACATTTTCATGTCTTATGTATTGACTATTTCTGATATCAATGTTCCTCAAATACATACTTTTGTGTTTAAGGTGAGGTACATGAGTACAAACTTGCTAGAGAGTACCCACACTGTTGTTATCATCAATGTGAAGAAGCACGGGCAGAAAAAGAAGCACTCAACATAAAATGGGCCAGTTTTTTATTCATATTCATATAACATAAGACATCAAATATGAAAGGTCAGAGCAGCTTGATGGAAAAAATATCAGGGAAAAAAAGAAAGAACATAATATAAATAAAACCTAAAAAAAACAAACAATGCTGAATCCAGACGATGATTAAGTTTGTTGTGTTTGAACTCTGACAGCTAGGGGGCAGTATTGTAATCTTTGGTCATAGACTCTATAGTCGCTTTAAGTAAGGCTTTCCTGTGAAGTGAGTAAGAAGATAAACGTTCTACCTGATATGAAATGGATGCTGCAAACATGAGCATTTTTGATTGAGGACTCAGTCCAGTCAACAGGTTTTAAGGCGTGCAGCCAGACACGCCGCACGTCTCTCTGAAAGGGTTGTGATCCTTTCGAAATCCCTTTGAACTTGAATCCACCAGCCGAATGTCGTTTCTGATCATATTTGCAACAACCCGATATTGTGGTGATCATAAAACTTCAAATTCAATGCTTTCAGCCTGTTTACTCGTTTGTATGACTGGAGGATCCGCTGCCTCCGTTGCATCTCTCTGATGATGCTGTAGAAGGGCAACTGTAGCTCATCCTACCAGACTGTTGGATTCTATATATATTTTTGCGTCACATTTCTATTTCATTTTATTGTTATTGTACACTTCAGTGTATTGGATATTTCATTTTTGTGTTATATGCTGTCATATCTTGCATCATGTAACGTATGTAACGATCACATCCTATCCTTGTACAATCATGTAACACATGTGTAATGTGTGCAGCCTTCTTCGTGTGTGTAATCCCGCTCTGTGTTTGCCCTCAGATGAGCTCTGAACTAGAGAAAAACTTCACTATGAGACTCTCAGTCTGATGTGCTTCCTGACGACCACACTGAGTTTCTTTTCTGTCTGAAGCTCTTATATAACCAACTGCAGAACATCGCTTGCTGTCTTAGCGTCACACACCACTTGGCTGTTTTTACCTGTCTGTAGTACAGAAACACACACGCTCAGTTTACTTCGACATGCCACAGAAGATTATCTTTCTCTGCTCTTCATCTACTCATGACTCAGTGACACATTTCATGCTAACTGGGTTGGAACAAAGCCTGAAGCTCAGAGTCATTAAAGAGTCAATGCTCTGATAATCCTGTTTTGGGTTTTTTTTTTGCAATGAAACACACAGCTCATATATTACACACTTTAGTTTAAATGCAGGCATGTTGCTGAAACTGTCCTTGTGGTTTCACATAGCAGCAATAACATCTCCAACTAGACGACACAAAAAATGCTTTTGAAAAACTCAACAACAACATGTTGTTCCAGAAATCCTGACTGGGTTATTGAAGATAAGAACATTTACCTTGTGTATCATTGATCAAAAGGAAGCATGCATCTACTCATGGACTAGAGGCTAGCTAAGTGAGCTAACAGAGCTAGCTCATGATGCAGTTCAGCAGAGCATGGCGCCATAACTGTGTACACCTTGCCCTGTCACAAGCATGAGCCTCTCGTCCACGAGAACATGCATGTTTTCCTGTTGCCTGGTGGTGGCGTTAGCGTGTTAACATGCTAATGTTACAATTCAAGTAAAACCAGTCATAGCACCAACCGCTGAACATTTAAATCATTTAGTGCAAGCCAAAGATATCAGGAAGCAGCGTGTCCTCACAGTCATGTCTGAAATCTGCATGTATGCAAGGACCAGGTTGTAACCAGGTTTTATACTGTACATATATGTAAATGTACACATCGACAAAGCTAACATGCATTTGGGCATTACACTCATCATGTGTTGGCATGGTACCATCTTTATTTCGGTGTGATTCCTTTTAAGATTCCTAAAAATCACAAATCAATCCTACACTATAAAAGCGCCATTGCTAAATATTTCGCCCCCTTGTGGCCGTTTAGAAGTAAAACAACTCATATTCGTGAGAGTTTTCTGGTATCTGAAACACAGAAGTGATACATGGATCTCTGATGACTGGTCCTCTGGCTGAACAGCCCCAGGGGTTTAATGACCTCCTCTCTCACCACAGGGCCTTTAATGTTATCCAACATGGATTGATGTTGCCTAGCAACCACCCAGAAGTGAGAGGAGTTTGTCGCATCTCCATTTTTATCAGCTAGTGCAGTGTGTTTGTCTCACCTGCTGTTAAATCCCACCTGCAGTGATTGAGAGGTGAGACACACCTTTTATGTGTTATGCTGCACACAGTAAATCACGTCCACAGGGATATGTTTCAGCATCGCTTAAATAAACGTATGTCTTTAATCCTTAATCAAACATCGTCCATACATTTTAAAGATAAAGATTTTGTTATATTATCTATTCTACTATCTATGAAGTTTTTTTACCTTTTATGTGTTATGCTGCACACAGTAAATCACGTCCACAGGGATATGTTTCAGCATCGCTTAAATAAACGTATGTCTTTAATCCTTAATCAAACATCGTCCATACATTTTAAAGATAAAGATTTTGTTATATTATCTATTCTACTATCTATGAAGTTTTTTTCCCCCCTCTATTCAAATCTAATTGAGAAAAGGTAACAATTTAAAAACATGAAATAAAGCAAGACAGAGCATTCATACCTAATAAACATGCTGGTTTAGCACAACATCTGTAAGTAGATTTTATTTGCATGATTTGCATCAAGTTGTTGGCTAACAAGCAGCTCAGTTGTCCATCCAAAGGTTTCATTGAATCCACATCTGGTGAGCCAAGGATAACGTTAGCCTGCGTTAATGTTAAATAATCTGATCTGTTAAAAACCCAGGAGACAGAAAACAAGAGTGTTAAAATCCTGCAGGACAAATGTCTCTTTAGCTTTTATAAAGGTTAGTTAGCTTTAGCTAGACGTGAAAGAGACTAAGAACGTGATGCTGATGTGCAGCGAACATTAACTTGTTAAAGGTGATATTGTGTTCAGTCAATGAGGTCCTGAAGTTATTCTTAAATTTTTATGAGGCATGAAGAGTTGCAAACAGAAAATAAAGTATTTGGGACAAATTTTAGAGTCTGGGACTAAATATTAATGTTAACTTAGCCCAAATGCTAGGTTCAGTCATGACCTCAGACTTAGAGGTGCTGATCCTCATCCCCAACTCTTCACATTCAGCTGTGACTGTCCCAGTGCGAGCCGCAGGTCAACGTTCCACAAAGCCAACCGGACCACATCTGCAAAAAGCAGAGACGGAGTCCTGAGGACTCCGAACTGGACTCTCTCCTCCATTTGACTGCGCCTAGAAATTCTGTACTTAAAGGTTCAGCTAAATTCAGTTAAAGTCCAACTTTAGCTGGGACCGAGCCTGACTTATTAGCGATAATGTGATCCAGACTCTGGCTCTGACAATTTGGAAGTTTGAAGCCTGTTGTTATTCCCAGAGCATCCCCCCAGGACCCCTGTGGGGATGCCAGAACATGGCAAACTCTCATGCCTCTTTCAGCAGCATCTCGAGGGTATAGAGCTGCTCCAGCTTTCCACAGCCAGGACAAATTGTATCTGAGGTTCGAGTTAGAGCCAGACTCTCCTCTCCAGCACCCTGGAGTAGACCTTCTCATGGAGGCTGAGGATTGTGATCCCCCTTTAATTGAAACACACCCTCTGGTCCTTCTTCTTGTTAAAGGAGCCACCCCTCTGTCTGCCACTCCAGAGGCACTGGCCCCAATGTCCACGCAATGTTGCAGAGGTCAGGACAGCCATACACTATCCAGAGGCCTGAGGAAGCAACACACACACACACACACACACACACACACACACACACACACACACACACACACACGAGCGTTGTATGTCCAGAGTAGCTGGTTTCAATGCACCAGACAGGATGAAATGATTGATTATTGGTGATCAGCCTGCGGTGAGTGTGCTGCAGTCAGGAAACAGTTAATAAATCTTCATTCTGCATTCATGTCATGGCCTCTGTATCCGTCTGTAGTGACGTCACGCTGCTTCACACGGAGGAACTGATGCTGAGGAGCAAATATAGGACAACAGGAGGAGGAGGAGGAGGAGGAGGAGGAGGAGGAGGTCTGCAGTAACAACTGCGTCTGCATCCCATCATACCAGGTATTTATCCATCCACTCCTTTGTGTTGTTGATTACAGTTAAATATGCGCAGGGACGACAGAGAGGAAGATAATTTTACATCAGAGGACAGAAATCAAGGTCGCTGAGAGAGAGGAGAGCTGAGAGCAGCATGTAGTCAGATACTGCAGCTCACTTCTCATCTCACGCAGGAGTATTTTTACTTCATTACGTAGATATTTACAATCCATCGTCAATATTAATCCTCTGTTTAAACTGCCTAGCATTGAGTAAATTCATTAAAATGACCTGCAGAGTGATGAACACATGAATACAACAATTAACCTGATAATAGTGTAATAATATTTACATTATTCTGAAGTTGTCTAATGTTACTTTGTGCTGCAGGTATTTCAGGACTTTTACTTGTAAACTTGCTGACATAAACACTGTGAGTATTTCTGCTAATATGTTCACACAAACATCAGCCTCAGGCTTCCTGTCAGATATTTACCAGCAGATTGGTGTGTGAGATCAACTCTCATTATTCGGACGTTTTGTTTCTGGCTGCCACAAGTCGGACTGTCAGTAAATGCATCACTGACTGCTGGGAAACGTGATGACACATTTAAACAGTTTACGTCCACCTTCTGTCTTTGTCTCCATAGCAACAGCAGCTGAGGCTCATAGGTGTTGTAGTCTTTACAGAACGTATTCTCCTCATCCTCCTCCCTCTGCCCCCCCTCCACCCATCCTTCAGTCTCTGGGCTCCAGGAGGATGGAGGCGTCGCAGCGGCTCCACGTCCCAGCAGCGTGAGGAGCCTTACTGGGCTCTGCCTGCCTCTTCCTCCCCCCTCTGACCCCCTCTGACCCCCAGCAGCTGACAGCATGGACGGATTCCACCTCCCGCCCGTCATTGAGGAGGTCTTCGACTCATCCGGTCAGTGTGTGCTCACTGCTTTTAGTGTTTCCCAACACTTCCTGTGTTCCTTCACAATCAAAGCATCCCAGGAAACAGTAAGGAGAAAAGTTTCACTCTGTCAGCTAGTAAACTATTATTTTGATCATCGATTAATCTGTCGATTATTTATACGATTAATTAGACCAATTTATTCAAGGATTTTACTTGACGATCCACTCCACACTAAAATAACGTTTTAGCAAATAAAACATAGTCTAAATGTTTCCAGGCTTTGCTTTATGTGGATATATGGGCTGTGTGTGCACAAAAGAGGGACTTTGTTTTCAATAAAGTGCACAAAATAGGTACTTTATGTTGCTAAAAGGCCCTGAGCAGGCTAATGTTAGCGTTAACGTAAGCAGGCTCATGTCAAACCAGCTAACGACAAATGCTGGTTGAGCTGAATTACGATTTCTGATACCAACCACATGTTTTCAGACATCATAACATATCTTTTTAGCTCTCTGTCTCTTTTTTGCCCCATTTGCTCAACTCAGCTCTCTCTGCAGCTCTTTACCACACATGTTGTTGGCGCTCCGCAACGCAGTGAGTGTCAAAATAATCCCGCCATTTCTTGTCCACTATTTTAAAGCCCCCCTGAGCTGAAAAACTGTCCCCTCCTCAATCATACTGTCGCCTACCGAACGATATGTGCCCAAAAATATGACCAAAAAACACACATTTCTTTGTATTTTAATATCAAAATTCAATATTGTTTTTTTCCAGTTAAACCACACATCACATGAAATGACATCACCATGTATAATTTAGTTTCAACCAAGAATGTCTTGGCATCCAGCTGTCGATCTTCACCATTTGGCAGACTTCAGCAGAGGTCAGCTACGACCGTTTCTGTAGTTACCTAGCAACCAGATTCATCCCAACCTTACGTCGTAAACCTCTATCTTGTGACTGGTTCTCTCCCGTCTCGGCAGGAAATGCAGCACGACACAGCAGGTAGATACTCTCCATCATCCGCTGCAGGGGGACTTAAATAACTGAATTTCATTGAATTTTTTCAATTCATTGTTGCAGCCCTACTCTGACCTTTCAATTCCCAAATATTGATATGCATTTATCCATTTTAATGTAAGCACGAAAGAAGTGGTTTTGTGAAACACGTTTTCCTCTAAAACAAACATAAAATCGAACTGTTCATCGATGACATTAACTATGAAGATAACACAGAAAAATATTCAGTTTGTTGTAGACGGATCTCGGTCTGAAAACCTGAGCTGCGATCTAAAACATGAACCATGATCAAAACTAAGCCAATCACCTGGCAGAGAGCAGAACTCCAAGATAAGCAACCCATCAGTCCGATCAGGACAGTGATCAGTGCTGGTTTGATTAGAAATGGATAAAGATCAGTGCTGATCAGGAAACACAAGCATCTGACCTCTAAGCGAGAGCAAAGGACTATTTTTATTTAGAGTGAAGACATCAGACAGGAGGCATGATGGGAGATTTCATCGCCTCAGATGTCAGAGGATTGTTCAGACGAGCGCAGGAAACATTAAAACTCTTCTTCTCTGGTTTTTGTCTGTATATTCGGACAATGTCATTGTTTACTTACAACACGGATCAATAATAATTCTGTTTATAAAATACACAATAAAAGAAAATTATCTAAAATAAAACCAGAAACTCCTCAAGTACGTTGATCTTATACTTCTCTAAAAATATCAATATCACAGTGCAAAATAGGTCCGTTACAGGAGAAAAAACAACAAAATCATATTTGAGTGAAACTAAAAATGTGCTTGATGCACGTGATGGTGTGGTGGTTACCACTGTCGCGTCGCTGCAGGAACATTCTGTGGAGTTTGTGTGTTCTCCCTGTGCCCGCGTGGCTTCTCTGCAGGTGCTCTGGCTTCTTCCCACAGCCCGGAGACACGCATCGTTGGTTAACTGGTTACTGTAAATTGAGTTTGTGTCATTATTTGTCTCTATACATCAGCCCTGTTTATGTCCCCCGTCTTCGGTCAGTGATGCTGGGAGAGGCTCCACCTCCCTGCGACCCCATATCATATATAGTTTATGATAATAGTTACTGATCAATTCAGTCAGCTCATTTTGACCAATTCAGTTTATTGACAGAATAATTTTGTAAATAATTTAATTTGTTAACAAAAATGCAGAAATGAACTGAAGTTATCTGATAAAAGTAGCAGAACAGTACTGTCTGTGTACTGCAGAAGACAACAGGCAGAACTGTGCAGTACTGTAGTACTTTTTCTGTACTACTGTGGTACTGCTTCTACAGTACTGCAGTACTGTCTCTTTGCAGCAGTGCTGTCTGTAGTACTGCAGTACACATAGTAATTTACAGCGGATTCAGTCTTCATTTTACCCTGCTCAGTGTTTCTCCTCATAACCACTAGATGGAGCCAGAGTCAAATGATGAACCAAGATGAATCACAGCGTTTTGTTTCTCTCAGTGCGTCTCCTGTCGTTTCTCCTGTCATTGCTCCTTGTCCTGTTGCTCCTGTAGTCGCTCCTCTGTCTGAGTGTCTCCTGGCATGGCTCCTCCTGTTGCTCCTGTCGTTGACATCGTGTGTGTTTCTGCAGAGGAGCTGTGTGGGCTGAAGGAGGAGAAGCCCATCATGTTGGCAGAAACTCTGACGGCCAAGGAGAGGGAGTCCCTAGAGGACAAGGAAGAGACGCTGGGAGATGGAGAGAAAGACCAGCAGCAGGAGGAGGAGAAGGAGGTGACAGAGGAGAAGGAGCCGCAAGGAGGAGGAATAGGAGGGAAGGATGAGGAGGAGGAGCTGGAGGAGCTGAGAGCTCAGGTGTTCCAGCTGCTGCTGGAGCTGGATGAGGCCCGTGAGGTTTCCCAACGACACGAGGAGAGCTTCCTCGAGCTGCAGGGTCAGTTCGCGACTGCAGTACTCCACTTCAGCACAAGTTCTTTTTCAATTCTTTCAGAGTATTCAGAGCAGAACATGTACTGTTACTTTAGTAGTTTCTGTAGTACATGTTCCATCACTGTCAGTGTCACAGTATTAAAGAATACTGTAAAGAATACTTTCAACAAATTGTAAAACACACTGACGAAGAATCACATAAACCTAAAATCTGATCTCAGGTCTGTTGGAAGATGAACGACTGGCAAGTGCCCACCAGGCAGAGACTTTCACCAGACAGATCCAGAGACTGCAAGGTAGAAGTAAACACTCACTCAGATACTCACAACTACACGTTTACTCACTCAGATGTTCACAACTATACGGTTACTCACTCAAATACTCACAACTACACGTTTACTCACTCAAATACTCACAACTATACGTTTACTCACTCAGATACTCACAACTACATGTTTACTCGCTCAGATGTTCACAACTATACGGTTACTCACTCAAATACTCACAACTACACGTTTACTCACTCAAATACTCACAACTACACGTTTACTCACAAGTACACGTTTACTCACTCAGGTACTAACAACTACACGTTTACTCACTCAAATACTCACAACTACACGTTTACTCACTCAAATACTCACAACTACACGTTTACACACTCAGATACTCACAAATACATGTTTATATACATTCAGATGCCCAGATTTCATGTTTAATCATTTAGATATTAACAAAGAGCATTTTAAAGGGCTGTCCAGAGACGTTCCTGAATGCATCACGACATCTGAAACACCTTCCTGAACACATCATGACTTGTCACAGACGTTCCTGAACGTATCATGACCTCTCACAGACCTTCCTGAACACATCATGACTTGTCGCAGACATTCCTGAACGCATCATGACTTCTAAGAGATGTTCCTGATCACAAATAAACTTTTCACAGACGTTACTGAACAAATCACGACTTCTCACAGATGTTCTACTTTCTTACTTCCTGAAACATTCATTCTAACGTTGTCTAAAAGTCAGGAAGAAGAAACTGTAGTTTAACTCTGCTTCTCATCCTGCAGCTCAACTGCGGTCAGTCCAGGAGGAGATGGACAGTCTGGAAGAGGAGAAAGCGAGTGAGCTGGAAGAGGTTCAGGAGGAGCTCCGCTCAGCAGAGGAGGAGGTGCTGATGCTGCAGCAGGGGGCGGAGGAGGCAGCGGCGGAGAGGGAGAACGACATTGCCTCCCTGCAGGAGGAGCTGTGCAGGCTGCGGGCTGAGCTGCAGCGCCTCCACGTGACAGCACAGGAGTACGAGCTGGAGATAACGACGCTGCGAGGCGAGATCAGCATGAAGAGCTGCGATGGGAGTGCTGCCACACTCGGTACATCTACACTGAGCGGCGGGATCACAGCACCTTCAGTCTCTCAGTGAAGACACAAGGAGTCTTCAAGAAACAGTTTGAAAATTTTAAAGCTCGAGTATATTGTTTATTTTTAGCGTCATTTGTGAAAAGTCCCATAATGAACTTTGAAAATAGGTGGTCAGGAAAAAAATGGACGTCTGCACCTTCTCTAGCTCTGTATTCAGGCTTCACTCAAATCAACCTGTGATGGTACATTTTGGCCAGTTGCAGGTCATTTCACAGAGGAAGTGTTCCTATTAGCTGTTCTACAAAGGTAGATGCACATGCACGTTCCATAGATGAGAAAGGTAGATACAATGGTGGACATCCCAGCCACCTTGAGTACGACCATAATTCCAGAGACTGATGAGACTGGTTTGGCAGCAGCAAACTAGCTGAAGAAGTGACTTTAATCCTGTTTGGCTGTTTTGGACTCAGTTGTGTGAGAGCACATGTGTTGAAGCTGCTGATGATTAATAGGGAAAAAAAATCAACCCACCATCAGACTGGTGAAACCACTGACCTCGGTAAAGATGGCTGCTGTGTCTCCATAACTATTTAAAACCAAACTGATGAGAAAAACACCTAAAAACTCATCAGTGTGATAAGAGGTATCTAAAATGACAGTAACCATCTTTGGTAAAACTTTATTCAATGTGTGCTTTGAGTTTTGCCCATCATCTAACATGGAGGGGGAGGGAGGGAGGGAGGGATTTATTAGCTGTACTAATTAATCCTGCACCCAGCCAGCAGGGTGGCATCCAGATGTTTTAGCGTCACTGTCTGCTGGTTTCAGGTGAGGTGAGTCAGCTGAAGGACGAGATTGTCTCTCTGATAGATCAACGCCAGTTTCTGACCAGCAACAACAAGGAGCTGAGCAACGGAGTGGAGCAACTGCAGCAGCAACGTGACACGTGAGTGATCCAGCCAACTGCCAATCGCTCCTCACCGCATCACCCGAGTGACTCTTTAAATCATACATGAGACAAGGGGAATTTCAAGAAATTTGCTGTAAATTAAAATGTAAACATTTTAGAAACATTCATGT
>KV751334.1:11853080-11871378 GCA_001698575.1 Mola mola | reverse complement strand
AATCACACTGCCAGCTTGAACAGATTGTTTGAGCGGTGTGAGCGTGTGGGAAATGTTCGCAGCAGCTGGGAGCATGACTCAGCAGAATTTAGAAGCGTTAATCCAAACCTCAAAGTCGCATTGTAAACGCTGTAAATCAGGATTATTTTTACTCCCCGGACTAAACTTCTTTTCATTAAAACAAATTTGATTAAAAACAACACTGATTGACGAAGTGATGTCATTGCATCTCTTCTTGCTCTGCACCGACTGAAGAATTGAAGAATTCACAAATTCAAGGACATTAAAACATGCGTTGATTTCCATAAATTCATCCAAAATTTGCTGTAAATGTGAGACTTTTTGACATTTAAAGTAGAAAAATTCTGTTCAGTTTGAATGCTATCGAGGATCAGCTG
Organism: Mola mola; assembly: GCA_001698575.1. NCBI lineage: Eukaryota > Metazoa > Chordata > Actinopteri > Tetraodontiformes > Molidae > Mola > Mola mola. The sequence continues at coordinate 11,870,980 of KV751334.1, read as the reverse complement.
CAGAGTGGGGCTGGGGGGTCCATAGGTCGCGACCCTGCAGCTGTGTGTGTGTGTGCAGGGGGAGTGGGGGGGGGTGACTGATTGATGGCGAGACAGCTGAGCTCTGCTCTGCTTCCACCGACAGCTGCTGAAAATAGACGAGACGCAGAGACCACGAGGCGAGCTCTTCTCAGTCCACAACATGCTGGGCTCTCTTCAGAACCGGAACCAGACCAATGTGATTCAGAAACAAACATGTCGGTGGCATCAGTTTCCCGCTTATCACCAGGGAACAATTTAGAAAGTGCTGCTGGTCTTGAACAGAAGAACGACATCCGTCTGAGGCACATTGTTTTTCACAGCATCACATCTTATACACTCGCTGACTTCAAACTTCACTCGTTTCAAAAATGGATAATCATCAGTTGAAATAAAGTTTCCCGATTTTAAATCCACCAGATGATTGAGTCTGTGAGGGTTTCAGGTTGTCCCCCCTCACGTCACGTCGTCCAGTCATCTCAGTCCGTTTCACCAAACCTGCATATCTGCACAGTTTGTCTCAGGGCATTACCCAAAATTCATAGCATTGGCACGTTAGACATGGGGTTATCAGAGGCCACGCCCAAAAGCAGGAGGAGGAGCAACCAAACTCACAAGAAAATTCAATGATAAATAAAAAACACATAAAATCAAAGGAATCCAAGCACATGCGGTATTGTACAGTTTATTCATGAACCGTTTCATTCATGTTTATGCTTCATGATGCCGTTTTGACCATATTGTTTTTCATAATGAATTTTCTCTTGTGCACTTAGTAAGGTAAGAGCCTGCAGAATGTTAAAATCAGTGAGTTAAACATTCTGGCAGAGCAACTGCGTATGACTGCAGGTTCCTGAGCAGCAGTGAAAGAAAACGATGACTCGCTACCGCTGTCACAAGTCCTGCATTCAGATCAGACAGCAGTACAGAACATCATTTTTATTTTAAAGTCGCTCATTGTCGTTCCGGTTGCTGTCGCGTTGTACACGAAGGACTAGAGTAAATGTTACATTTCACTGCTGTGCCCTCAGACGTTGAGGCCAGGTCCCCGCGAGCGGTGCTTCGTTGTGAAGGCAAAGGCACAGCATCCAGGAAGACTTTCACTCCCCCGGACGCCCACCTGATTACAAGTAATAAAAGTAATAAATCACTGATCGATAAACTGACTTCAAGTTTAAATTTTCATCTCTCCTGATGTTGGACAGTCATCTGACTGCTGACTGCACGCTGGACACAATGACCTCACTGTGACATCACTGTTGTCGAGTTAGCGTCTGCAGAGACACAGGAGATGATTCTCTTGGGCTGTTCACAGTAAAATCCTCAGTTTTTTAAATGGAGCTGTGCTGTGAGCTTCAGAGATCTGCTGACCGTCACAATGCTGCTCAACAGCAGAACAACAGAGCTTCAGTCTGCTCCCACCAGCCCCGGCACGTCATGTGACCTCCGTGTGTGTGCGTGTGTTTGTCAGCTGTCGTCACAGTTGGTCTGAAGAATTTCAGCCAGCAGCTGGAGGGTCAACAGATCGTTGACATGCCTTAAACCAGCACAGTACCTTTAATCAAACACTGTACTTCACTTTAGTCTCAAGGTATTTGTACTTCAGTCGAGGGTTCACATTGTCTGCTTCTGTATACTTTTCCTGCCCATTTCACAGGAAAGTGCTTTAAGTTTATTTCATCACTTTTGTCACTTTGGTTTCAGATTGATAATACTACATACATCAGTCATACTTTATTAATCCGAAATGCAGAATAAAGTTTTGAAATTCAAACTGCATGTCAAGCAGCTGCAAAAAAAAAAAGTGAAGAAGGCACCCAAGTTTATAATTGAATAATCTTGTCATTATACTGAGATGGTGCGTTCAGGCGCTTCTGGGACTGTAAGGGAATGTTGATGCTACACAAAAACACACATGATTTTGTGTGTGTGTGTGTGTGTGTTAGGGATGTAACCAGACTCAGGATTTGATTCACAATTCTTTGCTCATTAATGATTCAATTTGATTTATTGTTAGAAACTTCACAAAACAATTGACATATCCTTTTTATGTAAATGAGAAAAGGAAAATATCCTCTGTCTTAAAAACATTTTCAGGCAGAAACTGAGACACTGACTTTGTTCCCTGCTGTCTCAGACAAACTAAATAAAAGAATCCTCCACATTCCTTTGTGAAAACAAATTTTTTTCCACGTCGAGTAGAAATAACAAAACTAAATAGAAAATTGAAACAAATCCCAAATCATTAAGTAAATAAAAGAATGATTAACACAAGTAAAATAAATCTCCCCAAACAAGCAAACTGAAGTGTGCCATTCTGAAAGTTTGCTCAGTATAGATCTCTTCATGTTGCTCACAGTCATAGTTCGCTGGGCACCATGTTAATGCTCGATCATTTGCTTTAAGTGCGCAATGAGAGAAACAGTTGTACTTATTTCGTCAACACGGCCCAGTGGCGGCTGCTTTGGGGTACTTCAGAAGCCTCGCCATGTTCTCCACGTCACTGACGTCTGAGCCATCCAAAGTATCCATGCCACTGAAATTTTGTCAGACGTGTGTAAATTGTTTCATCCCTTGTTACCCCGGGTCTGTTGAGGTTGTCAACCCTCCACCTGTTGGCTGAAAAAACACAGTGGAGATTTTTATGGGTCACAGGTGTGTTTGTGTGTATCTTTAAATAGTCTTGGCGTTATCGAGCACTCTCAGGCTTCTTCAGGAAAGACACACTCATATGTCCAGCTGCTGGCCACCTGCTGTGTGTGCGCTCGTGTTGCTGTTGTTGTGGGGACATCAGAGTGTTTACTACATTGTAGTGACTTGCCTCCGTACGGGGACTAATGTCCTCACTATGGATGGGTGTTACAGGACTCGTAACACCTTATGAACAAGCACTTGAATACTTGCAAAATATACATTTAACGTTATATAAAAACAAGAGCACGATGCCTAGAAGCGACGGACCACCCAGACTAACCTACCATTTACTAAATGGCGACTATACAGCCACATTTCAACCAAGGATTACAGTTTAGTTTGGTACGGCACACTTGGGAACGGTAAGCTCATAACAGCTGTGTGTTTCCACTGGTGACCGTGCCATTACCTGGTGGGCCAGCCTAGCCCTGACCGCACCTACAACATAAGTAGTGTGACATCATAGAACCAAGATACAGTATACAGGATATAACTCTTTTACATTTCTGTAAACAAGTAGCCAACAAAGGGAACCAGGTGCAGTTTCAAACTTACACAGACACACACCTTTGCTAATGCGCCCCACTCCTCAGCAATTGCTTTAAGGTTGTATGGTCTGTAGTTACAGCCACATCACTAATCGTCACTAATCAGCCTCGTGGCTCGTAGTCTGGCCAGCTTCCAGCTTCCTCTTTCCACAAAACGTCACGATAATGGGAGCAGATCTCCAGTCACCATTTTCATAATTAGCATTAGCATTAGCATGGTCACTGCTCTGTTATCCTCACAGGGAAACGTGCTAACAGAGCTGGACGACATGATGCGAGACTGTATGTTGTCTGTCTCCATTGGTTATTTCTCCTGCAGTTCAAACGTCAAACTAATATTTCTATCATTTGAACGCCACATATTTTGTTTCGGTCAGAGTTTCAGGCCTCACTTTTCCCGCTCGCTGCTGCCATGGTGCTTGTAACGCCTGATCAGTTCAACTGTTGTAGCCAAAAGCAGCGCTGGGCAGATACGTAGCCATTCGTTGTCCTCACATCGTAATTCGTTCATTCAAAACGTATTTGTGTAAGTCTCATGTCCTCAAAGTGTTGGAAACACAACTGTGTGTTTTCTTAGACACAAAGTGTTTTGATAGTATGATTTATCAATTTATTTATTTTTTTAATATTGTTATGGATTTGATTTATAGATTAATAACTTTGTAGTATATAATATATAATAATTGTTTTCATTTTGCAGGGTGTTTTTCTTCTGCTCTCTCCTTGTTCCAACACGTAAGACAAAACAATCAAATCACAGTTTTGATTTAAGGTGAAGAATTCAAACAGGCGTTCAGGAGAGTGTGTGGCGCCTAAATCCATTGCGTCCAATCAGGTTGAGTCCTGTTGCTCTTCGGGTTGAACGTTTTAGCGCTGCAGGGCTGAAGTTCTTTGTGTGAGTGTTCGCGTGTAGCCGTGAGCATAGCCTGATACACGTAAGACAAAACAATCAAATCACAGTTTTGATTTAAGGTGAAGAATTCAAACAGGCGTTCAGGAGAGTGTGTGGCGCCTAAATCCATTGCGTCCAATCAGGTTGAGTCCTGTTGCTCTTCGGGTTGAACGTTTTAGCGCTGCAGGGCTGAAGTTCTTTGTGTGAGTGTTCGCGTGTAGCCGTGAGCATAGCCTGATGGGAGCTGTAGTCTCGAGTTCTTTGGTAGAGGTGGATATGGAATGTGGTCGTCCTGCGCTGTCCTGGGGCTGGAGAACGTTCTGTCTGTTCTCTATCAGTCTCGTTAGAATGGTCTGTTAGCGACACATCATCAGACTCACTGTGTCAAAGAAAAATGTTGAAACTGACCACCATATGTTGATGGATGAAAGAAGAACCATCTGGATGCATTAAACCACGTTCAGGACCAGGAGAAGCTGTAACACAAGCTTTAATTCTTTCCCACCATCGTCATCCTTTCTTTTCCTCTTTCCTCTCTCCCTCCATCACTTCCTCTCTCCGCTGTAAAGCCTGTCTGTCTAAATGTCACATTACACAGTTTCTCCATTGGGCTCCATTGTTTGTCTGCAGCGGTGCGACCTTTTTCTGGTTCCTCTGGAAACCAGCACTGTGTTTAGTGCCAGCGGCTCAGTCTGGCACAACTCCAGAGTCCGTTCCTGCTTTCTGCTGCACTCAGCTGATCTTTTCTTCACTCACACTGGCCTCAGAGTGCTGACAGAGGGGAGCGAACGTGTGTGTTCTCGATGTTTGCGCTACAAATAAAGTTTCATTTGCTATTAAAAACCCGTGTTTTATTAGAAACATTTTGTCAATAATATATGTAGTCTTATAAACTGTGAACAAACAGCTGTTTACTGCTTAGATGCTGCTATTCCAACCAAACAAGAGTTGGCAGTTTTGCAACATTTTCTCACAGTTTACGTGATTTTATTTAGTTTCTTTCATAATAATCTGCAGGATAAAATCACTCTAAAGTGATGTTAGTGCGAGGCGGTGCTAACTCTGGGCTCTGGTGCGACATCTGGAGGCAGAGGCACAGACGTCTCTTTTTCAAGAATAATTCAGATGTTGTTGTTGATCTGTCCTGCGCTGATTTTTATTTTCTGTATGTGTGATGATGCAGGCATGATGTCATCAGTTTAGTTCCATTCTGAACATGTGACCAGTTTGTGTTTATCACACAACATTTTCTCAGCTGATCATTAAAAATGAGATCCCCCTCTCCCCACTAATGGCCACTTTTTCCTTGGGCCATGTCCAAAAGTATGTAGACATCTGAACACAGAGTATCACGTGATTGCGCTCCTGGCTGGATTCAATAGATTATCAGTGCTGGTGTTCAGGTCTCCACAGACCCCAGTGTTCCTGCGACCCGTGGAAATCTGAGGAACACGATGTTTATCGCCGACGGAACAAGTCTGTTTTCAGTGTCACGTGTTTCAATTTACGGTTTAGGTTTATAGTTTTAAGTTCATAGAGACAATGAAGTAAAACCCACACTGACTCCAGGTCAGTTTGTGTGTTTAAAAACATCACATGTTCGGATCAAAGTTTGGCTGACCTGAACAGAAAACAACAACTCTGGTTTCCTCAGGAATGATTATAGATATGCTCCAAGCACCATGTTTCCTGTTTCAACACCGGACCGGACTAATCTCTGGACACCAAGCTTCCTCTGTGTGTGTGTTTTCCATTTGACTCGCTAGTGAAACCATATTTTCCTTCTCTGAGCTCATATGTCTGTTATTCATCACACACACACACTGCAGCTGGAAACTGCTCTGTAAAGAGTTGAAGGAGTTGAAAGACTGAATGCAGTTGAAGTGTCTGTGTAGGCCATGAAGATTCAGCTAAAATCTTCTGGTTGATGTAAATGTGCGGAAAATAAGTGAAATGTTCGTCAGATTCAAAGCACTAAAAGCAGTAGAAGCGTGAGATGATAAAAGTTTGAAAAGTTTTTCATCACAAGAAAAACACTCTGAGGATTTATGAACCTCTACTTGACTTATTTTACGATCCAGCAGGATGTGTTCACGTCACTTGTCTCACCTGAAGTCATCATTAGGGTCCATCTGGTTCTCATTGCTCCGTTTAAAAACGAGACAACATCACAAGGTGAAAACATGACAAATTCCATGCAGCGCTGAAAGGAAAACAAGTGGGACTGTAACTCATTTGTTACGTTCATTTAAATCTGTGTGTGTTTTTACATGGAAAAAACTGATTTCTTCAGACTAACAGTCAGTCAAATGAACTAGTTTTTCAGTTGAGCAGCGACTCACTGTCCTCCCTTGGATTCCTGGAGGTGTGTATCACTCTCTGTGTGTGTGCGCATGTGTTTCTTATTTAAGCTGACCTCATTCTTCAGACCAAGATGATGACATCATCCTGCTGTTGTCGATGGATGAAAACTTCACACTAAAAGCCTCCTGAAAGATAAACAGCGCGCACTCTTTATTTTGGAGAGTGGTCTAAAATTCTGGAAGTGAAGAAGAAAGTGGGTCACACAAGCTGATCACAAAACATCCAAATACAAAACCATTGGAATATTCTACAGAAGCTTAAATTGTGATTCACGTTCAGCCTCACATAATGACGTCCCTGTAATTACTTCTGTATCTCTTGTCAGATGCTTCAACCACATTTGTTCATTCTCCAACTAACACAATGGTTTAGCTAATTAACCCTTTTCCTGTCTGGTCTGCCCCCTAGACTCCAAAGCCATCGTGGATGGGAACCTGAAGCTGATCCTGGGGCTGATCTGGACTCTGATCCTCCACTACTCCATCTCCATGCCCATGTGGGAGGATGAAGATGATGAAGACGCCAAGAAGCTGACCCCCAAACAGCGTCTGCTTGGCTGGATCCAGAACAAGGTGCCGCAGCTTCCCATCACCAACTTCCACCGAGACTGGAGGGATGGCAAGGCGCTGGGAGCACTGGTGGACAACTGCGCCCCTGGTGGGTACACACTGAACTGCACCATCATGGATTTCAATCAATAATCAATAATCATTAAACAAGAAGCAACAACGGGCTTTTATTGTTGAAACATCTGAGCTCCCCTAATATTATGGGTACTCAGCGAATCAAAGCTTTGAAGTTGTATTGTGTGTCAGTAAAACCTAAAACTGAAGAAAACCGAAATGGCAGTTGTAGTAGTTTGTGTTCTCAGTTATCCCCGTTGATATAGTGAATGAGTGCTTTAGTTGAAGGCATCTGGACTTCATCAATGCTTCTTCAGTTCTGAATAAACTGAAGGGTTTCTCTCCTTTTGGATGAGAAACCTTGACTTTTTTAAGTTTGAGAGTGATCTCAAAAAGGAAAATGAGCTGTTGGATTTAGTGAAACTCAGAGTATTCTTTTTTTTAACTTTAAAAAACTTTAACTTAAAAAAATTTAAAGAAACTGAAGTGAATTTCACAGTGAAAACAGAAGGATACAAAGGAGGCAGTTTTCGTAGAAAGTCTGAGTTTCTTTACGTTTCAGAGCGAAAACTGAAGCGACAGTTTTAGTAGAAAGATTTTTTTTTAAGTTTCACTGTATGACACTGTAATGACCTCTTGGGAAAATTAGTTTTGGCCTGTGTGGACATAATTATGTCTCCATGGCAGCAATAACTGAAGAAAGCAACAAATGATAGGAACTGCGTCTGAAGCAACTTGATGTAAAACTGTGTCTCCATGCTGCCTTCAGGTCTGTGTCCAGACTGGGAAATGTGGGATCCCAGTCAGCCAGTGGAGAACGCCAGAGAGGCCATGCAGCAGGCTGACGACTGGCTCGGAGTTCCTCAGGTAACATCTAGCTATTTTAACCCTTCGACCGTAAATGCAGAGGGTTTATCAAACATTTGGACAGCAATCAGAAAACCTTAGAGGTTCCATGAAATAAATCACAACTGCAGGCCTATGGTGATAGTTTTAGGTTTATAACTTGATCTAACAATTAGCTCGGGGGAGTTTCTTCTGTTCCACTGATGAAACACTGTGACAAAGATAAACCAAAGCTTTGAAATCATGAGGCAGATGATGAACTATACGTTTTTCGTTGTTGTAGTTGTGCTCCGACAGCAGCTTCAGGAAGTTTCCCTTCACATTTGCTGAATGCTGATCTAATCTGATTGCAGGCTGCAGAGTGAGTCTGCGGCCAGGATCAAATTAGCAGCAGGAGACAGAACTGATTGTTGCCTCAGGACAAAAAGTTTACAGCTGCCTCCTGTTGTCGTTGTTTTTAGTATTTATCACACGTCATCACAACAACGGCACTTACCGACTATCTGACATGTAATCTAATGAACCAATCAGAAGCTAAGAAGACAAAATGGAAGCAAAATATGCAGAGAGATTTTTAAGATACTTTGGTTAGATATTAAAATATTTATTCATTTTAAATAATTTACTGTTGTATTTTAATTGAATACTTGTTTTCTCTTCATGAGATTTGACCTGTATTTATTTTTTTATCATATTGAACTCAGAGTCTTAAATTACAGAAATGAATATAAACCATCCTGAATATGTGAAAATGTTATGTGATACCCTTTAGGGCTTCACAGTTAATAATAAATTACAATAAATGCATAACATTTGATGAACTGGTGGAGTTGCAGCAGGTAAATTAAGCTTTTTATCTGAATTTGCTACATGGATATTAATCGGTATGTTCCACAAGGCTCCATGCTCGGTCCTCTTCTCTACATCTTCCCTTCATTTCCCCACTAACACACTTATGTCGGTAACAATTAAAAGTCTGACTCATAGAGTGCAGCGGCTATTAATCACGTAACAGATCTTTCATTTGTTCACCAGCTGTTGGACAAACAAAGACACCAAACAGTTATCTCTGATTATTTCTCCTTAATTTCTCTTCCATTAAAAATTTTCATTGAGATGAGATCAACAAAGCAGTGCTACAGCAGTACCCATTAAAAATGTTCTGTACCTCCCAATGGGAAGTCACTTTTTATCATCTGCATCTGTGAACGTGCTCATCATATGTTCATCCCTCATTATCCTTCAGGTGATTGCCCCGGAGGAGATCGTCGACCCCAACGTGGACGAACACTCAGTGATGACTTACCTGTCTCAGTTCCCCAAATCTAAACTGAAGCCCGGCGCCCCCCTCAGGGCAAAGACACTCCACCCAAAAAGGGCCAAAGCCTTTGGACCGGGTGAGGAAAAAACAGAGGACCAAAATCAAAATCCATCTAAAAACTGGTCAAAATAATTAACCTCCATCAGACGGATGAGTATAAGCTAATTTTCCCCGTGCAGACTAAGAGTTGATATTTGTAGAGATAAAACATTGAGTCAAATAATTAATGAGTCATATAACAGAAAAATCTGTGGAAAACTGCATTTGAAAGAAAACACTGGAAACATATTTGAAACTTAAATTGTTGCAAATCTTTGGCTGTTTCAGAGAAACAAACCTTTATTGATGTCACCTCATTATCTGTGACCCGAATATTTAGTGTTTAGTAGACTAGACAGTTACAATGAATAAATTATAAAATAACTGATAGATTATTAAGGATTAAAATGATCATTAATTTGAGCCATTAAGGTTTTTTATTCCTTACATGAAATTTTTATCAAAAAAAAAAAAAAAAAAAAAAAAAAAAAAAAAAAAAAAAAAAAAATCAAGAATTTTAAACATTTAGATTTATTTTGAGACGGTTGGTGAGCAGTATAATCATGAGTTGGGGTAGATTTTATATGAATTTTTGTGGTGAACATTGTTTCGCTCAATTGTCCATCAGGCATTGAACCTCGTGGAAACGTGGTTCTGAAACCAGCAGAGTTTCTGGTGGAGACGGTGGAGGCGGGACTAGGTGAAGTTCTAGTTTATGTGGAAGATCCGGAAGGACACACAGAGGAGGTGGGAACACAAACTGGCTTTTAATCAAATGTAGTAAGAAATAGCTGACAGTTTCTGTCTGTTCAACAGGCCCGAGTGATCCCCAACAATGACAAGAACAGAACCTACTCCGTGGTTTACCTGCCAAAAGTGGAGGGCCTTCACAAAGTAAGAAAAGATCACTAATCATTTGCTTGGTGTCTTAACCATGTTATGAGGAGAAATTATCCGATTGTTTCTGTGAGTTTGAGGAAGAGGAAGGCTAATTGAGTCGTGAATGACTGCGATTGCTGGTTTGATCCACTTGTGATGGAAGTGATCGGTCAGACACCCTGATAGGTGTATTCCTGCTCCTCACCAGGTGAAGGTACTGTTTGCTGGGCAGGATATTGACAGAAGTCCCTTTATGGTGAACGTGTCCAAGGCCATGGGTGATCCGACCAGAGTTCAGGCCCGTGGGCCAGGACTGCAGCAGATGGGAAACATGGCCAACAGACCTACATATTTTGATATTTACACAGCAGGTAATCAATCAAAGTTGAACTCATGGATACTGAAATGTGTTTCAAGTCACAACTTAGAAATACTTTTACCTGGAAAGTAAGTGACAAAAGCTGGTGAAGTTCTTGAGCACAAAAAGAGAAATAAAGACACTGTTATTGTTATGATATAATGTGCTTTTTATTAGATATTTTTGTTGGAACCCTGGAGTTGAAGGTTACTCCTTTACACTAAGAATATTTTCCCATTCTTCTAAAAGTATTAAAATGTCCTCCATGTGACCACACTTCCCTGAGCATCTGAAAGTGTAGTTCTCCTGTCTTTCCACCAGGGGCAGGTGCTGGAGATGTAGGCGTCATTATTGTTGATTCCAGCGGTCGGAGGGACACGGTGGAGATCGTCCTGGAGAACAAAGGTGACAGTATTTTCCGGTGCACCTATGTTCCCGTCCTGGAGGGATCGCACACCATCTATGTGACCTTTGCTGGGCAGCAGATTCCCAGAAGCCCTTTCACCGTCCACATCTCAGAGGGTAGGTTTGTGTTCACAGTCAGTGAGTTCTGACATTAATTTGTTCCTAATGGTGTTTTACTGGATCCTAAAATGCATAACATTGAAATTAAGTTATAGTTCTTTTTCAGATGAACTTTCATGTAACAAGAATCTGAGGCCTGCAAATATTTCGACTTCATTTAGTTCATCATCTAATATGAACGACCCATTGAACCTTTAGTCTTCCTCCAATAGCCTCCATATACAGCTTCAATATCAGTTTCTAATCTGCTTCAGTGCCAGTGTCTGATGTCCAGGGTAAAAGACCTGGACACCAGTTTAAAGCTTGCAGTTTAGTCTGGGTCCAGGTCTGATGGGACAGTTAGTGTGAGTTTTAGCTGATGCTGATGCACACTTGGTTTTGGCTGGTGGTGTTCTGCTTGGTGGTCTACCCGTGTGCTGGCAAAGGTGTGGACTGACAGATAGAAAATTAAATAACTATGGATGATGTTTAGAGGACCTGAATTTAGTTCTGTTTAATAGGACTCAACCTGATTTGTGAATCGGTTTATTTGTAATTGGACTCACTGTTTGTGACTTAGAACTTAGATCTTCCTTGAGTTAGGACTTGTCTGTTGAATGGTCTTGACTTAGAAGTTTGCAAGAGATCTTTCCATCTTTAACTCAAACTTGTTTAGCCTGGTTCCCTTTGGAATGTAGGTATATGGAAGGATTTGCTAACTTGGATCTGCCAGTGGGAACATGGAACTCTCTTTTATTGATGTGTAACTTGTCTTTGGGAGTGTTTCCAAGTGTTTCCAAGTGTATACTTTGGAAGTGACTTAGATGAAATGTTTTTTTATTAAATCAGGTCTTACCTGTCTTATGTTTTGCATGGCCCTGTCTTGCCTGTCTTGACCTCACACCTCCAATCTTGACTTGTTGAGACTTGCTGTCTTGCTTAAGGGCTTGCCTGTTTTTATTTGGAAATTGACCCAGGACCTGTTTTTTACGAGTGGAACTTGCTGGCCAGATTTGGGACTTTACATATCTTGTCTTGACATAGAATTTAACATGGGACATGTATGTCTTTGACTCTGGATGTCCTTGCTATCTTGTGTAGCCTGTTACCATCACACAATATGGATAAATGGATGCACTTTGGCATTGGCTGTGTTTGACTTGGGATCTCGTCTGACTGGACTTGGTTTTGAGTAGAGCTCCTGAAATGGGACTTGACCTGGACTTGAGTTAGGACTTGACTTAGAACTTGTCTATCTTGACTTAATAAACTTGTAAGTCTTGACTTAGTGATTACCAAACTTGACTTTAACTTGTCTGTCCTGATTTTGGACTTGCATTGACTTGACCCTGGATTTCCCTGTTTGACCTGAGTTAGAACTTGACTTTTTGCCTGTCTCATGATTTAAGACTTTACTTTCCATGCTAGTCTAGACTTGACTTAAGTGACTGAAATGTAACCTTTGACTCGCAGAAAGTTGACCCCTCTGTCAGCTGTACCTGTGGACTGCCAGTGTACTGGTCCTGGTGTCTTATGGTGTTGCGGACTGGAGGTCTCTGTCCCCTCTCTAGATGTGTACAAATGTATCATCACTGTTGTTCCCTCCTTCAGTTTCACAGAATGTCCCGCCTTCTGGGTCTCCAGTTCAGTTTGGACCTCAGTCCATACGCACACCACCCTCAGACAAGATAAAGAGAGGCCCCCCTCCAACTCCACCAAAACCCAGACGACCAAGTTAGTACAGGCTGGGGTGGGGGGTGTGACTGGAGCCTGCCTGCGCTAGCCTGGTTTCCCTCAACCCCTTCAAAACAACCATTCCTGCCTCTGAGCTCCCTGGAGGGGGTTTCCGAGCTTCACAGCATGTGCAGCATTGCTTCATCCCGAGCAGCTCTATCTTCTTCTGCAGCCCAGACACACAGTGAATGTGGATGTGTTCAACCCTCTGGATGATGTCAGGCTTAATGATCAACTCAGGCCAGCTGTGATTTTAACCCAACAATTTTATTTATTTTTTAAATTTACCTAAAAAAATAAAATACAATTCCAGCTTCAGCTCCAGTCCTCCGAGGTTAAATGTTCCCTTTCTGTTTTTGGAATCCAGGAAATTCATTAGAGAATGTTGTGAAAAGATCAATATGGCACATTTACTAGATTTCAAGTAAAAGGAGAAAGCTGCAAATCCATTGTTAGAATATTTCAATTACTGTTAATCTCATAAACATAAAGAAACACTCAGATCAACCATACATGAAGCATGAAAGCACAGTCAAAGCTAATACAAATGTTAAGTACTGCTAAACTGTGCTGTAGTGTCTTTGATAGTTTATAATCCTACATATCAGCAAACTAAACCAAATCTACTATTAAATATCAATATATCAGATTTAATGTCAACTATATATTATAACTATATTCACTCAGTATCAATACATGTACCAGCAGTCTGGAGACAGCACCAGTGAAAATTACAAACACTATTGTGCTGTTTTCATAAAAAATATTAAACTTATCTGTCCATTATTAGAATAACTGCTAAAGAAAATAACAATGTTAATGCAACATTTAAAACAGCAGAAACTAAATCAAACCGCACATATAGTCTTTATTTTTTTTATATTCATATAGATTAATTTCTTGCTGTCCTATTCATTCATGACTATGACCATATAGATGGACTTCACTATCATTATCTACTTCAACTCAGGTTTTCATTGTAACAGATATCAAGAAAGGGGTTTTCTTCTTTTCCAACTGATAAGTACATTTTTATAAAAACTCTCAACTTTTCTTTCTGTGAAAAATGAATCCGTACATCTCTGTGTTCTCTGCATCAAATCTGCAAACATTTTGTTTGAAAGTCTCGTTCTTTCTCAACTGTTTAAATTCATGAACCTGCAGCTCTGAGCTCTTTGTCCCCCTGACTGCTCATCCTCTTGTTTCATCTTCATCTTTGCTGCTTTTTTCTTTAGCCAACTGCTTCTCTCAGCACTGATCAGCGGACTAATGCAGCGGAGTGTGTGTGTGTGATTGTCTTTGATTGACCTTGAGTTTAGGATTATGAGAGCCAGAGCGAGAAATGTTACATTTCACAGGTTTAAGTTTAGTGTATTAAATCCTGATCCAGCCTCACTTGTATTTGTGAACAGTTTTCAATTTTATTATTATTATATTCGTACTGTTTTATTTTTACTCCCAAGAATTGCAAAAACACTCCCAACAACTACCGTCTCTAAAGCTTGAACTATTCAGTGAAATTAGCTCTGCAAACTCACAACACAACTTTAGCTGAGTAATCCAGCACTTTAGTTTCACTAATTTTACAGTTCTTAAAATAAAATGTGTGAGATTGCATAAATTAATTTTTTAAATTCAGCGTCCTCTCACAGGACCTCCTTTAGGACCACAGAATCAGGGTCTGAAGATAAAACAGGAGGTAACTCAGGGTCTGCAGGATCACTTAGCTTTGTTTCTTTATCATGTTGAAATTGTCTCCCAGTCTAACCAGAGTCCTCAATCTTCTCCTCGGTCCTTGCAGCCTGCAACCCGAATGCCTGCAGAGCATCGGGCAGGGGTCTCCAGCCGAAGGGTTTGAGAGTAAAGGAGGTGGCTGACTTTAAAGTGTACACTAAAGGAGCCGGCAGTGGAGAGCTCAAAGTCACTGTGAAGGGACCAAGTAAGACGCTGTGACTCCTCACATACATGTCCTCTTCTGGTTCCATCAACAGCACTGATCATGTCTTAAAATGTATTGTGAATCCAGAGGGGGTGGAAGAGCCGGTGAAGGTTCTAGAGATGGAAAACGGGGTGTATGAGTGTAATTATTACCCCATCGTGAGAGGAAAATACCTGGTAACTATCACCTGGGGAGGATACAGCATCCCACGCAGGTGAGACACTCAGCTGCTCTCATTAATCTACACATATCACTGCCGATATCTGGACTCTTTTTGGGTCCAGAACTGGAGGATAACAAGCACACAACCTTGAGGTGCTCCCATGGATTTTAGAACACATTAACATTTGAAGTAGGTCAGGCCAGGGAAAACGAATGTTCTAAATGTCCTGCTCAATAATGTGTGTGCAGGTACATTTACATAAGTGTAATCGAACAATTTATTAATTAGAAATGGTTAAACATGAAATTATTTAACATTTAGCATAAAATATTTTTTGTTCAAAATAATAAATATGTTCATATTTAAGTACTTTTAACATCAGTTAAACTTTGTGGTGTATTAATACATTTGTATTATATTACATTTGAATCTTGGATGTGTTTTCAGTCCATTTGAGGTTCAGGTGAGTGAGGAGGCGGGGCCTCAGAAGGTGAGGGCCTGGGGTCCAGGTCTGGAGACTGGTATGGTGGGGAAGAGTGCTGACTTTGTGGTAGAAGCCATCGGCACGGAGGTGGGAACACTTGGTACGTCATAGCACTTCACCTGCTGCTCAGAATCATTGGTAGATGACTGGGGGCGGGACTTAAAGATGGCAGAGTTTAGAAGAGTCATATTACATGCTGAGTACAGATATCATTCATAGGTGTTAATTGAAGTATCTGTTGCTGATCACAGGTTTCTCCATCGAGGGCCCTTCCCAAGCGAAAATCGAGTGTGACGATAAAGGTGATGGGTCATGTGACGTTCGATACTGGCCGACTGAACCAGGCGACTATGCTGTGCATGTCATATGTGATGATGAGGACATTAAGGACAGTCCCTTCATGGCTCACATCCTCCCTGCTGCCAATGACGTCTTCCCAGAGAACGTAAGTTCCATCCACTCACACCAATGATGGTTCTAAAACATGACTTGTTGAACATTCTCTGTGTCTCCATCCATCCATTTTCTACTGCTTATCCTGTTAGGGATCGCGGGGGGGGCTGGAACCTATCTCAGCATCTTCGGGCGAAGGTGGGGACACCCTGGACAAGTTGCCAGTTTATTGGAGGGCTGACATATAGAGACAAACAACCATCCACACTCACATTCACACCTACGGGCAATTTAGAGTGACCAATTAACCTACCCCCAGCTTTTGCATGTTTTTGGACTGTGGGAGGAAGCCGGAGTACACGGAGAGAACCCACGCAGGCACAGGGAGAACATGCAAACTCCACATAGAAACGCCCTGATCCGGGAATCGAACCCAGGACCTTCTTGCTGTGAGGCAATAGTGCTAACCACTGCACCACTGTGCCGCCCGTCTCTGTGTCTCCTCAGGTGAAATGTTACGGTCCTGGTCTGGAACCGCTTGGCTGCATCGTCAACAAACCTGCTGATTTCACCATCGATACCCGCGGAGCCGGCAGAGGAGAACTTAAGCTCTACGCTCAGGTGAAAACTCATCAAAACATGTTCTGTGTGAGGAGCAGGTGAAAGAATATCCAGATCCCCTCAAATGGGAACAAGGGGGTTCTCTTATAATGGCTCCACATAATCACTTTCCAATCCCTTGCTGTTGTGTACTTCTCCATATGTTCCGTCCATGTGTGGTAATATCTCATCGTCATCCGAATTCTACTTTGTAATATTAGGATAAGGATTTGTGTTTTAAATATTTTTACAGCATGATAGTACCAAAGTAAAAGATGTGTATAAAGAATGTGATGACCATAGTTTCTCTTGTAGTAATTGCTGGGATCTTTATTTACCTTGTCTGTATATGATGCCAGAACTTTATACTCTATGCAGCAAGCATATATTAGAGACAGGCCTTCACATTCACTCGGTTTGAAGTATATGTGGTCATTTTACAGTATTTTAGTTTTTCTACATTTTGGTAATGTTTTCTATTTTTAAACAATATTAATATTATTATCTGATTATAGTTAAAGAGCTTATAAAACTATTAGTAGAAGTAAGAGTAGTAGAAATATTTTTCCTGCTAGAGACAACGTTTGTGTTATGAATTATTTTCCTCCTGTAGATGTTTAAGCTCCATTGGAGTACTTTTTATACTTTTGGTTGGTTGAATCTAAAGCAATTTCATATGTTCATTATATGTTTGCAGCGTAGCTGTCCAGGTATCTCAGAAAAACAGCTTGTTTTCAGCTTTGTGATGATGCATTTTCAGCTCATTCAAGAGGGGTTTTTAAAGAGTTTATTTATGGAAAATAAATAAACTCATTGTTCAGTCTAAACATTTAGCATATGGAAAAACAGGCTTCTCACTGGAAAGGAAGTCGCAGGAAGTCAAAGCATAATATTAAGTTTAAGACCGTTGCCAAAGAACATTTGATCTTAGGACAGATCAGTGAACTTTGTTTTTGTTTTCAGGATTCTGAAGGTTTCCCCTTCGACATCCAGATCACCGATAATGGAGACAGCACCTTCTTTTGTGTTTATATTCCCACTAAACCCATCAAACACACTATCGTCATCACCTGGGGCGATGTCAACGTTCCCAACAGCCCCTTCAGGGTAAAACAACACTCTGTCAGTGCCTCTATTTCACACTGTAATCTTTACTTCATAATGATAAGTTAAAGCTAAACTCATTATAGCACATTAAAGAAAATGTAACTGTTTTTTCTCTGCTGAGCTAAAATAAAAAACAGACTCATCAACATTTTATTGTATGACATTGTGGTACTGCTCACAAACTGTTGAGTTTAGTAAAATTACCGAAAGTGGTCATAGAGATGCTTTCTCCATTGGGTTTACTTCTTACCTGCTGACTCTGTATGCTGTGACGCAGGTGACGATCGGAGAGGGCAGCCATCCGGAGAACGTGAAGGTTTATGGTCCCGGTGTGGAGAAGATGGGACTGAAGGCCAATGAGCCAACATACTTCACGGTGGACTGCAGCGAGGCC
>KV751334.1:11781637-11823442 GCA_001698575.1 Mola mola | reverse complement strand
TTCTAGCAGTGCTGATGAAGATGAGGATGCCTCCTCCTCCTCCTGCTCCTCCTGTGAGGGTATTATTAGCCTGAGTGGACGGCTGTAATTAATGTCAAAGGGTGAGAAGATAAAAATACTCCCTCCTAATTTAACTATCCAGATCCTTAATCCAGGACTCCTCCTCACTGTCATCATCATCATCAGCAGCAGCAGTAGGATCAATTTGAGTATTCAGATCCTTTACTGCAGTAAAAGTACCAGTCCAACAAAGCAGAATATACTTTTTTAAAGCTGAGAGTCAGCTGAATGAATAATAAAGTATCTGATAATTAATGAAGTATCACGACAGGTTCTGTGTACTGTTTTTCCTTTTCCTTCATGTATTTGTACACAGTGTGTGCGTACCAAGATCAGCTGGTACGATTACAGGATAAGAGATATTAGCCAACAGGATTTGCTGTTTGATTTCAGAAGAAAATGTTTCACATTTTAACAGGTGAACGTCAGGTCTGTGTGTGTGTTCGAGAAGGTGTTCAGGTAAAATTGATGTTCTCAGTGAGAAGAAGCAGAACTCTCGATGTGTCGATTGATTATTGATCAGATGGTGAGAGAAAAACAGGAAGTTTTCAGTTGTTTCACCTGAAGACGAAAGATGACACAACATGATCTGTATCTGTTCAGCCAGTCAATTTATCCGTCCTCAGAGAGGGCGGGTCTTAACCAAGGAGTGTGCAGGACCAACAGGAAGTAACTGATCTGGGTTGATTCAAAGTTTCTGTAGTGAAACGTCAATCAATGTTTGTGATCAGAGGTCAATATGTTTACATTTTCACTAAGCTCATACTTGCTCACGGTACAATGCTGCAACACAGATCATGTGACTGAAACAACAAATAAATACCTGGTGGAGAGTCTCACGGTTGTCATTCTCACAAAAGGGAAAATCTCGGAAACAAACCAGCTGACGAGTGAGGCTGAATTAGATTCAGATCAACTGTGGATTCAACCTGAATTGTTTCAGCAGAAGAAACAAACAGAAACAAACCACGTTTTACAGAGAAGCTGCAAAACTGAGAGGATCCAGGCCAGCCATCTGCTGTCGAGTCCGAGTGAGTGGAAAGGAGAGGACACGAATAAAACCAACCAGATCATAATTTAATAAACTCCCCTTTAGCTTTAGCCTCATTCTGCTAGCATGACTGAAGACCAATTCGCTTGACTGTTATATTGATGGCACAGCGCGGGATCTGATAGCATTAGCCTCTTTGTGACCCTCTTGGCCTTAGCAGGATAGCACGTGTGAAGTGTTAGGATATTTAGCCAACATTCATAATCATGTGTGTATTTGTACCCAAAGTCTTGACGCAGCTACGTTCCTGCAGTTAATGAAAACTTTTAGGAAAAATTAAGTCAGTAGAAATAATATGCTAATATTATCCCAGCTAGTGAACCAGCTAGCTTTAATAAAAGTCATTATATTAAACAAGCTGAAAATTCTGTCTGCTAGCATGAATGCTTGAGGTGTCAGTTCTCATCGTACTCAGTGGGTAACCTTCTCTGATCTCAGAGAAAATCAAAGTGTTAACCTGATCACAGCCGCCAATCAGAGCTCAAAGGGCGATGTAATGAACAATTAGCTGATCTCTGTCTAATTATCCGCTGCTAAGGAGGCCGATGTCCTCGACTAACGACTACAAACATACTAATTGGTAACAGGTGGTGAACAGACCCGAAGTGATTATTAACTGTGTTTGTGAGAGAGAAAATAGTTTTTCAGAAAATGAAAACAAACGTGCCCTACAGCAGCAGACAGATTGAAATCTCCCTCTCTGGTGGGCAGAGGGCCGAAAACAGCGAGTGCAGATTAGCAGAATGCTGAGGTCTCGACCCACCGGCGGACGCACTGATTTGTTCACAGACACTCCGCTCCTCTAAACACTGAAAACACGCACACACTAAATACTCTGCTCCTTCTCTCACCCCAATTTTCCAGCTCTCGGTCAGGAGCTGTGTGATTGGACGGGAGGGGGGCCCGGGGGGAATCCTGCGTCTCATATGCAACATGGCTGACTAGTTCGTTTCAGCTCCCAGCGAGTTGGTTACAGAGAAATTTTCTTTCTTTCTCCTCAAATGGTTGACTTCACATCTGTAATTTGGTGCAAGCACTGCACTGCAGTACAAATGTGTACTTCAGTTTTAATGCTCCCATTCCCTCACTCCATCTCAGAGAGAAATACTACTAATGAATGCTTCACTTCACTAATGTCACAGTTTTATTATTTTAACTGAAGTAACTTTTTCATTGTATGTATGTATGTAACAGTAATTTACTGTTGGAGTGGGCTCAAGGGGACAGCCTGAGGATGTCAACAGAAACAAGTCAACTGCAAAAAGCAGAGATGGATCTCAGAGGTTCCAGACCAGAAAATGTCCCAACTCTGCTGAGCCTGAAGATCCTGCCCATGAAAATTAGGATCGGGGACAAGAGGAGACCTCAGCCAAGAGACTTGGTATCTGGTCTCAGTCCAGTGGCATTTGCTGCTGAGTCCAGGCACACTGCAGTCAGCTGTGAGATATTGTTAAGGTGCATCCAAATTCTGGACATATTTTACCAGTTGCATCTTTATGTGCCTGCAAGAATGGAGTAACGCTGTGACACCACTCGTTCAGGAAGGGAGTTCTTTCTTCATGAGCACGTAAAAATTTCTAAGTTCTCAACCGTGAACATGAGAGAGGGAGACATAGGCAGAGTGAGATGATGAAGAGAGGAGTGTCCGTGACGCCTACAGGATGATGGAGAGAGAGTAAAGCTGCCTGCAGGGTGATGGATGGAGGCGCACATTAGGACTCTGTTCTCTCTCCAACGAGGCACAGCGAGGGAGGACAGATGAACGCTGTCCCAGGAAACCCCCCCACCGCTCTGCCGCCATTTTCAACACATTGTGCTTAATGTGTGTCGGAGCGGCTGAGGGACAGAAGAAGAAGTCAGACGAGGTCATTCTTCAGCCTGACAGCACCTGAGGAAGAGTTCACTCTTTATTTAGTGGTTTCCTGCAGGTTCTGACTCTGTTTGAGCTCCGCTGGATTAAAGTCACAGAAAGACCATCAGTACCATTAAACCCTATACGACATCACTTGACTGTCATCACCTGGGGCCTCATGTACAAAACAGTGCACACACACTCTGTTTCACACACTTGCTTGGATGTATAGAAATAAATGTGATGAAAGAATATATGCGCTGTCCCACAAAATGTTGTCGTTTGGCAATGCCAAACTGCAAAGTACGAAGCTCGACACACGTGCCGAAACTCAACTTAACGTTTAACATAGAAGTGCAGCAAAAACATATTTTTAACTAATTCCCCATGGAAAACATGCCTTAAAAATGTGCAAAACCAGAAAATGGAGAGCAAACTGAAAGGTGCTCTTTGTTTATGTCACGTGGAGATGTTAAAACACACCAGGGGCAGCAAAGGGGATGAGACGGACACACACCGGTGACACACAGGAAGGGAGGTGTACGTATGACCAAGAACTTCACTCATTCATGTCCTTGTGTCTCTGTAAATTCCAGCACAACAGTGACGACGCCGTCCCTCGGCAGCAGAAGGCAAGAGGATGGGATGTCTAAACTCCAGGACAAACAACACAAAAAGACTTTTCTCTCCGACATGAAACAACTTGAGCTTTGTCTGAAGTGAATCTGTGAAATATCCTAACAGTGTGAGATGCTGAGAAACAGAGGATGAGCATTTCAGCCTTTAGAAGTGGCGATGATGCGTATCAGACAGCATTTTTCTTGCTTAGCTGACCATTAAACTATTTCCTGTGGCCGTCGCTCTGCATATCTTAGCTGTGTCCCATTAGTGGCAGTAATGAGCCGTGTACGCCGCCATCTTCACCTCGCTGTTTCTCCTTGGTAATTATTGTCCCTCCGCTTGCTTCCTGTCAGCAGCTCACCTCCCACAATCCTCTGCTGCGACCTCATGTTGAATGACATTTTTGTTGGCTTCTGTTGGACCGTGTCATTCGTCCTTCCTCAGCTGATCTGTTCTGTGAATCGAGTCTTATTAGTGTTTCTGTTGGTGTTTTTTTTCTCCTTGTTAGACTGTCCAAAGTCCAGTAAGTATGAATTTGTTTGCTTTTGAAGGTAAAAAAGTCCTCACTGCACATATACTACACACACACATGCATGAATACACACATGACTGCTCTGATAGTCGGGTAATTTGTTTCCATTATCGTGTCCCATTGTTAGTTCCTTCCCATCAGGCCGTGCAAGAGGGGCCCCGTGCCCTCAATTCCCTGCAGTCAAACTCCCTTGCTGTGCAATAACCTCCCCCGGAGGAGGTGCTGGTCAGAGATAATGAGGAGCGTCCAGTGTAACGAGCAATCAGCTCACTGAATCTGGTCTGTTACTGGCATCGACAACATGAAACCGATGTCAACTGATAAAACCTGACCCTGAGTTCTGACTGCAGGTTCAGAGGACAGCACCTGTGGGTTTAACGCTCTTTAATGAGCACTGAGTAGTTTATAGTGCTGCTGTTCTTCAAATAGAATACTACAACACTACACCTTCCAACTGCAGGGACTGACTCTTTTTCCGGAAAAGCAGAAATTTCGTGGCATTTTTAGGAAAAAAACGAAGTATAAATACTTCATTTTCAGAAGAAAGTACTTCATGTCAAGAAATGTAAATGCAATGTAAATGTATCACAAAGCAGTGACACACAGCAGAAATGTAAACACAGCAGTGTAAGAGCAGTTCAGCTCTTGTATTGAACACAACATGATAATAACAGTTTACTTAGAATATATAAAACATCCATGAGTCCAAGAGTCTGTGGATTCTATAAATCCAGGGATATGTGAAGTGTAGTGATCGAGAAGCAGGTGTAGTCTATTGGTGATCTTCGGATCTCGATTTTCACTTGGAAATCCATCCTAGGATCCAAGTCACATGATCCAAGTCACAGGATCTCCTGTCCTGATGTGGCCAGGAGGCATCAGGCAGGACCACAGCAGCAGCTCCCACTGCACTGCGACCTAGAAAAACTTGCAGGATGATAAAGCACAACGACTCCGGGGAAGAAGTAAAGTTAGTGTAAGGATATGGACATTTAGAGGAGCAGATATGGAGTCTGAGTCAGAGGGGGGAGAGAAGAGAGCTAAGTGCATCATAGAGTGTTCCCCCAGCAACGTAAGCCTATAGCAGCATAACTAAGGGCTAGATAGGCCAGCCCTAACTATAAGCTTTATCAAAAAGGAAGGTTTTAAGCCTGCTCTTAACATCAGAGTGTGTGTCTGCCTCCCGTACCAAGACTGGAAGATAGTTCCACAGATTTTGCGCAGAGACTTTTAAGTGCTCAATTTCAATGCCATATATCAGAACAAGATCAAGGGCGTGATTAAAATTGTGAGTTGATTCTTGACAGAAGAACACACTGACAGAAGCCGAATGAATCTAACATAGTTTGAGTTTTCATGGTTGGATTGGAAATGCTAAGAATGAGATTTTCAAATGAACTAAATTTTTGTTTGGGCTTAGGGTTTATTAATAGGGCAGAATTGAAAATGGCTGCAGCTCCACCACCTCTGCCAGTGTCTCTGGGAATGTGTGTGTTAATGTGACTGGGAGGAGTGGATTCATTAAGACTTACATATTCGTCTTGGCACAGCCAAGTTTCAGTAAGGCAAAATAAATCAATATTGTTATCTGATATAAACTCATTTATTAATACACCTTTAGATGATAGGGATCTGATATTCAAGAGTCCACATTTAAGTCTCTTTACTTTGCAAACTGCCTCATTAGTGGTGTTGATTTTTATTAAGTTCCTATGCGAACTCTTATTTGATTTAGTGAATTTAGTGAATTTATGTGGACGGGGGACAGACACAGTCTCTATGGGGTTGTAGGTGGATGACTCTAAAGGAAGCGCAGAGAAGCGTGTAAGACTGCAAGTCTGCTTCCTGGCCTCAACTCTGAATTGTCAATTTGGCTGACTAATAAATCTGGCCATATTTCTAGAAATGAGAGCAGCTCCTTCCCAAGTAGGATGGATGCCATCTCTCCTAATTAGACCAGGTCTTCCCCAGAAAGTTTGCCAATTATCAATGAAACCCACATCGTTTGCTGGACACCACCTCGACAGCCAGCGGTTGAATGACGACATGTGACTAAACATGTCGTCACTGGTCAGGTTAGGCAGGGGACCAGAGAAAACTACGGAGTCCGACAGTGTTTTGGCAAAAGCACACACCGACTCAACATTAACTTTAGTGACTTCCGACTGGCGTAGCCGAACGTCATTACCACCGACATGAATTATAATCTTACTGTATTTACGTTTACTTTTTGCCAGCAGCTTTAAATTTGATTCCACGTCGCCCGCTCTGGCCCCGGGAATACATTTGACTATGGCTGCTGGTGTGGAAAATTTCACATTTTGTCATATAGAGTTGGCAATTACAGTAGGCCAGAGTACTACTAGTAGTACTGCAGCGAAAAATGACCGCAATGTGAGAGCAGATGTTTTTGGCTGTTGACCCTTCATCAGGGTGTGGCCCATCCTGCGCTGCCCTGTGGAGGATGTCAGCAAATTGTCACCTTTTTCCTCTTGGAGTTTGTTAAAAATGCCTGGCTCCACCCTTTGTCCAGATTCACACCAACAATCTCCACCAAATTAGGTTGAAACTAACCTGTAGTTTTTGTGTGATCCTGCTAATAAACAAACAAACAAGACCAAAAACAAAGGCTTCAGTGGAGGTCATTAATGTCAGGATCAACAGCTCGTCACTCACTAAGTCGACACTCTCTGAGCGTTTGTGCTTGATGGATATGAGTGTTTGAGCTCTGGAAAGCAACTGGGTTTGGGTTGAAATGTGAAATGATGGAGGTTAATTTTGTGTTCTATTACCAGAGGACAAAACAATACAATGAACAACAAGGACTTGGCAAACTGAGAGGTTCAAATAAATTTAAAACTAATTCAATTTTTCAGTTTTTCAAACTGAATCCACCAGAAGGTTTCAAAGTTTCAGTTTCAGTTTAATTCTTCTAGTTCTTCTCCTCCTCTGCTTACTCTTCTTCTTCTTCTTCTTCTATCCTGTAAAACTGTGAAGACAAACCAGAGGGTGGTGATGGATTTATAGTTTAGATCAGAGGAACTGGGTTTGTGTGTGTCTGACTGATGAATTTTGGAGGCTTTCCTCTCTCATCAGCACTAAATTCTTCTTGGCCGACGGCTGCAGGAGCTGGTAAACACTTCAGTTAAGCCCACGATTGATGTTAGAGTGTGTGTGAGCCAATAGTCCACCTGTGTGTGTGTGTGTGTGTGTGTGTGTGTGTGTGTGTGTGTGTGTGTGTGTGTGTGTGTGTGTGTGTGTGTGGGGTGTGGGGGGAGGGAAATCAATGCATTGCATTTTTGTCCAGGAGATAATGTATGAGCGTTTGCTGGTAAATTCTATGTCTGCCTCCAAAGCCTGTGTGTGTGTGTGTGTGTGTGTGTGTGTGTGTGTGTGTGTGTGTGTGTGTGTGTGTGTTTGTGTGAGCTGTGGGTGAAGGACTCATCATCACTACTGTTTGTATTTCAGGGTTGGAGGAACACTTCACACATAAAATTCAATCAACGTTTTACCTTTTTTCTAACAATTTTACTAACTGTTTGGAGTTCGCGCTAACACGGTTAGCAGATTTCTCAGGGTGTCACTGATGTCTGATACCAGTTTGAGCTGTCGGGTGTCAGCAGACTTGGATTTCACCTAATGAGCTGTGGAAACGTTTTGTTTCTTCTTCTTCTTCAGCTGTGACACCGTTTCACTGTGCAGCTACAGACACATTTCAAGGGCAATGAAACAACCTTTATCAGCATCGCAGGGAAGAAAACAACTGAATTGGTTCATTGCTGCACAGTTAACCTCCTCCAGACTGAAACAGATAAATCCTGCCTATTGACCGACCCAGGCTTTACTGCTGACCATGCTCTCTGTCACAGTTTGGTGCTGCAGGTGAAAGTCTCTATTTGAGGAACCACCTGCTGTGCCACAGACTCATCATGTTTATGAATGGTCACATGCTTCAAACTCTACCTCTTACATGTGATCTTGCTCATGGTTAGCCTGGGGTAATTATCGAACCCATGACCACCTCGGTGTGTCCGCTCACTGTTGTGCCTGAAGTTGAGTGTGTCGTCCCAAAGAGAAACATATTTTCAGCTCGAGTTGCTCGACTGTGATCACACAGAGGAGAATACTTCGCGATTCTTCAGTTACCAGCTAACAAGTAAAAACCTCTTCACTCAAAGAAAAATTTTAATCCAAAAACTTCACACAGAAATTTGTAAAAAATGTATAATGGGTTCTTATTAACATATGCACACCACTAACTAAATATTCAGATGGACCACGATGTCAGGAGATTTCCAACTGTGGAGGTTTATGTTGGACCAGTGAAATCCTTTGTTTCAGCTGTTGTTACGGATATTACTGGGCGAAAGGTTGCATTGTTGTCTTTCTCAATAAAACATCACGACTCCGCATGATAACATTAGTGATCTTGATAGTGAAATCATGGTGGGTGTATGTTTTACTTCTTGCCTGCTGTCTGCCTGCATTTCCCTTGTTTTTACTCATGTTTTTATGGGTGAGTGTTTTGGGTCTTCGCTTCCACTTCAAAATCTCATCAATTTGGTGGTCTGGGGTCCAGAGGGAACTCATCGGGCCTCGATCATAAAACTTAAATAATATCAGGGCCGATTGTAATTGAGAAGTGTATATAATGTTTTAGCATTTGTATGTTTCAGTTTAGGCTCTGGAACAATGTAATTTTTGTCAGCTTTGAGATTTTGGCCAACTAATCTACATGTGTTTTGTGGATCAGGAAAAGGCTTATGAGGTACATGGTCCACTGTTACGGGCCATTTGATCCCTGAAGCCAGAGCTTGGGTCACATTGCCAGCAGTGAGTCAGACTCGTTCCCAGGAGAGATTACATCCTTGGCTTCCTTGGCCTTGGTGTTCTCCCTGAGGAGTTGGGGAAAGTGCCTGGAGAGAGGAGTATCTGGGCTTCCCTGCTAAGACCCTGATAAGTTTACGAAGACGAGATGAGTTCAGCCTCTGACTTCGCTCAGCACTGACTCCAGGTAACTCTGTCTCTCCTCCTCCCCACCGTCATGAAATTTACAGTATATCTCCTCCCGTCGGGGGGCAGCATGGTGGCTGTTTTTTAAAATCGTGATATTTGATGTTTGTTCTGTGTGGTGAATGTTCCCCAGTGAGCTTTGTTGAGTGAGACTTCAGCTGAAGTCAGTTCGGGATACCTGAACAGAGAAACTTCTTTAAGTTCCCAAGAAAAAACACAGATACAGAGATGACATTTCTCATGCTAAAGCAGAGCGTCGACTCTGCTGCCGCTCCAGCTGTCCGACTCCCCCCTGCTGTCAACCTGGTTGGAAACTCCTCAGCTCTTGAGATTTATTCATTTTTCTCACCACAGACAGACAAAATCACTGTTTCTCTGTGGCTGTTGCTGCCCTGCCAAGCCTGCATTAATAAATGATTCTGGTCCTGCTCCAGGTTCCCTCAGAGGAGGGAGGAAGAGGAAGAGGAGGAGGCGTGGGTCTGTGCATGGAATGAATGAGAGCTCGACATTTCCTGCAGAGCAGCAGCCAGTCATAGAACGAACACCAGGCTCAGCGGTAGTAAATTTTATCTATGAGAGACGGGAAAGAGGATTTGGTTTCCTCTGCGGAATTACAGGTGTCGTTCAACTATGAAATGAGAGTTTTGATGTTTGGTAAAGCTGAACTGAGTTCCAAAAGGAGACCTTGTGACCTGCAGAATGTCCATTTTCACTGCAAACACTCGTCTGTTGATCTGACAGAATACCTGATGAGGCTGTCAGCTGAGGCAGAGGAGGACGCAGAGTCATTCATCATCATCAGAGGGGCGACTCGTTCTCACCGCTCCAACACTGAATCCTTAAACTCTTGGGCGCTTTAAATGTGCCACACCCCCTTCAACCTTGGGGCTGTCGCTTGTCGCTGCTATTATCATCTGTGAAATGAGACAATTGGCTTTTATGACGTTCACAACATAAATGTGACAACATTAAAGGTCAGGTGACACCACTGAAGAAGGAAGCTGTTTACATTCCTGCATTCAAACTCCAGTGAACAGACAGTACTGATATTTGATTCCATTTGTCTTTGTTTTTCTTTGTTTTTCTTTGTTTGTCTTGGTTTGTCTCGGTTTGGCTCCGTTTGGCTCGGATTGCTGCAGTTAAACTGGTTGTGTCAAAGAAGAACATTATATAAGAGCGAATGTAAACATTTGTCTCGTTGTCTCTGCTGAGCCAAGCAGGAGAGTAAAGATGAATGTGCGCATTAAGTCTTCACAGAGCTTCATTATTTACATCTGAGAATAAAGACGCCGTCCGCGTGTCCTGCAGGCCTGAAAACAACAACACGAGTATAGACATAGAGTGCTCGTAAGCAGCGCTGCAGGCATTTCATTCAAGCTATTGCAGAAACCCTCTCTCTCTCGTTTCTCTGTCTACGCAGACATCGCTCGCCCTCTGTTACAACCGTGATCATTAGTGAGGTGTGCAGGAGAAGAAGACCAACACGTACGAGCGAAAGTCTGAGTGATTCAGAAGACAACAAACAGCTGTCACAGCAGAGAAACTGTGTCAACGCTTTTATTCACAAGCAAATTACATTCACTTTACAAGATATATCAAAACATTTCAGCTAGAAAGACTTCAGAAGGTTGTGATTCGATGAGGAGAAAATTAATGAGACAAGAATAAAAGAAAAATCCAAGACTAATAAACTTTATGAAATAATTTGTTTTCCTTTTCAAGTCAGTTCAGTCTAAACAAGGTGCAGATGAAGAATCAGGCAGACTTTCAGCCAAAAATTATTAATAAGTCTTTAAAAATAATCAAGACCTAAAAGCCCCAGCAAGACCAACAAGTCTCAAGTCCAAAATCCAAGCAAAGACCATTTAGCTCCAAGTCAGTTCCACGTCAAAGTTCCCAAAGTCGAGACAAACAATGCTGACGTTACGTGTCCAGAGTTAAACCCCAAGCAAGGACAAACAATTCTCATGTCAAGTCAAAATCAATAACAACAAAAGCAGGATCCAAAATCCAAGTGATGACCCCAAAGTCCCAAATTAAATCTGAGATCAAAGACTATATAAGACAAGGCATGAGTCAGGTCATTTGTATAAGGACAAGTCCAAAATCCACAATCCATAAAGCTAAAAGTCAAGACTAGCAAGAGTCAAGTCAGCTCCATATCGAGGAAAACAATTCCAATCTCCACCACCACCAATCTCGACTCAGGACAAACCATCTCTTATCAAGTACAAAGTCAAAAAAGGAAACAAACACGGTCCAAAATCCAAGTTAAGGCCTTAAAGTCCCAAATCCCGTCACAAGTCCAGTCACAAATCAAGCCAAAAGTTAAGTCCAACAAGTCCTGAGTCAAGTCCAAATCCTAAACTATGTATTCAGAGTTTTTAAAGTGAGACTTGAGAGGTTGAGCTGAGGAGTCATCCCCTAGAAACTGCTCTGCTCTCAGACGGATCTCTGATTGTCAGACAAGGAGATCAGTCCGACAATCAGATCTCAGATCCTTGGAGGTGTTAAAATGACAAAACAAACTGATATCATCAAATAAACCTGAGTGTCCTCTCTTCACGTTTCCAAACACCACATGCACGACATGCAAACAATCCTCTTGTTATCTTTATTGTGTTAATGTTTTTTGTTGGGTCTTTTTTGTCTTGGATTTCCTCAGTGCAGGCCAGCTGACTGAGTCAAACTCTGTCAAAGCAAGTAAAGCAAACAGAGAATGTGAGAACACAAAGTGAAAGCATATTTTCGAGCATCTGACCTCCGACAGCTGGAACTGAG
The DNA here is from genome assembly GCA_001698575.1 of Mola mola. Taxonomy (NCBI): domain Eukaryota; kingdom Metazoa; phylum Chordata; class Actinopteri; order Tetraodontiformes; family Molidae; genus Mola; species Mola mola. Next base: position 11,811,532 of record KV751334.1, on the reverse strand, counting down.
ACTCATGACTCGCTCTCACTGCTGTGTCACGTCTGAAACTCTCCGACTATCAGACATACAACTTGCAATCTGATCACTCGTCAGCATTATTTTTGGTTATGCTTAAAATGCTTCTGAGTCATAGTTAAGAGGGGAAACATGTGACTCAGCAGGTCCGAATGTTGGATATCTGAGGTGACAGGATACTTTGTTACTTTGATACGTTATGCAGCAGCTGCAGCTGTGTGTGTAGCGCATTTGGTTCATTCATAACATTGGAGACAATCAAGTCTGCTGTGTTGCATGTTTTGAATGTGGCGTGGCTACAATGTGGATTCGGATTTTCAGATGTGTACTCGTAGGAAGTGAATTTTCTTAGAAAAACCAACCTAGGTCCAAAAAAATAAAAGCTGTATTTTCGCCTTGCAAAATTATGTTGCTCTTGTGAAGACTTATTCGACAGCCAACAGGTTCAAAAATACTTATTATGTGCAAATTATGCACAAATAAACACTTCTGATGTGTAAAGGCCTGCTGCTCCTTCTCCACCGCTCTGAGCGATGAGATCACAGTCTCATGATTCTTTGAGTTTCTGGTTGTAATTCCTGTTACTCCTGTTGTTTCTTGTTGATTTCCTGTGTTATTTTGTCAGGTTTCTGTGTTATTTGATTTTCTGGTGTTCTGAAATCCCCGCGTCAAGTTTCTCCTTTTCATTCCTGTCAGCTGTGTTCATTTCTACAATATAAGGATTTTTTTTAAGGCTCTGTTCTACCTCTTTTCATGATTTATGCTTCCTCCCTTTGTTGTTTTCGTTCCTTTGTGATGACCTCACGTGTGTCACCAGTGTGTAATTATCTCCACCCTTCTGGTGTATTCAAATCCTTGTAACTCCCTTGTTTTGCAAATCACTGATTTACTGGTGCCTTTGTGCCTTTCTATTTTTTTTTTTTGTATTTACTTTTCTTCCCCAGATCGTGGCCTGTTCTTGGATTTTGCTCGTGCCCTCTCTGGATTGGTTGCATGTTCAGACTGACTGACTGCCCGGTCTGTAATCCATGTCTGCCCTCATGAGTTTGCCTACAATAAATAAATATCACTGTGATGCATTTGTCTCGGTCTCTGGGGTTTGGACCCAAACCATGTGGCAGATGTACAGTTCTGTCACAGAATGCGGACCTGGACAGAGAGGGTCAGTGGAATGGATCCTGGATCAGCAGGTTTCTCTCTGCTGAGGTAAGAAGCTTCAACCCGATGGGTGACCTGCTCAGCAGCCGCAGACAGGAAGTGCATGAGCCAATAAGAGCTCGGCTCCTCCTCCATCCTCCCTCTCCATAATGACTCCATACTTCTAGGGGAAATCTGTCTGACAGGCATGACAGTGATGTTGAAGATGATGGGATTTTACAAAGATGATAGATAGAGGAAATAATAACGGAAGAACACATGCTGCCAGAGCAGCAAGAGAATGCCTGAATAATAACAAGAAAAGTGATTTATCTTCTTTGTTGTCTTCTTTTTCTTCATCTTTACACTGTAATTGTAAAAATAAAAGGTGCAGTCCGGGAGATATATTCATGATTTTAGCTGAACCGTCATCAATTATGAAAAGACTCTGAACAAACAGCAGTTTTGATGTCAAAACACACCCACAGTACCTAGCGCTCTGCAGTTAGTATGCTAACCAGTTAGCCCTGCCTGTCTTGTGTTGTAATACCACTTTGTACCTCAAGAGGTCAAGAAAGCCAACATTCATCAGGCGATTTTTACAAGCTAAACAGAAAAATACAACTGTATGCCTTCTAATTCTAGTTTCTCTCTTTTACCAACAAAACGGGTGTAATCACCTTCACTTAACTGCTGCAAAACTTTAAGGCCATGTGAAGAGATGATTCCCCACTGTGCAGGTGGATTGTCAAGTTAGCTTCCACAAATGCACTGATGTCCCTGCCTTCAGCTCCAGCTGTTATGTCACAATAAACTAAATATGATTTATTTCTGGCCCTCTGGTTGGACAAAGTGAGGCATGAAGAAGAAGAACAAGAAGAGAAATGTGTGTCCACACCCTGTCAGTGCAGGATGATGGAGACAAACACTGAAGGGCAGAGTCGTCTCCGTGTCGAATTGTCACTGTTTGATGAAAAACATGTATCTCCACTTTCGACCTAAGGTGGGAAAACAGTCAGCTTAGCATAAAGACAGAACTGTTAGAAACAGTTTCAACCAACATAGGGAACCAGCTAGCCTGGCGCTGTTCAAAATCAACTTTGTCCACCTGCAACCCCACAGCTGCAAAGTCTTTGTGTCAAGCTAAGCTAACTAGCTGCTGGCTGCTGGACAGCAGATAAGACGACAGAGAGGATCTTCTCAGTAAAGCTCTTACAGATTCCAAAACGTTAAACTGCAGACTCAGCTGAGCGCAGAATCAAAGAGACTAAGATTTTTTTCTTCTCCCTTTGTCGCTTTTATTTGCTGAGTTTCTAATTTTGTCCCAGTTTGGTTCTGTACTTCTGCTCATCGCTGTCTTTCAATTACATCCATTTCTGCTGATTCTTTGAAGCTAATTATTTTTGAAAGATTCAGATTCAGTCAAGCTTCACAAACTGATCTGCTCTGCTGAAGTCTTTCCACTCGTTTTCCTGCTCTTTTAATGGAAGGATCATTTTCAACACTGCTCATTAAAGGAGCAGTTTTACATTTAAAGTCAGAACTGCAGCAGCCGAACGCTTCTCTGTGGTCACCATCTGATCTGCACCGTGCTGCTCTGTGCAGTTTGTTGAGCATGCCATTGGGCCCTGTGAGATGTTGTTAACGAGCAAATTAAATCTTTATTAAGTTGAGTAATGAGAGATTATTCTGATAATCATTTTTTTTTTCATAACCTGCTTTCGATATAACTCTGTTTGATCGTGTCTAATCATCTAAACTCATCTTGTTTGAACTCATCTTCAGGTTTGTGGAAACAATTTCCTGTATCCTTAACATTTTAAAACAAAGCAGCCTAATGAAAATTAATGTAAGTTGAGCTCTTACAGGTTAGCTTGTTAGTTCCTAATCATTGATCTTAATCATCCCTAATAAGAGCTAAATGTCCTAAAAACCGCCATATTTTTGGCCTTGACAGAAACTGTACTTTATCATAAAAAGTGCAACTTAAGCATGTTGTTGGTTAACTTCTTTCAATGAGAGCTTGTACAACTGATGAGTGCCAATGCGTCCGCCATCTTTGTTTATGTCAGTGCCTGGGACCTAGCATTAGCATTAGCTTAAGTTTGGCATGATATCATGTGCATGTATGTTATTTTATATATTGTTTTTTAAAGCTCATAAATTTTTGACATTTCCAACAGTTGTGTCACTGTTTAACTAACTGTGTGTGTGTGTGTGTGTGTGTGTATGTGTTTGTGTGTGTGTGTTTGTGTGTGTGTGTTTGCTGCTCATTTTTCAATGAATGCCCTGCTGGCTTTTAAAGTGCAGCTGGAAAATAACTGAAAATTTCCTTTCTCAAAGTAATTAGCAGATTTGACATGGATTCTGCTTTTAGCAATGAGGAACAGCCTAGAATACAGATCAGCTGTATTCTTTGGTGAGAATGCCACTCACAGTCTAATGAGAAGAAACAAATTGAGCTTTTCGAGTCACAAACGGAAACAAACAAATTTTATTTTGTTTCTAAGCCTTATTAAATATTAAACTGAAAAACTATCTCTGACTCACGTTTTCAGCTCACACGCTAACAGCTAGCACTGCCCAAAGCATGTGCACTATTACTATGGGAACGGACCGCTCATTAAAACCTAAACTCTGCTGTGGAAGTAACACATTGACACCAGGCAGCCAATCAGAAGCCACAATTGCTGTCCGTGTTCTGAGCTACATGGGGCCTGTAAAGCAGGTAGTAGAGGTCCTTGGGCAGGTAATAGAGCTCCTTGAAGAGTCCTCGATTGTGTATCACAGGTCCTTGACGATATATTACAGGTCCTTGAGCAGCCATTAGTGCAGGCTGTGTTGGTCTCAAGGTTTCAAGTTTTCTTTGTCTTTTACAAGATGAGAAGGTCTGAAAGGACTTGAAATGGGTCATTGAGTGAAGTGCAAAACTGTGAAAACAGCTTTTAAAGATCTTTAAGGAGGTTCAGCTGCCTTTAAGTACGTTCATAAGGAATTGTTAAGGTGTCAGAGATCTATATGGGAAAAAGAGGCTTTTTAAGATGTTGGTACTTTAGATGCTACTGAAGAGATTTCAGGTCTACAGGTTGAAGAGAGGCTTTTCTTCTGTTGTACAGGTCTTCGTGGAGGATCCAGGGGGCAGGGACAGGATTCTACATGCAGTTATTAAATTTGATGACACCTTTGAAGAGGGTGAAGATGTTCCTATGGGTTCTTGAAGTAGTTCGGAAGGTCTTTGTGGAGGTTTCCTGGAGATGCTTTAAGATGAGACTGCATGAGGTTGTTAAATTTTACTAATGTCTTTGGAGAGATTTTGGAAGTTCTTGTTCAGGATTTCGAGGTGATTGACTTATCACAGATGGGGTTTTGTGACAGGGTCTGGAGAGGTCCTGGAGGACTGAAAGCAGTTCCAGAAGTCCTTTTGGAGGCTGCGCAGGTTGAATACAGGTCACAGAGGTCGTTGGAGAGGGTTATAAGGAGACCCCTGAGGCCCTTGAGAAATCTTTAAAGATCATTTGGGAGGATGCCGAGGTTTTGAACGGGTCAGGGGGTCAGGCACATCATACTTGTTGCTATGGTTCCAAAATGAGTGTTTAATTTTCAACTGACAGCCAATCAGAATGTGGTTGTCATGGTGCCATGGTGTTCCTGATGATGAACTGTGAGATGAAGATCCTGCAGTGATAAGGAGAGGCAGCTGGATAGGATGATGAGGGAGATCAGGAGAGGATGATGAAAGAAGAAAAAAAATCCTAAAAAGTCGACAGCCAATCAAAATGCTCACAGAGAAATTGATCAGATCACATGTGGCTGTCAGAATGGGCCAATTGGACGCCTCGAGGAGAGACCATTGAGATGTAATGTGACAACAAACGAACCTCATCATCATCATTATGCGACGATGGTAATGATAATCCTTCAGGAGAGATAATGATGAGTGTGTGGGTTCAGACTCTCATTGAACAGCTGCAGACTCGGCTGATGAGGAGTACAAAGTGTTTTTATCAGCACCGATGATCATCATCACTATGTTGACCTGTGAACCTCCAGACAAGAACATTCAAACAAATTATATTCACCAAACTTTACTGACATGAAACTTTTCAACGTCCACTTTAATAAACCTGTAAACAACTAAAAGTAAAACTGGCAAGAGGAGACGTGAGAGGAGTGAGATCAGGACTGTGAGGAGGAATGAGAGGAGTGGGAGGAGGAGTGAGAGGAGCATTGAGAGGAGGACTGAGAGGAGGAGAGAGAGGATGACAGAGAGGAGGACACTCCTCAGCTCCTCCTTAGCAGATTCAGATATTTTGATGTGTTTGCAGCTTCACTTAAGCTGATAAGAAAGAGTGCAGGAGGAGTAGAGCTTAATCACAACAGGAGGAGGGAGAGAAGAGACAAAAGGGGGCGTATAAAGAGGAAACTGTGAGAGGGAGGAGGGTAATACTGCTCTTCATCACTGTCAGAGAGCCGAGCGCTGCCCTGCATGCTAGGAGGGAGAGAACTGGAGGAGGAAATGCAGGAGGGAGTTAGACCTCGGTAACCTCGGCTCATTTATCTGAGCTCCTCGCAGGAGCTGCTCCTCTGTGACAATGTTTATTTCCTGCTTGTGTGAATGTGAACAAATCCACAAATCCACAGTTAAAGAGAAGAATTAAACATTACAGAATCCATGAACTACCGTTACACGTGTGAAATAAATCACCTGCTCACAGTACAGTACAGAAGCATGAAACAGTTCTCCGAGGGCTCCAAATGCCTTACTGCCCACATCCTCTTCTGTTTCTATCACCATCCAGCACATAATGTTAAAATAACGGACACTATTCCTTAAAGTTACATGGACTTAACATTGACTGACGGTACCACATGGTATTTATGAAAGATGGTACATTTTAAAAGCATATTCACCTTTAATTGACAGCCAACAGTCCCACGCAAACACGGATCGTGACAACTTTCGATCGCTCATACTTCCTGTCTCCCAGAAACCTCTACATGAGCAGGGGAGTCCCGAAACCCCCTGGGCCATCTGGTGGCATTAAGAAGTGACACCAATTCCCACCTGGCTAAAGAAATACTACCAAAATGTGCTTTTTCAGGAGCATGAAACTGAACCTTTAAGAAACTGTGGCAGTTTTTCTAAGCCGAGGCTGGATAAAAAACATTGCTGCTACCAGTCTGAAACTCTTGTTTGTGGATTTGTAGTGTGTTCTAGAGGCTGTGGGTAATAAGCACACTACATGGGTCTCTAGCCCCCTTTACACTGCCTTATTCCTGCCCCATCGTCTGTGTAAATGGTGGCTTTTGGGGGGTCAGTTTCAATGCGCCTCTGATCCATCTCTAGAGGTGGCATCAGAGGCAAGTTGGCGTCTGTGTAAACAGGTAAGCCGGCTGGACGGATTGGGGGTATTGTTATAATGACGCACAAGCACAACCACCCGGTCACTCGCCATCAGGTCGCCTCTCAGTGTGCACTGTACCATAACAGCGACAACACGCACACACCAATCTGTATGTAGAGGAAAAACCAGTCACTGCACTGCCAGCGCGCTCCATGTATCAACAATATGTTAATAACAAAAAGCTCTTTTTCGGGACCAAAAAGATTAAACGTGCAACACTCCAACTTGCACAGTGCGAAGGCAGTGGAGATATAGGGTGTGTGATTGATATAATCTTCAGCCTGTCACAGTGTTTACGACATAAGTGAGCATGCCACTTCAGCATTTTTCTCATTTCACTGTGTTTCACTGCCCTCACAACAGTGCCGCTCAGGTAACCACCTAGCTCGTTGATATGGACGCACTGGCATGCCATTGCTCTTTTCTTTGTTTTGATGAGGGTGCTTCCTGCTTCGTGACTAATACATCAAACTAAAGGCTGAGGCTACTGTGTTATACGTCGTGCCGGTCGTGACTCTTTTGACTCTGCAACGCTGGTTCGCTGTATAAACAGCTGCAATGAAGGGACTTATTTCCGCACTGTCTTGCTTTTGTGTAAGTTAACAAAGGCAGGGAATAGGTGGCCTTCAATGTGGGGATAAGGCAGATTCTCTGTGTAAAAAGGCCCTCCAGCATAACAGTACATGAACACGTGCGACTCGAAGGCTCGCCATATTTTCCTTTTGACCTTGCTCTCTGAGTAACACTAATACCTGTCCCCTGCTAAACACAGCAGGGTGGATGTAACGTCCTCCCACAGGCAAAGAGAAATGAAACATCTCTTCAAAGGACACATAATTGCAACTAAAGTACAAACCAATGATGTTGAATAATTCTAACTAAATTACAATATACAATGTAAAATTTACCAAAGTATACATATATAACAAAGCAATACTGTGTACTGTTACACTATCTTAGAAAATAAAACAGTGTAATTAGACATAATGAGGACCCAAAATGAATACTTATGTTTAGGACAGGCGTCAGTGTCACTAGTTTAACAAACTAAATGGATGTGCACTGATAATGATAATGTCGGATTATTTAGGAGCCTTGAGTCTACTGTTTATGTCCCACTAAGTTGGTAAACTATTGATAGGAGCTATTCTATATTTCCACACAGCACATTATGCTAATCAAAGCTCTTTCTTTGCATTCTATATTGAAATCAGGAAAATCAATAGGTGAAAAGTTATCTGATATGGACGTCTGATATTGATGTGCGTGTTGCTGTTTGACTCGGTTCAGGGAAATCACAGAGCTTATCCTCTATCTGCTTAAAACCCAATAATATTTAGTTAATCCAAAGTTAGCTTTCTGAACTCCCAGCATCATTTCTCTGTTTCTGCACAATAATGGACTATGAATATTAAACGTCTTTCCATCAGTCATTTAGATACCCAGCGCTGACGGCTGCAGGGAAGAATATGGGCATTCTGTAAACTGTAGAAAGTCAAAATCATCCAAAGTGGAGTGCTTTTCATTGGACAGCGACAATATCAATAATTTTATCATATAAATACATAAAAAAAATCTACAGTATAACTATTTGCAACCATTAGCAAAACAAAAAATACATTAAAAGTCAGAAAACCATTTGGGGCCCGACAAACCTTTAAATCTTTAAAATATGAGAATAATTTGAAGTATTTCCCAGAAACATTTATTCCAGAAACAGAAAAATTCAATATAACCATGGACTGAGGGGAATGCCGTTCATATTAATAATCCATCCACATGAACAAAAACAAAATTATTGTACTGATGTTACCCTTCATCACAGCTGGGATGTTTGCATGAATATTTAAGGTGTTTAAAATGTTCATGAATGTCCACAATTATCCATCCAAATTTAAAAACCTCTTGCAAAAAATTTTTGTGCAAATGGTGTTTGATGTTGGTTAGAAAATATTTAAAATGGGTTAGCAATTTCACAGCAGGTTAAAGTCATTTGGTGGCACATGAAACCAGTGGAAAACAAACTTAGACATGACCAAATATAGGTCAGATTCACGAGAGATAAATATGTAAGAGTACATATTTTTGAGTTATATCAAAACTTAATTACAAAATTGAACAATGAAAACGTTTTTATGTACATATTGTACATGTTCTTTTGCAGCCAGCCTGCAGTGCCTTCATGGCCCATTAGGAGTAATGATAATATATAGTATAATATGTACATCTGCTTCTATCTGTTTCTGTGTGTAATTATAAGAAGCATTGATAGTTATCTGTACAATCTAACAGTTGATCTGTTTCACTTTGAATAATTTAAACTCAACTGAGTGTGAGGACCTATTTAAAGAGCGAGAACATCACCACCTGCAAACCTTTGATCCTAATCCAAGCGCTGCCATCTTGTTCTGGTCACGTCATGTGGAGTCCAAGTCAGTGCAGGAGTGATCAGGAGTAGAGTGTGACAGAAACATCTCTGGGGAAAAATGTATTTAATGTATACTTTGAGTTTTTGGTTAGGCCCATGTCCCATCTACTAATATGGAGGGGGAGGGCCTTATGAGCTGAACTGCAGCTAACCAAATGTACAGAAAATTATTCTTTATTTGGTGTAAACTTAGTTTGTTGCAGCCTTGAGGCAGAACATCCGTGTGTTAGACTGTCGGAAGGTTAATGAATCTGAATTTATTGATTACTGTAGCTCCACACTCTGAGTGTTGACTGTTTTGGGGTTGAAGGACGTTACTGCCATGGTTTTAGGCTTTCAGCTCTTTAAACTTCCTCTCAAACCTTCAGCCTTGCGATTTCTACAACGGAACAATGAACTCGTGTCCTCCAGCACCTCATTTCATCGTCATCCTCCTCATTTTCAGCTTAATTCTCCTCCTCTTTATCACTCCATCCATCAGCTAAATCAATGCTTTACTGCAGCCTCAATAAGCAGCGCTCCTCTCTGGGCCTCTGTGCTCCCTCGCAGGAAAATTAGCTTTTCTCTTTTTCACCGTCCTCCCTTTGTCATGTGTCATTAGCATTATGTTGCCGGCAGTGATGAAGCTGGCGGGGAGGATGCCGGAGCCAAGAACAGTCAGCGTGTAAAACGGTCATTAACTAAAAACAGAGTGCTACTCCTCCGGGTTCACATCTTCTTCAGCAGAGTCAACGCGTTCAAATGTCAGCGATTTGTGCGGATAATAGAGCTGTGTGAACTTACGCACATAAACAGTCAGTGAACACACCACTCCATCCTTATATCATCAGTTTGAATCAGGAAATACAAACCTGATACGACTTTACACCGAGTCACAACACAGGAGATCGAGCTGTAATGTTAACCAGCTTAATTAACTTAGTTAGCAAGCCTCACTGGGCAGTGATTCGTCAAGAAAATAATTCCTCCATGGGACTGCTCACAAGGAAATCTGTGGACTTTCTTCAATAACTGGGTTGGGGTTTCCAGAAAGACTTGTTGCTTTTCAGTTTGTGTCATCATGTTGAAGAAGGAAGACACCTTTTCAGCTGATATCTACAAAACTGAGCAACTCACACCAAAAACAGAACGTTTATTGTGCATTTAGTTATGATGGTTATGGTTATGGTTAAGGTTCGGGGCCCTGGAAGGCATCATGTCAAGTAGTGTCCTCACTAAGATACATACAACTGCGTTTGCGTGTATAAAATCACTGGTACAGTCCTGTTTATGAACCACTGCTATCAGACCCTCACATACAGGAAGTACAGAGTTTGTGTGTGTGCTCACATCAATATTCAGTGTGTTGCTGGCTTTCATTAAAACCAAGAAAAAACAGAGACAATTCAATCGATCAGCACTCCTTCCACCATCCCCTCACACTACCAGCACCACCACCAACAAGCTTTTCAGAGAGAGAGAGGCTGTCCTCACATTAGGAGTCTGAGGAGGGGTCGTGGGAGGACACAGTTGTCTCTACAGCTCATGATACGTTCTATTTAGAATAAAATGAGCAGAAAGCAGAAATACAGAAGTGTCCAAATCTCCTCCTTTTTCTCATTTATCACTCCTCATTTATCTGTTTCTACCTGCAGGTCTGAGATCAGTGTCTGACTCCCCTCCACTCCTCTCTGTTCCCTCCAGGAAAGAGGAGGATAAATTAAAAATTCCCTCTGCAGATTCAGGACTTGCTGTGATTGATGCTGAAACACACACACACACGCTGCCTGCAGCAGGTCGACGATGGCTTGATTACCTGGCTGATATAGGATCAGTCTTTCCTGTTTCTGCAGATCTCAGCTCTGTGTGAAGCTCTCGACTAATATTAATTCACCACGATGGCTCCGTCTGTCTGATCAGCTGATGTGATGATGCCATCAGTGTTTAGCTGCAGCAGTGTTTTTTAAATAAATTTTATTGAACAAAACGTGCATATTGTGCGACGAGCGGATCTGGATAAGATTTGTGAGATCGCATTTAGAGACTATAGGGTATGAAATACTACTGAAAATAGTCCTGATTGTTGTTTTATAAATTCTACAAATGTAGCCTCCAACCAAAAGTTTGGAGTAATAGGTTTGGTCAGAATTCCTTTCATTAAGCTTTTAACAGAGTTGAATAAAACTTTAGTACTGGAATCAATTTTTTTTTGATTGTCAATGAAGTTATGGCAGAAATTTGTGAAAGGCAATGATCTCTTCTCTTAAACATTTGGATAATTCTCTTGACAGCCTTATGTTTAACATGCAATTAAACGTCACCTTTAATAATCTCCCCGCCAGTCTGGGTCCTGGATCTATCTCAAGCAGACCTGATGCAACTAATGACGTACGCGCGTCAGACAACATCTGATTGGCAAATCTTCTTTTCAGGAGTTGAATCAATTTCAGCCTACAATCGTCATCAAAAATGGTGTTTAATGTTGAATTTGGAGGAACAACATGCAAATATTGTAGAGAGTTCAATTGTTCTTGTTTGATTAGTTTTCTACAAACAGCTGAAAGTTTGTAAATTTTGCCCAAAAAATGTAATTTGCAAATGGGGGGGTGGTGAATAACCATGACTGCCATTGTACAGTAGCTTGATATATTTTCATTTTAAAAAGATTAGACACAGTTAACTAATCTCCAAGTGTTGAATTTATATACCTGTATATATAGAAATGTATATTTTTTAGAAATTTGTCCCTGAAACTTATCAACTTAAAATAAAGTTGAACTTGAAAATAAACAGGTGCTAAGATGAGTCAAATGCTTTATAAAAGTCAAGGAATTAAAAAAAACAACCAAAGACATTTTCTTCCATTAAATGTAGTCGAAGTGGTCGAGGACTGATCAGATGTTGTTATGAATAGATCTTCTCGTCATGAATGCAGATTATGAACCGCTTAGAATTTGATGTAAATGTATATTTAATCTATGAGCAAAGATGTGGGTTATAATTTTGTAGCTGTAGTTGATCAATAATGCGATTGGTCTGGGATTCTCAAATAGTTAGAGTTCCTCATTAGACTTGGCAATGAAGGCAATTATACCTTGTTCTATAGGAGAGGAAAATGCATTATTCTCAGCTTCTTTTACTATATTAAAAAATGGCTTTTTAACAAGTCTGAGAAATGTTTGCAGCAAGATCATTAGTGCACGTTGAAACACTCTACTGCTTTATCGAGCTCATTAAGAGTAATATCAGCATCTTACAACTCTACAAAGGGAATAAGATCTTTGTTTTGGTCGAAGAAAAAAATAGTACCTTCAATTGAGAGCAGATGATTATAAGTTCCTGTAAAAGGAAACGATTCCCTGACAATTAGAAGTGGATCTGTTATCATTTGGTCATCAGTCACAAAGGCTTTGATTGAATTTTTTTTCCTGCCTTCTCCTTTTCAGAGGACAGATATAAAGTGCTTCTTTCCCCTGTTCTCTCCATTTAGCCCTGGATCTTACGTGGGCTCCCTCAGCATTTTTAAGATAGATTTCATCCAGTTTACTTTGCAAAGTCAGTCACTTCTGTTTATTGTCATCTGATGCTGGTGTTCTTATTGCGGGTGGTTAATTACTTTAATAATATTTATCTCTGATAATTTGTTACTCTTATATTGTTTCCAGCAGCAGCTAAATCAGCCAAGAGTGTGAAAGCAGGTACCAAACCACGAAGTACACAGCGGAGTTGACATGGGGGGGCAACTGCTCACTAACACACAGGAAAGGACAAACACAAGAGAGCGGTGAACAGAACAGTTTCCATCTGACCTGCTTCGAACACACAGACGATGATCTTTATGAGGCGCTGCTGCTACTTTGCTCTGACTGCAGGGCATGATGGGAAATGCCTATCTGTGGTGTGGTTGGGCTGATTGGCAGAGCTGATTGGTTCAGAGGTTGATAGTTTGTACAAATTTGAGTCAGAGAGATTCAGACAGGAAACTCTGGTGTAGAGAGACAGAAGCTGTGTCCCAGCTCAGGGGTTGCATGACATGGCCTAAGAAGGCTACAACGGTCACACTGAAGGCTAGACCGGAGCTAGTGACATGGGTCAGTGTAGCCTGCAGAAGATTTCCTAGTTGCATCACCAGGTGTTCCCACCCTTACCCTTATGTCACAATAACTACTGTAGTCAATTTTGATGTTTTAAGGTCTCTTAGATCATAACATATCTACCATTAGCTTTCAAGGGAGTTGAAATGTAATACTTAGATTTAAAAATCTAATTGTTGGTCCAGTTCACTGGACAAACGTTTCATAAAAACCTGTGAGAATTTGGAATTCAAGTGGTCTGATAAAAGATTAGACGTGGAAGCTCCGGGTCAGATAGACAGGAAGCTCTGGTTCGGACCGACAGGGAGCTGCCGTTCAGATTAACAAGAAGCTCTGGTTAAGACAGAGCAGACTTTGGACTCATTGATCACTTTGAAACGTTTGAATTTTTTTGAGCGTCACCAACACGTTGACTTCTTAATGATGAATAAGTCATAACAGGATTAGCCTTAAGGTGAAAACCACAGAAGAAGAAACGGTATCTTGCTGCATGTGGAACAAATCAACTTTATTAAAGCAAAAATGTTGGCCTTGTGGCCCAGAATACACCAGTGACAACTCCAGAATGTGAATTATTAAAGTCCACATGAAGCTGCATAATTTATGTTTTATTACATTATCACAGCCGCATAATTACAGACGCCAGCGTGAATTATAGATGAGATTTACCTTCACACACACATTAAACGGACTGTATAGAGGAGAAGTCAGTTGAGATTTGCTTGATCTGTGATTTGATAGATCAGTGACTTGCTGGTTTGTGGCTGACTGACTCAATGCCGCGGTTCTAAATGAAATCTGCATCCTCATCATCATGTCCGATGTAAACATACTTGTGTATTCTGAGGAGAACACCCGTGTAAAATGAAGCAACTGTTCAAATACAAACAAACTAGAAACACAGAGCCACAACAGTGCCCCTAAAGGAGGGTTCTTTGTGGGCCCATCCCCCATCCTCACACCAAGTTCACCTGAAATCCATCCATTGTGGTAACCAACACACCGACCGGAACCTCATCTAACCTCATCCATCTTGTGATGCATAAACAGTGAATTTAAACTGGTTCAACAAACATTTAATATTTTGCTTTCCCATAACTGTAGCATTCATTTATTGTGCAGGGTCTTACTAAAACAAAAAGTTTCATGAAAATCTGTCTGTTAGATTTTTCGGTTACTTCCATTTTTGAAACTGATCCAAATTCAGGATCCAGATCATCACCAAATAGAATCACTTGTGTCACAATGAAGTAAAAATTTCATCCAAGTCATCCGTCCAAGTTATGTTGGTAACAGACAGAATCACAGACATAAAGATGGATACATGCTGATGTGTAAATACCATTGTACACATACAGGTACTGCCAGTGTTGTTCAAACAACAGGTACAAACTGTAAGGACCCGTTGAACCGACAGGCTGATCTCTCACACGCATTAACTATGTCACTGCCGCAGCTCATAAAGACAAGCTGCACGGTATCATGTCTGTCTCTCCGTCTGGACCACAATCACTACCCATCATGCAGTGGAGTTCAGTTCTGTGTCTTGTTTAAAACACAAGCAGCAGATTTTCTGCAGTAAATAAAATGAGCCTGGCTGTGTTTAATAACTGGCTGCTGTCTGCTGACCTACAAAACATTCTGATTATATCAACAGATCACAGAGTTTCATGCAGATTTCATGGTTTAATTTAAGCCTGTGAAAGTGATGATTTTCACTGATCCTCCTCCTGCCGTCCCCTCCTGGAGCTCCCAGAGCTCCCAGTCCTCCCCTCCCTTAATGACCATGCTAAAAACGGTCCTTTTTCTGCAGAGGGGGAGGTGCAGGACTATAAATAGAAAATAAAGCCAGAGTGATTCTGAGGTTCCTTGGAGAACTACTGGGGGAGGGAGGAAGAGGGAATAATAGGAGGGAGAGGGAGGCTGATGGGGGAGGACTGCTGTGCACTGTTGTCATCAGCTCGGGCTGCAGTAGAAATGAAAGAGAAAAAAAAATTCAGGCACGAAGAGGACGGGTGAGATGTTGAAATTTGCTGCATATTTCATATTAACATCTCATAAGCATAGCTGAAAATGAACACACACTGTACACTTTTTTACAATAAACCAAGTTTTTCCATTTCTGGTCCACAACTGAGAATACTCATTGTCTGTTTTTAGGAAGTCCCATTGAGATCAAGATGTCTTTTACAAGCACACAAATGTTGATATAAAAACATCCAAAATAAAGTAAGACAAGAGGGTATTTAATTACATGTTACAGTAATTAAAAAAAAGACATACCTCCTACACTACATTTTTTTTAATAATGTCCTTAAATTAATCAATAGATACAGTATATATGTGTCCAAAATATAGATGTCTCCGAAGGTTATTCCATGAAGGAGCACAGTGTGAAAATGCAGTTTTCTTTCAACACGTCCAAAGCTGGAGTTTACTAAAAAGTGCCCACTTTGAAAAGTGTAACTGGTAATTGGCAGAGCTTGGACAGAGCAAGGTACAGAGGTAATCTGAAAGTTTACCCAGCATTGCCCCATAGACAAAAGTGTATCATCAAAACTAAAGCCAAGTTTTACTTAGAGCTTCTTAATCCAATTAGCGACGTGTATGTGGTACACTCAAAAATATGTGATGACTTAATGAATGTATTTTTGAAAATATTGTTTACATGTTATTACATCAATTAATGTTTTGCTAATTGCAACAACACAAACATTTCAGTATTGAGTTTGAGACCCAAAATATTTAATTTTACATTTGTTAGGAGACAAAGCTAAGACAAAATGTATGTCTATGGGAAAATAGAAGAGCGGAACCAATTATGCTCAGGTGGTGTTGCACCCAGGTCACTAAGGTGAGGGACGCTCCTCCCTCCCCTCAGAGAAAACTTGGGAAGAGAAACGTTTGGTTCATGTCTTCATTTCTCCGGACATTTCATCTGTTTTCCAGGTCAGTACACTGCGAAAATCACAAAAATAAGTGCCTCCTAAAACTAAACTTAATATAGCACGAGTGTGACGAGTTTGTTGACATAACTAAGCGTTTAATATAGAGTTGAAAAGAGCGCGAGTGCAGAGCTGTGCATGACGTCACTGTTAGGAAATGCCGCGCTGTGAAAGGAGCACAATATGGGAAGTGTGTACATTGTACAGTGATATTTTTTATGCTAGGGCCCTGAACACTTGACGGATATTTTGAATAGTGTTATTTCTATTGATATGATGTTTATAAGACCTGTGAATATTCCCATTTCATGATTTGGTTAAAGTTTAAAGGGTAACTTCTTATTGTTGAGAGATTGAATCAGACTTATACTGTATTTTAAGTTCATTAACTTCCCCTATGTGATGTGTTGAATGTTTTGGGATGAGAACAGTCATCTATCAGTCATTTAAATTACAAAGAGTATTTTAAAGCGAAAGTATGTTAACTACTGCACGTTGCTCAGTTAATTAATTGTACATTAAAGTTGTAGCTTATGTATTTTATTTTATTTGCACTGTGCTATGGTAGCTATGGAACAGTATACATGCTGAAGTGATGATGCACCTGAACAAATAAAGTTAATTTGGTTTAAAGTGTTTTGAAACTGACAAAGTGTGTGAAAGAGTCAAAAAGCAAGAGAAACCATATTAATGCACATTTAAAGAAAACAATGGACATTGAAACAAAGAGACACTATTGCACTAGGGAGCGTTCAGGAATGAATATTTTATGTTTTTGACTAAGTTGTAATAAATCAGAGAAAACTTGGGAAGAGAAACGTTTGGTTCATGTCTTCATTTCTCCGGACATTTCATCTGTTTTTCAGGGGCTGGAAGGCATCGAACCTTATTCATTTTGTTACCGTTGTGCTAGTCTTGGGACCCGTAACATGTACATTAAACAAAGTTTGACATCTATCCATAAACCCAAGTACTTGTAAGAAAAAAAAAATACTAAAATCATCAAGCACCTATAGGCAACCTTTAGAAATGACCATGAATTCTGTTTTCTGAGCATTTAAAACCAATTTCAAACTCAGCAGAACAGTTAGTATTGACTGAAATGTTCTCTCAAGCTTTGGCACTGCTTGCTCTATGTAGTGGGCATCTGTAGAAATGACAGTGTTATCAGCATAAAATTGTGATTTTTGCTCAGATCTGAGAGATCTCTACATTTGCAAATGGGGCGAACATATAGGACTTTCCAAATTTTAGGTATGGAGTTGGATAGAGTACTTAAATTGAAAATACTGCTAACAGGCTCAGCAATAATATTTGTTGCCACCATAACAGAGAAGTATCCAGATTGTCAAGACCTGCAGATTTTGTGTGATCAGTGTCTTTCAGCAATTTACAAACCTGTATAACTGAAAAAGGTTTAAAATAAAACAGTTGTGTCAGAGGTACGATGTGGGACAGCTTTATTTACATTTTGGCTGTCAAATAAAGACTCAGCATGGATTAAATGTTTAAATACTTCTATCATCAGACTGCAGAATCTGTTCCTGACAGCTGTGAACTTGAGTCCTCAGTCTCCCTGTTAGTCTGTGTATCTGAGTTCAGGAGGTACTGTACAAGACTGCCTGTATCCATGACAACTCCCTCACTTCCCTTGACTAGCTAGCTCATTTGGACAAGAGAGATGACAAGACAGTGAGTGGATGCACAATATTAACGCAGGTTCAAAGACATTAAAAACTAATATTTTTACCGTTTTCCAAGTTTATCTGTAAAGATATGTGACCACAGTGTGGTTGTTCCATAAAATGATACAAACATTGGAGACAAGCTACCAGCTACCGAGCAGTAAAACACTTCCCAGTACTCGTCACTTAATAGAAAGGTAATGAATAATGTGAAGCTGTCGTGTTCCCAGGCTGAACGAGTGGTGATCGCAATGGATGGCTGGACGTCATGCTTAAATCAAAATTACCTCTCGTCACATCGATCCGGAGTGGAATATGAAGAGTTTTGTTTTGTAACCAGAGTTCTGAACAAAGCACATACTGGTAAAAAAATATTGGCTCATTACTGTGTAAAACCTGCACAGACTGGAGAATCGCTGACAAAAATTCTAACGTATCCTCAGATCTCTTACATGTAAAACTTATAGTGCTCCTCATCTGGACTGTCCAATGTCAAGGTAAGTATTTCACAGTCACACAGGTTGAACTTATTGCAAAAAAGCTACTGCATTGATTTCAAATCATTGAATCGAATCATTGTTGATGAGCCAGATAACGTTGAAATGTCTTGGATATTGGGAACATCACTTGTGTCATATCTTTAGAAAAATATATTGTTACACCCCTACCTATGGGAAATACAGTGCTGCTGCCAGTTATCTATGTTATTTTGAATTCAGGACAGTGTCCTTGCCATCTTAACACTCAGTTAGGATCATTATAGCTGAATTCTCATCCTAAGACAATAAATGATGTTTCGTTCTTTGATTGTTCATGGAAAATCTTTATCGAAAATCCTGGATGTTTAAACTGGAGGGTTTTACTGAGGTCTTGATTCAGGCCCCACCCAGTTGTCTGTCTGGTGGAGGTCCTCCATCGGTCAGCTGGTCAGACACTGACATTTGTGATTACTGTCATTAATCGATTGATTGATTGAGGAAGAACACCTCACAACTGTTCCAGAACTCAAGCAAAACACCGCTGTTTTTTCTGCCTGTTTGAATATTTAATGTCATGAATAAAATATTGGAAAGCAGGTTTCACCGACGCGTTCGGGGACTCGAGAGAGGACTCGTTTGTTTCACAGTTCACTTCATTATCCAGCTCAAGCTATGTGTGTGTGTGTGTGGAAGAAAAAGTCATAATTTATTTATTTTTTTTTCACACTGATGAAAAAATAATAGAAACAAACTGAAAGTAAATCAATCAAATTGTTTTTAATTGATTAATTCCTGCAGGACATTTATTACATGTCCTGCATTTATTACCCAACATGCCTCTCACTCAACCTAATGATTTCTAAATATGAACGTAACAGAAGTGACGTTAAGCTCTGGCAACGTGTCTCATGTAAAGGGTGAAAGGGCACACGTGTTTGACAGGACGGGAGTATATTCAGTGGACAGACATGTGAATTGACAGAGGTGAAAGCAGCTGTGAGGGAAGCCTGTGGACGTGATTGTTTTTTTCCAGGTCAACAGGCTCGGATTTCCATCAGTATGGGGGTGGGAGAGAGAAAATCATGAGCGAATTTTCACTTTTGAGTGAACTGTTTCTTTAGTAACAATCCTCTGAGGACTGGCTGGGTCAACATCTGCTCAATTAGTTCGTTTTGCAGTAATTATGTTGGTTTGGCTCAGGTTCTATTGGACATGTGTGCCACAGTTTAACAGTTGACAGCAGGTTGCGTTCCAGCTGCAGTGTGAAGAAAACAAAAAACACAACGGGAAGAAAAACTGAACCATCAGAACAGAAAAATGTGACTCTGCTGGGGGTCTTCACTGTAGCTCACAAGTGATGACGAGCTGTCTGATGTCTGCTCACAAAGAAAACACAGACTGTGACTTAAAGTTTCAGCTCGGTTCTAATCCTGCCTGTTTGTTTGTTGTCAGTTCCCTGCACCTCACTAATGTTCTACATCAATGATCTCAGCAGGGATTGGCTAATGATTTCTTTCCTATCATGCAGCAGTGACAGTAGAGACGAATGACACATGGATGATTGCAGGACGACCTGGCAGCTGACGGGACAATGTCAGGAGAGCAACGAGTACAGAGGAACAAAATCAGCGCAACACAACCAGAGCAACAAGACCAGAGTAAAGTAACCATTTCAGGGTCCAGTAGTGTTATGTGTCTGTCTGTAAAGGTAGTTCGGTGTTTCCTGATTTACTTTGAAGTTTTGTTTGTATCTTAATTCTCATGTCCTGTCTAGTCTTCTCCCTCAGTTATGTGTGACTGCCTCTCCTCCCTAATGTGTTTCACCTGTGTCTAATTGTGTACCCTGTGCCACTGCGGTAAGCGTATTGCGTCACTTCGTGTTGTCCGTGTCTGGTCGTCTTGCAGCGCCTTGCTAACTATCTGGAGGTTTTTTAACTACATTAATTGTTTAACTGCTGTGCACTAAAAGTGTACACCCTTGTACTTAAGCACCACTCAGCCCTGTCTCATTTTACTGAATTGTATCGCTAGTCTTACAACCGTTCTGTGTCACACTAACCAACTCAGGTAGTTAAAGTAGCGCACAACGATGCCTTCTCCCTCTCGCTTTCCTCTTCTCTCTTGCTCAGTGTGTCACATGTTTAGTTATTCCTCTGGCTCATTTAGTTATAATGGTACGTGTATTAAGTGTAGTTTATTTTCTGCGTTGGAGGCGAGGCTTAGTGATTTGGAGGCTACGATCCGCGCCTTGCAAACCAAACCAGTAGCTTCGCTAGCTAACCAGCCCCCATTAGCTGGTGCGGGGCGACTGAGAGCAGCTCCTCCGAGCCCCCCACCAGCTCCTGAACAGCCCACGGCTCAACACCCACCCGTTCACATTTCCAACAGATTCTCCCCACTCAGTGACGCACCCACTGAGAAACCAACTCTAGTAATAGGCAGTTCTATTTTGCGAAACGTGAAATTTTCCACACCAGCAGCCATAGTCAAATGCACTAGTTATTATAGCAGATGCATATCTGAGGACACTGTTGAAAATGTTAGAAAAGTAAACGTAAATACAGTAAGATTATAATTCATGTCGGTGGTAATGACGTTCAGCTACGCCAGTCGGAAGTCACTAAATTTAATGTTGAGTCGGTGTGTGCTTTTACCAAAACACTGTCGGACTCCGTAGTTTTCTCTGGTCCCCTGCCTAATCTGACCAGTGACGACATGTTTAGTCACATGTCGTCATTCAAACGCTGGCTCTCGAGGTGGTGTCCAGCAAACGACGTAGGTACAGGTATAGGTAAAGAGTCACTGGTACAGGAGCAGTGGGGGTGCAGGTACAGGTATAGGTAAAGAGGCACGGGTACAGGAGCAGTGGGGGTGCAGGTACAGGTATAGGCAAAGAGGCACAGGTCCAGGAGCAGTGGGGGTGCAGGTACAGGTATAGGTAAAGAGGCACGGGTCCAGGAGCAGTGGGGGTGCAGGTACAGGTATAGGTAAAGAGTCACAGGTCCAGGAGCAGTGGGGGTGCAGGTACAGGTATAGGTAAAGAGGCACGGGTACAGGAGCAGTGGGGGTGCAGGTACAGGTATAGGTAAAGAGGCACAGGTCCAGGAGCAGAGGGGGTGCAGGTACAGGTATAGGTAAAGAGGCACAGGTAAAGGAGCAGTGGGGGTGTAGGTACAGGTATAGGTAAAGTGGCAAAGGTAAAAGAGCAGTCCAGCAACAGATAAAGGTACATGTACAGACACAGATTAACATGAACAGGTAAATAGGCACAAGCTCAGGTACAGGTGAACTGGTACAATTATTCATATTGTGGATTTTCTTATATATTCTTGGCGTGGAACATTCAGGTATCTCCCCATGGCGCAGGAATAAACTGTGTAAAATCAGTTTTTCAGAGAACTTGAAGCAGGTGTCAGTGTTATCTTTAGACTGAGAACCTGAGACGAGACTCAGTGAGATGAAACCTAATCCAAGAATAAATCTGCCTAAAATAGAAACAGTGGCTAATTATCAATTAACCCTCGGTAGGCCTCAGAACAGCATGGATCAGGTTTTGCTAGCGGCAGCAGCAGCCGTCACAGCAGGTTATAGTCACATTTATGATCCTTACACTGATTTATGGTCGCCTGGTGACGAAGGGGATGATGAAGGGTCTGTCAGGGTGGGCTACTCCATCAGACTCCATTCATTCAGAGGAGACCTCATGAATGAAGCTTTATTATTTCTGTGGTGACAAATGACTTCCTGTCAGATATCAGGAAGTGGAGCAATATAAAAAAGCATAAGGTCCTTTAATGTCTTCGTTAAAGGAAATAGGAGTCAGCAGCAGCACGTTCTCATAAAGCCTGAAAAAAATTCCATTGCTGCGCTCAGATCAGTCGGACACAAAGACGAAAGAAATGTGTGAAACAAGAGGAAGTAAAAGAAAGAGAGAGGGAAGGCAAATGTCCAGCAGTTCTGTGCGACAATTTTTCTCTGGCTGGGGAACATAAACATGCTGAGTCAACAATACTGTAACTGGCATGTCAATCAAAATAAAAGCAGAGATATTTTACTCCCCGTTTCATTACCTGAAGGATTTTAAAGGCTCTGAATCGTCATTCATCATTCACCACCATTCAGCTACTTCCACTTTGACCTGAGACACATTCAAACTTCCCTCGTTTCTCTCTGATTCTCTCACATAGTTTGTATTGCTGCTCAGTCTGATAATCAGTCTGTGGGTTTTTTTTGGGTGTGCGTATATGTGTTGTGGGGGGGGTATCTCTATCTGTGCAATAACATAATCCTATTTCCTCCTCTTAGTCTAGAATTTAATTTGAAAAACTGGGGAGAAGGCCGACCTTGCAGATTGGTCTGCAGGCATCAGTGTTGTGGCTGATAAACATTTGACTTGTGACTTCAGGAGGGTTTATTCCTGGAGTTGGGTGTGGCACAATGAGATTAAATTGTGACAGGAAACAGCTCAAAACATCTATGGAACACGGGGAAGGTGAAAGTTTAGAACAGGCTGGGTTGAAAAGAAGAAACTTCTGATTTCTGTGAAGCTCTAGGTGTTTGAGGTGTTCCATAGTAACAACAGCAGAACGACATGAACAGCTTTGTTCATGTGTTTACCCCAGACGGTGAAGAAGTGATTTCCTGCCGCAGAGCTGTGATTAGCTGAATGTCTGACACAGAAATGATGTTGCTGACTTCCTGTCTCAGTGTCACATGATGACTTCAACTAATTACAAGCTTTAACAGAAACATCCAGAACAAGTTCAGACTGTACGTAAACTGGAGCGATAATCATTTTAATCAGTGAGTTTATCTATCCTCCACAATAAACGCTGTTAGCATTCATCATGTAACACCTGCAGTCTAACAGTCGACAAATCCAGCTTGCTCTGGTTACATTCCTCAACCTATTTGCTCCAGCTATTTTGTTCTGATTGTGTTCCTCTTATCCTGCTGCTTTAGGTTTGTCACTCTGGCTGTATTGCCTGATGGTGTTGTACAAGAGTATGTGGAATCTGTAAATCCAGGGATATGTGAAGTGTAGTGATCCAGACGCAGGTGTATTCTGTTGGTCCAGGAGTCATTTTAGTCCATGTAGCAAGATCTGAGTGTTGCTGATGTAGTCACTGAGTCCAAAAGTATGTAGAATCTTTAAATCCAGGAATATGTGAAGTGTAGTGATCCAGAAGTAGGTGTAGTCTATTGATCTAGAAGCAGTGTGATCTGTGGATCCCGATTTGCACTTGGAAATCCAGCCTAGGATCCAAGTCACATGATCCAAGTCACAGGATCTCCTGTCCTGATGTGGCCAGGAGGCATCAGGCAGGACCACAGCAGCAGCTCCCACTGCACTGCGACCTAGAAAGACCTGCAGGATGATAAAGCACAATGACTCTGGGGAAGAAGTAAAGTTAGTGTAAGGATATGGACATTTAGAGGAGCAGAGATGGAGTCTGAGTCAGAGGGGGGAGAGAAGAGAGCTCAGTGCCTCATAGAGTGATCCCCCAGCAACCTAAGCCTATAGCAGCATAACTAAGGGCTAGATACGCCAGCCTTAACTATAAGCTTTATCAAAAAGGAAGGTTTTAAGCCTACTTTTAAAATCAGAGAGTGTGTCTGCCTCCCGTACCAAGACTGGAAGGTAGTTCCAAAATGAGAGGAGCTTGATATCTGAAAGCTCTGCCCCCATTCTACTTTTGGAGATTCTTGGCATCACCAATAATCCTGCATCCTGGGAGCGTGAGGTTCTGGATGGGTGATAGGGTACTATGAGCTCTTTAAGATGGGATGGTGACTGACCATGAATAGCTTTGTAGGTGAGGACAGGGATTTTAAATTCTATTCTGAATTTAACCTGGAGCCAGTGCAGAGAAGCCAGTAGGGGGGAAATATGGTCTCTGATATTAGTTCTAGTCAGTACACGCGCTGCTGCATTTTGGATTAAATGAAGAGACTTTAACATCTTATCTGGGCAGCCTGATAATAGAGAATTACAGCAAATAATAATCACAATTTCTTAAATCCGTAAATAAATCAGAATTGCAACACAAGTCGTCGAGACAAAAGCATATCGTACCAGCCAAATACATTTTGCCCAATTTATGTGTTGCCCCTTTATGATGGAAAACACAAACATGATGTTTCTTATTTTAGATAAAATCATATCTATCACTGAGCTAATGTTTGGTCTGGAAAAAATTGTAAATAATGCTTCGGTAACACCAAAATTATTTTCTATCCAAAAAAAGACAGCAATATGCACATTCTCAGAAAAGTAAACAAGCAAATATCAAACAAAATTATTCAATTACTTCAGGGATCTAACTGATCAATTTATTGAGCTTCGATTCACATTATACAGGACAACAAACAGGCTGAGATCTTTTTTATATCCTGGTTAATAAAAAGATAATTCATCTCTCTGGGTTTCAGGAAAGATTTGTTCTTTCACAGCGTGTGTGTGTGTGTGTTTACTGACCTGCATGGTAAAGCTGACACTGGGATGTCGCCCCCCTATAACTTTCCATATTAGAAATCTGGAAGAAATCTCAGAGGGCAGAACCATGTGACTGTGGTAAGTTATGACCTCAACAAACAAGGCTAACCTCGGCGGTGACGTGTGTTTACGTGTTCTGTCGCATGTTTCCTCCTCTCATGATGTCCTTCAGGCACTCAGGAACAAACTGTCCTCACAGACGTTGTTGTGATGAGAGTTTACGGGAGCTTTGGAAGACGTTCGTACAGAAACTGAGCCGTCACGCTTAGCTAAACTGGACAAACTGAACATCGGCAGCTAAAAACAACGTAGCTACGCTAATATAGCACCTGCAGACTGATCGGTAAATTCACCAAATGAATGAAACAGTTAAGACAACTCAACACACATTCTTGGATTAGCGTAATTAAGTCTGTCGAAAGGTTACGTCCGAAGTATTGATCTGTGTTGACGTGTTGGAATATTACTAAGCTAACGTCACAATCGAAAAGGAGACACGATTGGTTATTTCCTTAATTAGCTCATCCTGACTTCTATTGGCCAACGTACAGTTCCTGCTCACGCATCACCAACAATTTCTCTATTCAGAATTTAGTCGCACAGATTCTTGAAGACATTTTGATTTGCTTTTAACCTGAAAAGTTTCCACAATTGACAGTTATTAAATTGATTTAAAAATCAGTTATGTGCAAGTGCATCAAAAAATAAAAGGATTGCTTGATTCCTCCGCAGCTGACCATTTTTAATTTTTCTGCTGATAGTGGTCACATAATGATCTTTAAAAGAACGTAAAAGTTAAAAGGAGAATATTTCCAAAAATACATGTTTTAAACAAGTCCGATATGGAGTCCAGGTGTTAGGAGGAACCTACACAATCAAACAGCCGTTTCTGCTTCCTGTCGCTGATGAAGCTCCTCAGACACCACCGGCCTATAACTGAAGGGGGCGCTGTTTCCTGAAGTTTAGGGCATATTTGTGTAGTTTGCGGCGACTTCTGAGTATCAGGTTACCACAGCGTGAAATAAACGGTTTGGAATAAATCCACACCAGCGTGTTTGTCTGTCACATCAGACAACAGGAAGCAGAAGCGTGTTTTCTTATCACAGCCACACGTCTGATTGACTGCAGGAACATCCTGACTTAGTTAGTGGAGAAAAATGCGACTTATTTTCCAATGATTTGACTCGCCCAACACTAATCTGCCGGAAAGAAAGAAAATACTTGTAATTTTTGAGGCGAAGGGAGGAGCAGCAGGGCTTCATTGTCCTTCACCTCAGAGCTGAACGCTCGCCGAGCTGTCTTCCACACCTCCGTCACCTCTTGATGACACTCCTTCCCTCTGGCTCCACTCATCCTCCTATCTCTCCATCGCCTCCTCCTCTCCTCTCGTTGACCTCCTGGAATTTGTGAAGTGTAGGATATTTTCTCTGATAAGTATAATTTTATTATTGAAGAAGTTCATAAAATCATTACAGGTGAGGGCTCTAGGAATACATTGTTCAATAGAATGATGGCTCTAAGTCAGCTTGGCTACAGTGCTGAAAAGGATCCTGCTATTCTTGTTTTCTTCTATTAATGCTGAATAGTAATCTTTTTTTGCTCGGCGAAGGGCCTTCCTGTATACTTTAGGCTATCCTGCCAGGCCATGCGTGACTCTTCCTGTTTAGTGGAATGCCATTTCTTTTCAGGTTTATGAGTTTTCCGTTTTAACTTGCGAGTACTAAGATTATACCACGGAGCTAGTCTCTTGACTAGTTTTGTTTTCTTTTTAACTGGGCCAATAGAATTGAGTGAAGCACATAGAAAGCCGGCAGTGAAATCAGTAAGTAGATCAAGCTGGGAGGGGCTAAATTTAAGATATGACTCCTCTGTTATTTTGGAATATGGCACTGAAATCATTGCAGAGGTAATAATTTCTTTAAAATTTTCAACAGTGTCCTCAGATATGCATCTGCTATAATAATTAGTGATTATTGGTTTATAGTTGATGAGCAGAAATTAAAATGTTAGAAGATAATGATCTGTTAAAAGCAGATTCTGTGCAGAGTCTTTTAAGTGCTCAATTTCAATGCCATATATCAGAACAAGATTAAGGGTGTGATTAAAAGTGTGAGTTGATTCTTGTACACACTGACAGAAGCTAAATGAATCTAACAGTGAGAGAAACGCTGTACCAAGGCTGTTGTTTTCAATGTTTACATAGATATTAAAGTCACCTACAATAATAACTTTATCTGTTTTGAGGACCAGAGCTGAGAGAAACTGAAAATTCAGATAAATTTCAGTGTAGGGTCCAGGTGCTCGATACACTATAACAAACATAATTGGAGTTTTCATGGATTGGAAATGCTAAGAATGAGATTTTCAAATGAACTAAATTTTTGTTTGGGCTTAGGGTTTATTAATAGGGCAGAATTGAAAATGGCTGCAACTCCACCACCTCTGCCAGTGTCTCTGGGAATGTGTGTGTTAATGTGACTGGGAGGAGTGGATTCATTAAGACTTACATATTCGTCTTGGCACAGCCAAGTTTCAGTAAGGCAAAATAAATCAATATTGTTATCTGATATAAGCTAATTTATTAATACACCTTTAGATGATAGGGATCTGATATTCAAGAGTCCACATTTAAGTCTCTTTACTTTGCAAACTGCCTCATTAGTGGTGTTGATTTTTATTAAGTTCCTATGTGAACTCTTATTTGATTTAGTGAATTTAGTGAATTTATGTGGATGGGGGACAGACAGTCTCTATGGGGTTGTAGTTGGATGACTCTAAAGGAGGCGCAGAGAAGCGTGTAAGACTGCAAGTCTGCTTCCTGGCCTCAACTCTGAATTGTCAATTTGGCTGACTAATAAATCTGGCCATATTTCTAGAAATGAGAGCAGCTCCTTCCCAAGTAGGATGGATGCCGTCTCTCCTAATTAGACCAGGTCTTCCCCAGAAAGTTTGCCAATTATCAATGAAACCTGCACCCCCACTGCTCCTGTACCTGTGCTTCTTTACCTATAACTGTACCTGCACCCCCACTGCTCCTGTATCTGTGCCTCTTTACCTATACCTGTACCTGCACCCCCACTGCTCCTGGACCTGTGCCTCTTTACCTATACCTGAACCTGCACCCTCACTGCTCCTGGACCTGTGCCTCTTTACCTATACCTGAACCCCCACTGCTCCTGTACCCGTGCCTCTTTACCTATAACTGTACCTGCACCCCCACTGCTCCTTTGCCTGTCTGGTAAAAAAATACATTTTATGTTGTTTATGTTTGTGGATCACTGTGGTCTTTGCAGTTTGAGTCGCATAATAAGACAAATGTGTTTTGTGTGTTTTTGTGTGACACAAAATTCTATGTCGTCCTTTAAATAAAAATTTAAAGTGTTGACATGAATCTGAAGAGGAGTTTGTCTCTAAAGGTGTTTTTAAGCTGTGTACTCTATTTTCCTGTTTTTGATTCAACACAGCAGATCACACACACAGAGAAGCGCATACACACTCATCAAATGACGCGACGCGAGCAGCTTAAATAATGCTGAGCAGCATCATCACCCTTTCTACACTAAATATAGAGAAGAAGAAGAAGCTGCTGCCTTCACCAGTCAAACACAATGTCTATCTATAGTCATATGTGTGTCATCCCACATCTCCTTTTGCATTCCCACAATCCTTTGTTGTAGCTGACAGATGGTGATAATCAGTGTTGTCCCTGAGAGACTAGATGATGGCCTGTTTATGATGGCACAGGCGCACAAGGATGTACAGAACCACACACAAGCGTACGCTAGCAAAGCCAAATTAATTCATCATCAGAAATATCTTGGTTTGTCTTTTCTTGTTAAAAAGGGAATAAAACCTATGTTTGTTTCTCTGTGTGTTTATATGCATTTGTGTTTATGTTAAGTCTATGTGTGTGTTCGGTGTGGTGTGATGTTCTTGGGTACTGTGTCTGATCAGACGCTCAGATGCTTTGTGACGATCCTTCACTGGGAACCTGGACAGTTCTCTGATGAGCTTAAGTGTTTGAGCTGATCCAAGGCCAGCCAGCTGAGATAGTATCAGCTGTGAAACATGTCCGACTGCAACTCATTTCCTCACGCCTCCTCTTATCAGCTGACTGCAGAGCACCGAGGGATGATTGTCATTGCGGGTCTTCACACTCAGAACAGAGAGAAATATCTGATCGCAGTCACAGAAAAAACAAGTGCAGGCTCTTCCTGTTCTTCTGATGGAGACATTCTCAGAACAGCAGAACCAAGGGTTTTTTGCTGGCGAGGTCTGGGTAGGCCTCTATGCATTCAATAACACAAGACCTTGTGTGAGGCTAATGCCTAAACTGTTGACCAGAACACGAGTCATTGTGTGATAAAGAAGCCCCAAATACAGCCTGTTTAGGAAAACTGTGCAAAAATAAGAACTACTCCCTGAGTCTAAACCAGACCCAGATCTACTACCAGAGCCAGAACCAAATCCAGAACACCATCTCAAACTGGATTGAGAATCAAACGTCCAGCAGCAAACATACCCAAATCAAGAACCAGAAGAAAAGTCAGATCCAGAACAAGAATCTACTCAGAATTTGTTCGGATTGAGAACGGAAATCAGATCACAGTTCAGTAGCTCTGAATGATTATTTTATCAAAGGATAGGAAGTGAAAAGGAAACAGGACCGACCGTACCTGAGCACAAAAAAAAGCTTCTTTAAAGGTCACGTGAATGATTCACGGACTGCAGCAAAACAAGCCTGCAGAGCAATACAAACGGTCTGTTTTACCAGTCAATTAGAAATTCCTGCCCTGCAAGTGGATATCCTTTTCTGCAGGTGGATCTCCTGTCCTGCAGAGGGATCTCCTGTCTGCCAGATGGATCCCCTGTCCTGTATATGGATCTCCTGGCCTGCAGGTGGATCTCCTGTCCTGCAAGTGGACCTCGTAGAAAGAGCACTCTAATGAGATGAAGGACAGGTGGAACTGTGAAACTGTCTGTTGTTGTTTGTCTCAAAAGTATTCTGCAGAATTGCAGGTTTAATGAACGTTCCTGTTTCTTGTCATCTCTCAGCAGGCTGCACATCCTGCTCTGCTGCCAGCGGAGAAATATTAATGAGCTCCTATTAATTCTAATGGTGGAGGAGGAGGAGGAGGAGGGAGTCATGACTCAGAAAAGATTCAGACTCCCCTGATCCAGGTCACAGCTCTATGTTTTAACTCGTTAACATATGTTTGCTGGGGTATCAATCGTTCATCT